>OX439386.1:19119505-19445026 GCA_949319315.1 Zelleria hepariella | reverse complement strand
AAATGCCTTCCCTCAAAGAGAGAGTTCGAGCTTAAGGCTGGAAGATAGCAACGTGGCGGGGAAATTCAAAATTTTCACAGCATTTTACATTTTGTAGCTAAACTGAACTATTTTTGTTCAGCGATTTTTCGTTCGCGGCAATAACAACAGAACAACTATAATTCAGCGGATTATGTGTCATATCTACGACAAGTTTTTTGGGCAGTGCCACTGCTTCGTAGACCAGAACACATAATCGGCATAATTATTGTTGTTCTGTTGTTTACAATAATGAAAAAGAATACTGTTTTATTGCCGCAAACGAAAAATCGCTGAACAAAAATAGCTCAGTTTAGCTACAAAATGTAAAAAACTGTGAAAATTTTGAATTTCCCGCCACCATGCTATCATCACACCACGCGTGCTCAATGCGGATTAGCGATTTTCGCGTTTGAGAGTATAATAAATTCCTTATACGCTCAGGTTTCCTCACGATGTTTTCCCTTCACCGCTAGCGAGTGGTAGGTATTGCTACTATGAATTCACAAATGTACGTAACTTTGAAATAAATTAAAGTCATAGGTACATGCCCGCATCGGGAATCGAACCTGGGTCTCTCGCCTCCGAGTTCATTATTCTACCACCAGGTCACTACCGCTCCAAAAGCTAGCAAAAGTACTAGCAAAATCTTTTTTTTTTTTTTAATTTAGCCTCCATGTGCCCCACTGCTGGGCAAAGGCTTTCCTTTTTATCTTCCACTCCTCTCTATCCTCGGCCGCCTCTTGCCACCCCGGCAAAAAGGTTGTGAGGTCGTCCCGCCATCTCCGTCTCGGTCTGCCGCGGCGCCGGTGACAATCTTGTGGGGTCCAGTCGGTGAAGATTTTCGCCCACCTATCTGCAAAAGCTAGTATGTAATAAAAAAATCATTCACCGTCCCCTTATTGCCAGTTTTCAGCTGTTCACTCTCCAGGTCTTTGTCGAAGTCAACGCAAACCGCCCTCAGGTAGGGCTTGAACTCTAGTCTGGTAGCCAGCGTCAGAAGGGCTATGTCTTGGGCGAAGTTGAAGGTGGCACCTAGATAGCGGCGGGGCACGACTATCTCGGTCACCTGGGTAAAAATAAAGAGAGCAGAAATTAAAACTCATGACTATTTAGGCAGTGGCGTACCGTGGGTAAATGGCGCCTAGGGCAAGCATCGTAATTGCGCCCCTTCTTAAACCTTTTTTCACTGTCGGTGCAAGACTAAAATGGGACGTGCCCGAGATTTCATCGATTTTAGCCATTTTGTAAGCCGCGCGCCCGAAAATTCACCGGTTTCAAACTACCTTTGAAAATCATAATTTATGTCACTTTTGTAATGAAGAGGAATGCGCGCGCAGAGCGCTCGGAAAATCACCAATTTTAGCCGTTTTCAAAGGCGTGGCAAGTTTTCTTTACAAGCGCGCCAAAAAATTTAACGATTTTTAAACGGTTTTATTTAGCTCACCCCGTTTGTTTTATTCTTTATTCTTTCCTGGGTCAAATTTAGTAATTCAAATTTCACCCTCTTCCTGTCAACCGATTAATCTGAAATTTTGTATACACTTTGGATTTTGATGACAATACAATTGTGTTTATTCATTATTATTATAAATCCAAGATGGCGGCCGCTAAAAAATGGCGGATAACGTAGGTTTTATCAATCCCATCAATATGGGTATCAAATGAAAGGGCTCAACAAGCAGAATACAATATACTATAAAAAATTACGTGCATGCCCTCTGAGGGACCACATTGGATTTTTTAGTTTCCAGACCTATGACGATTTAGTAAAAGATCCCAAACAATTGTAGAAGAGAAGCTTGATTTTGTAAAAGTTACCGTTCAATATTTATTACTTGATAAATGTGGTCCCTCAGTCCGCACATGTAGATTGTCGAATCTCTGAATGTGGTAAAGATATCCTCATAAGGTAAACGATAATATTTAGCAAAGAATTTCTTAAAACTAATTAGTTCGATAAAAACACTTCTTGCAGTCAGAAAAATACTACAAAAACGAATTGAAGGTGGTCCCTCAGAGGACCGTTAGCACATATTTGTTATTGTTATAACTTTTAATCTATAACGCATAAAGCTACGTGTCTTCGACAAGTTTTACTTAAAATATTAAACACTTTAATCGCATGACTATTTAGTTTGTATCTTATGCTATCGTGAAACAGAGACGGTTGAAAGGTGGTCCCTCATACGGCACGTTTTGCTATCGTTATTTGCTATTTTCATGTAATAGAATGCACTTACTCAAGTAAATTCAACACTATCTTTTTCTTAAAAGTTTCTGCTAAAACATTACGTTTATTGTTTAACGCTAATTACACATTTTCGTATAAAAATTATATATTTATAAGCCGTACGTGGAAATCATGCGTAGGGTGACCACACTATCAACCTGATTTTTGAACGAGCGAGCGAAGTTCTCCGAGTCTACTGGAACAATCCGGCGTTTGTATGTTTGTATGTATGTATGTTTGTATGTATGTATGAAAGTTCGTTCGACGATCCGACCTTTACTCAAGTTCTCGTCGAACGATCATTCATACAAACAATACAAACAATCATACATACAAACATACAAACGCCGGATTGTTCCAGTAGACTCGGAGAACTTCTCTCGCTTCGCTCGCTCGTTCAATAATTAAGTTATTTCAAATAACAAGATTCATTTTGTTTTGCTTATTATCTTTGTTAGTAAAAACCTATAGCTAGAATACGATAGTTTGGGTATTAATACAGTTTGTTACGCACCACCTGGAGCCTACACAGCAGTGGTTGATGTACGCGGGGTCAACACGGCTCGCGATCATCGCCCAGAAGCTGTTGGAGCTGGCCAGCACTCTGCTCACCAGTGATGCCCTGCGCTTCCACATGATGGTGTAGAAACAATCCACCCGCGCCTCCGCGATCATGCCCCAGGCGATGCAGTGACGAGGCAGCCGCATCAACGCCCTGAACGCGTTGTGGTATTGGATGCGAAGAGCCTTGTACGACCTTTGAGTATAGTTTACCCACAGGCTCTTCGTGTAGAAGGAAGTGTAAGCTCTAAATAGTGTCACTTTCACCTCCCTCGAACATGGAGAGAAACTGCGGGCAATCGCGTTCTCTCTGGTCGACAGGGCTCTCCTCTCTCGCTCGATAATAAGTAACAGTATACAGTTTTTTTTTTTTTTTGCTGACTCCAGCATACAGGGTGTCCCAAAAAATTGTTTCAAGCGGAAGTCCAGAGATAGAACACCCCTAGGGGTACCCGAATCACCCCCATGTATGTTCAGCGATTTTTTGACGTTTAGAAGTTATGAGGCTTTTAAGGTTTTTTAGGGGAAGAATTATCTAGCATTAGTTTTAATTTTTTAACTTTTTTTGTATTTTTTTTCTCGTAATCGTAATCTAATCGTAAACGTAACTCGTAATCTAAAACTCCAATAAAGAAAAAAATATTTAAAAAGTTAAATACAAAAAAAGTTAAAAAAATATAAACCAATGCTAGGTAATTATTCCCAAAAAAACCTTAAAAGCCTCATAACTTCTAAACATCAAAAAATCGCTGAACATACATGGGGGTGATTCGGGTAGCTCTATGTCTGGACTTCCGCTTGACACTATTTTTGGGACACCCTGTATAAAAAAGTGGTTAATGTTGGATACTGTTTTTCGGTAGTGTAAGGTAATGAGCCGTTTTCAAAGAACAAATTAAAAGCAGTTCATAGATGGGCGCTTACAGGTTTGGCTATAGAATAACCGGAATACGGTTGTCAAATTTCGCTTAGCACAGATTAATTTTGACAGCCGTTTTCCAGTTCTTTTATGTTCACACCCTGTAGGCGCCATGTATGAAATTCTTTTGTGAATTTGTGTTGAAAACGGCTCATTATATGGTGTTTCGCTGATATAATGTTACATTACTTCGGAAAAAAATAAATATCTAAATCTGAGTAGGTGAAGGTGCCATTCTTCACTCATCTAGTTTGAAGGTGCCACTGGACGCTGTATAAATATCTCATTACGTAGATGCAAAGGCCTTAACATCAGGTTGATCATGTGGTCACCCTACGCATGATTTCCACGTAAGACTTATAAATATTTAATTTTGAATGAAAATGTGTAATTAGCGTAAAAAAATAAACGCAATTTTTTAGCAGAAACTTTTAAGTAAAAGATAGTGTTGAATTTACTTGAGTAAGTGCATTCTATTACATGAAAATAGCGATTAACGATAGCAAAACGTGCCGTATGAGGGACCACCTCTCAACCGCCTCTGTTTCACGATACCATAAGATACAAACTAATGAGTCATGCGATTATAGAGTTTAATATTTTAAGTAAAACTTATCGAAGACATGTAGCTTTATGCGTTATAGATTAAAAGTTAGAACAATAACAAATATGTGCTAACGGTCCTCTGAGGGACCACCTTCAATTCGTTTTTGTAGTGTTTTTCTGACTGCAAGAAGTGTTTTTATCGAACTAATTAGTTTTAAGAAATTCTTTGCTAAATATTATCGTTTACCTTATGAGGATATCTTTACCACATTCAGAGATTCGACAATCTACATGTGCGGACTGAGGGACCATATTTATCAATTAATAAATATTGAACGGTAACTTTTACAAAATCAAGCTTCTCTTCTACAATTGTTTGGGATCTTTTACTAAATCGTCATAGGTCTGGAAACTAAAAAATCCAATGTGGTCCCTCAGAGGGCATGCACGTAAAAAATTGAAATACAAGATGGCGGCCGCTACAAAATGGCGGATAACGTAGGTTTTATCGATCCCATCAATATGGGTATCAAATGAAAGTGCTCAACCAGTATAATACAATGTACTATTGTTGGCAACCGACACCGCCTCTTTTCTCTTTGGCTTTAATTTAAATTTGAAATATTGGTAAAATTCTAGTGTTCCAAACAATTGTAATAATTCAGTCAGTAAACGAGGATCACCAGAGCTGGGTTTCATTTTTGGTCGTCTTTTTCATTGGTGTCAGAAGTAATTTGAAGATGCAAACATGCCCATAATAACCAGAGCTCAGTCAAAAACCCAGCAAACAAACGAGTTAATAGTGAACCCAGTGCCAGTGCCTATTATCGAGGGTAGTGCTCCTATACCCAGTGACGGTGCCTCTATTTCCGGTGCCCTTGCACCCGGTGCCCATGCACCAGCATCGTCCAGCAAACCTCAACTTATCGCTGCACACAGTTCGCCGCTCGTTCCTCACGACTCAGTACCGAAGTCGCTAGACCGCACCCTTGTGCGGCAATCACGTTCTACTAGCGAAGGTACCGCAGCGAAGACACGCACTAAATCCAGCGTGCGCTCCACCAATACTGTGAAGGCGCAACAGCTTGCCACAAGATTGGAACATGCTAGGCGTGTGGCCCAAATCGACGAGGAGATCGAAGCTGACCGCGCCGCAGATCGCGCCCAGCGCGCTGCACGTGAAAAAGCACTGGCGGATCTCGAGCTGCAGGCAGAACTAGCTGCCATTGCCAGCACTGCCTCCCGCAGCAGCTGCAGAGGAGATTACGTGGAAAAATGGTTAGTTGACTCTCATAAAAGTATTGTAGATTCAGAACACATTAATCCAGTGCAGACCCTTTGCAGGGAAACAAACCACGGCGCGGCCTATGGCCACGCCCATTTACTACCCGCTTCGCCAACACGTCCGTCGTTGCGCGATGCCGCGTTTGAGGCCGGAGCTGCTTCCCGGTGCCCAATGCCCGGGCCTAAGCCTGCCGCAGCTCAAGCATTCGCCCAGCCGCACTCTACAGCTCTCCCGTGCGGCGGCGGGCGCCTTTGTGAGAATGCTACGGACCGAAACACCACTTCACATTTACCTATGTTAGGCACACACCACTGTAGTGATGACTATTGTAATTTGAACAAAAATAAAACTAGCAATGAAGGTACACTAGACAATATAACTTTATTGGCGAACGCGATTGCAGACCTTGGCAAGAAGAAGATACGGGTGAGTGATATCCCTAAATTCACAGGCCGCGCGTTGGACTGGCTCCCTTTCAAGAGGGCCTTTGAGCAGTCCAAGGCTAGTTTTTCTCCGTGTGACAACATCAGCAGGCTTACTGCTGCCCTCCACGGTCCCGCGCACGAAGCCGTCGCCGTACTCCTCGCCTCTGCCGACAATCCGGAGCAAGTAATGGCTGCACTGGAAACCAGGTTCGCCCAGCCTGAGCACATAGTCCTCCAGCAGCTAGCTCTCGTCCGAGGTCTTCCAAGGCTCAACGCGTACGACGCCCCACGGGACCTCACTGTCTTCGCATGCCGAATCCGGAACTGTGTTGAGGTGATACGATTCCTCCATCAGCCCGAGTACCTCGCAGCTCCCGAACTGGTAAATACAGTCATCGGAAAACTGACTCCTCTCCTCAGAGCTAGGTGGGCTGACTTTGCAATGGCAAGAGTTGGCTCTGGCTTGTTCAAACTAGAGATTCTAGCGGCTTTTCTAGAGAACGAAGCTGATTTACAAATTAAATTTGGTTTTATTTCGCCAGAGTCGACAACTGTCAAAAGTCAACCTGTCAAGCCCGTCAAAGACAAAATATATTCTATTTCAGTCGACGAGGAACCAAAAAGTTCGCATACCTGTTTGTATTGCAACACAGATAAACACAACGTCAGCGATTGCCGTGAGTTCAAATCTCTTTCGTTGGACGAGCGCTGGCAATGGGTGCTAACAAACAAGGTTTGTCGAAAATGTTTGAGGAAAGGATCTCACCAATATAGTGGCTGCAGGAAAAGGTGCTCAGTAGAAGGCTGCACGGCCAAGAATCGGCACCATACACTTCTACACAGGTCTCAATCGGCTACAACAGCTCATGTGGAAGTACAGTCGAGCCCGTCAACCTCTTCAAGTTTGGAGGTACAGTCTACAATACAAATTCCCTGCACTAGTAACGACTCTGCTAACTTTGAAGATAAACAGCCATCAGCAATCGTAGCCCATAGCATTTCGCCTCCCAAATTTTCCAGTCTCAAGCCACTTCTCAAAGTGATAGCGGTCACCATTACCGGGCCTCTATGTAGCATAGACACGTATGCCCTTCTCGACGATGGAAGCTCGGTAACCCTTTTAGATCAGTCAGTGGCGGACTTAGTGGGGGCCAAGGGCTCTACAAGTAAATTAAATATTGATTGTATTGGCGGTTTAACTAGACAATGTGAGGTAAGTTATGTTGACATTCAAGTCAAGGGCCGCCATAGTGCGGACACTTTCAACATAAGTGCGCGATCCATTTCAAATCTAGGTATAGCTAGTCAGTCGGCGCATTTAGATGATATTGTCCAGTATCGATATTTGTCAGACCTGGTGGACGAACTCTGTTACGACGTTGCTAAGCCGATGTTGCTGATAGGCACTGATAACTGGCAGGTGACGCTCCCCAAAGCCGTCCGCCGTGGGTCTCGTTGCCAGCCGGCAGCCGCCCACACACCCTTGGGATGGGTCTTGTTCGGCTACATATCGTATAGACCTAATGTAGAGGCATCCGTCAATCACGTCTCCATGGCTGGCGATGATGAATCTTCGCTAGATGTTCTTGTCAAAGATTACTTTAAATTGGATTCTATCGGAATAACGAAGGTGGATCACCGTAGTGCCACTGACGAACGTGCTTTACAGATCCTAGAAGATACAACCAAGCGTTTAGATTCGGGTAGATTCGAAACCGGGCTATTATGGCGAGATAATATTTCTTTTGTTCCTGAGAGCCGTGAGCTAGCTTCAGCCCGCTTTACTAGTCTCGAGCGCAAGATGGCTAAAGATAGCTCTTATGCAGACGCTTACAGACAAAACATACAAGGTATGATTAGTAAGGGCTATGCCGAGTTATGTGAAGGACCACCTTCAGGCCCTATGCCGTGGTACCTTCCTCATTTTGGAGTCGTACATCCACAGAAAAAGAAACTGCGTGTAGTCCATGACGCGGCAGCGAAGTGTGCTGGAGTGAGCCTCAACTCACTTCTTTTAACCGGTCCTGACCTACTTCAGCCATTGCTTTCCATAGCTATGAGATTTAGAGAACGTTTAGTTGCTCTATCAGGAGACATCAGAGAAATGTTTCCCCAAATCAAGATTAGACCTGAGGATAGAGATTCTCAGCGCTTCTTGTGGAGAGATAACCCAGACCTACCACTGCAAGAATATCGTATGTCCTCAATGATTTTTGGAGCAGTATCCAGTCCATGTACCGCACTATGGGTTAAGAACAAGAATGCCGGTCAATTTCTTCAAGAATACCCTGATGCTGTTCGATCCATCATTGAGGACCATTACATGGACGATTTCTTGGGCAGCTTTGACAGTAATGAAGAGGCGGCTAAGCGAGCCTCTGAGATATTAATGATTCACAAAGCGGGTTGTTTCGAAATGAGGTCTTGGGTTTCTAATCGCAAAGAGGCGTTGGCCTCGATTCCCTCAGATCTACGAGCAACTGATGTGTCCGAAGTGAGTTTAGGCCCAACCTCCCCTTCGCAAGTTCGTGTGCTAGGTATTACTTGGAGCATAAATGACGACAAACTCTACTTTGTAAAGTGTTTACCAAAGCTTCCCACAAAGTTTTCTAAGCGCTCCGTTCTATCTTTATTGATGTCAATTTATGACCCTTTAGGGTTCTTAACCCCTATCATAATGAAGGGCCGTGTGCTATTCCAGAAAACATGGAATCTAGGAATTGATTGGGATAAGAGTTTACCTGACACTGCGATACAGAACTGGAAAAGTTGGTTTCTCGAAATTCAAAATTTAGCTAACAGCTCTATTCCTAGATGTTATTTGGATAGCACCAGTCCCATTAAGGATGTTCAATTACATTTATTTGCGGACGCTAGTGAGCGAGCTTACGCTTGTGTAGCCTTTTGGCGTTTTACTTATGAAGACGGCAGCGTAAGCTTGTCTCTCATTGGGGGAAAGGGTCGCCTAGCGCCCCTTAAACCTGTATCAATCCCTAGATTGGAATTACAAGCGGGCCTTATCGCCGCTCGTTATAGCGTCTATATTACAGACGCACATACACGAAAACCTAATGCTACCTTTTATTGGACTGACTCCCTTACAGTCTTAAAATGGCTCCGTAGCGACGCCTGCATGTTTAAAGCTTTCGTTTCGTTTCGTGTTGGAGAGATTGTTGAAACTACTAATGTTCGCGATTGGAGATATGTTCCTACAGCTCTAAACATCGCCGACGACGCTACTCGGGACAACGGGGAGTTTTCATTGTGTTCACGTTGGTTTACTGGCCCAGCCTTTCTTCTGCTACCTGAAAACCAGTGGCCCAGTGAACCAAAATGCAATGTTCCTCCGGTCACGGAAGAAATAAAAAAAACTTTCTGATGCGACTGGAGCTTTAGTCGGTTATACGACGCAACTGCCAACCCTGCCGCCGGTTGTCGCCAACCATCAGCGGTTTAGCAGCTGGTTGCGCCTTCTCAGGGCAACCGCTCGCGTGCATCAATCGGCTTACGTTTTTCGATCTCTGTTATTGCGAAATTCTAAAATATCTGATTCTTCGCGCGATCATTCCAACTTACGTTTGCTTAATGTTACAGATCTCAACGTTGCCGAGATCCATTTATTCAGACAGTCACAACTAGATTCATTCCCTGATGAACTCATTCGTGTTCAAGCAGCACGCCCCGTCTCGAACGATAGTAGACTTAAGAACATTTCACTTTTGTATGGAGAGGATAGGCTTATTCGGCTATCCGGACGCACCGCTGCTACGACGGCTATTGATTCTCACCCGATTGTGCTTGATGGCAAACACCCTATCACCAGACTGTTAATAAGCTTATACCATGTCAAGTTTGCGCATGGGAACCACGAGCTGGTGGTGAACGAGTTGCGCCAAAGGTACTTTATTCTTAGCCTGAGACCAGCCGTGCGAAGAATATCTCAGAGATGCCAAGTCTGCCAGAACCGTAAAACCAAGCCTGTAATTCCACCCACTGGAGATTTGCCAGAGGCTAGATTGGCGCATCACGAGCGTCCCTTCACCCACGTTGGTATAGACTACTTTGGGCCCTTAAACGTTTCCATATGCAGGCGGACTGCGAAGAGGTGGATTGCCCTTTTCACCTGCATGACGATTCGAGCAATTCACATTGAGATCGTTGATAATCTCACATCGGACTCTGCCTTGATGGCTTTACGGCGTTTCATAGCAAGAAGAGGCTGCCCATCCCACATTTACTCTGACAATGGAACATCTTTCGTTGGCACAGTCAAGATTCTTCCAGAACTTTTCAACTTCTGCGCGAATGAAAAGATCGTGTGGCACTTCACGCCGCCGTCCGCGCCCTTTATGGGTGGATGCTGGGAGCGTATGGTACGATCCGTCAAGAACGCTCTTTCAGTAACACTCAAAGACCGAACACTAAAAGAGGAGGTCCTACACACCCTCCTTCTAGAGGCCGAGTGCGTCGTTAACTCTAGACCACTCACGCATGTACCAGTCGACGAGGACTCGGACCACGCAATTACTCCTTTTTCCTTCCTCATTGGGAGCTCCAGCGGTGGCCCTCAGACGAAACTCTTTGATGACGCAGACTTGTATAAACGTGCACATTGGAGAAAGGCGCAGAGGCTTGCCGATCACTTCTGGCAGCGTTTTGTTAAGGAGTACCTGCCGCAGCTCGTCCCACGCAAAGAGATACCGAAATCAAGGCAGCTGAAAACTGGCGACCTGGTGTTTATAGCGGATGGAACTCTGCCTAGAAGCAGTTGGCCTCGTGGCCGAATAGCTGCGACCTATCCGGGCAAGGATGGGATTGTCAGGGTCGTAGATGTCGCTACGACGGGAGGAGGTGTGCTGCGACGTCCGTCGCGCAAGGTGGCGTTGCTGGTTGCCGGCCAATAGGTATTTGGTGCATCACACCGTCGGGGGCCATGTTGGCAACCGACACCGCCTCTTTTCTCTTTGGCTTTAATTTAAATTTGAAATATTGGTAAAATTCTAGTGTTCCAAACAATTGTAAATAATTCAGTCAGTAAACGAGGATCACCAGAGCTGGGTTTCATTTTTGGTCGTCTTTTTCAACTATATGAATTAAACAGAATGCGAAATAAAAACTAAAAACTAGAAAATAAAAATAGGTAAAAAAACTTTTTAAGTTAAACGGTTTTATGTTAAACATACATTGCAATGTTTAAGATAAGTGTACTAAAAACCAAAAAATAATAAAATAGATACAGTCGTGGGAATTATAAACATATGCATAGACTAGACTAAAATAAAACCGTGGGGCACGTCAACTGCCTAATTATAGTGTAACATTACAAAACAAACATTTTAATCAAAGATTGTAGACAATTGACGTGCCCCACGGTTTTATTTTAGTCTAGTCTATGCATATGTTTATAATTCCCACGACTGTATCTATTTTATTATTTTTTGGTTTTTAGTACATTTATCTTAAACATTGCAATGTATGTTTAACATAAAACCGTTTAACTTAAAAAGTTTTTTTACCTATTTTTTAAATTATCATTAAGATTTTTTTTGTATGTAAATAGGATGACCGCGTGCAGCGTTCACGAAAATTCAGCGATTTTATTGTTCGTTAATGGAACAAAATCGCGCAGAAAACGTCTTCTTAACATGACAAGGAGTTAAGTTAGTTAGGAGGAATCTAGACATCAGTGCCTTTTTCATGAAAGTTCGTGCAATTTGCCACGGATTGTTATCTACTTTCCTCATATTTTTTCGACAATTTGGGATTCAGTTATTGAAGAACATGTTAACGTAGGCACCAATATAATTATCTTCTCTATAGTCACATACACTATTTACAATACCAGGAATGACACGTCCGATAATTTGAAGTAAATGAAGAATGTCCGTGGGTCTGTTAAATCACTTGAAACTTTATGACCGTGTAGCCTAAAAATTTAGAAATACACCTGTTTTTGTTTCATTCAAATCGAGCCAGTAGTTTTAAAGTTACGACGGTTTTAGTTTCCGTCCTTTTGGAGTTTTTCGCGCGAGCGCGGCAAACTCGCGTGACGTCACAACTCTACACGCACCCGACACATACACCGTAACACTCATTCAAACGGCTGTATCTTTGGAACCGTACTAGGTAGCCAGTTGAAATTTTAAGAGATTATGTTTTATTATGGTGGATTACCCAAGAAATTATAAAAATAAAAAAATATTAAAAAATAAGAGGGTTCCCCATACAAAAAACGTTGTTTTATACTTTTTGCTCTTTAGAAAAAACGGTAAGAAATACAAGCATCAAACTTGGTATGATTATAGGACTTACTCCATAGTATAACAAAAAAATATAAAAAACGGTCAAGCGCAACTCGGACTCACGCGCCGAGGGTCCGTATAACCAGTTTTTTTTTATGTATGGTGGTACAGAACTCTCAGTGCGCGATTTCTACTCGCACTTGGTCAGTTTTTATGTGTGTTTAGTCAGTGTTACAATTACTTAGTTATAACGTTAAAAATTCGCTTGGGACAGGTTTTAAAGCCGCAAGCTCTGTTTAAAATATTCCCTAGCACGGGTTTGTACTTAAAATAATATATTCTTACTTAGCTATGGATGACGACTTTGAAAAATGAAAAATGACCTGACTAAACACACAAAAAAACTGGCCAAGTGCGAGTAGAACTCGCGCACTGAGAGTTCCCTACCGCCATACAATAAAAAAACTGGTTATACGGACCCTCGGCGCGTGAATCCGAGTCGCGCTTGACCGTTTTTAGGGTTTCGTACCCGAAGGGTTCCACACGGGACACTATTACTAAGACTCCGCTGTCTGTCCGTCTGTCTGTCTGTCCGTCTGTCTGTCCGTCTGTCCGTCAGTCTGTCACCAGGCTGTATCTCATGAACCATGATAGTTAGACAGTTGAAATTTTCACAGATGATGTATTTCTAATGCCGTCATAACAACAAATACCAAAAATCTGAATAAAATAAACATTTAAGGAGGCTCCCATACAACAATTGTGATTTTTTCACCTTTCTTATAGATGGTAAGGAACCCTTCGTGCGCAAGTCCGACTCGCACTTGGCCAGTTTTTATATTATTTTGTTATACTATGGAGTAAGCCCTATAATCATACCAAGTTTGTTGCTTGTATGTCTTACCGTTTTTTCTATAAAGCAAAAAGTATAAAACAACGTTTTTTGTATAGGGACCCCTCTTATTTTTTAATATTTTTTAATTTTTATTATTGATTTGGTAATCCACTATAATAAAACATAATCTCTGAAAATTTCAACTGGCTACCTAGTACGGTTCCAAAGATACAGCCCTTTGAATGAGTGTTACGGTGTATGTGTCGGGTGCGTGTAGAGTTGTGACGTCACAGCAGCTGACGACCGCGCGCCCGTCGCACAGGTAGTTTAAAATTAAATATCTCGAGAACTATAAGTCGTATCAAAAAAAATTTTTCACCCAAATTTTCCATTTTTAATAGAGTGTATGGTAAGATAAAAATCAAAAGTTGATGGTATTCTTCATTGTTAGGTTATTTTTAATTTACGAGTTGCGTTTTTGCGCCCCCTTGAAATGGCGCCCAGGGCACGTGCCCTGCCTGCCCCACCCTAGTTACGCCACTGTATTTAGGGACAGTAGTTCGCCCGAGTCGGGAACTCGCGATGTATACTTTTTGCTTTGACCATTAGCGCAGGCGCGCGCGCTTTGCATAATAAACTGTACAACCCCATAACTCGGCAACCCCTCGACCGATATGCCCCTCTACCCTTGACGCATTTTTCCAATACAGCCGCAATATGGCGCAATTTACAAAATGTAATATTTTACAAATTAAGACGCATTTTGTGTTTTTATTGAATAAAACAGCCTTACCTTTGAATAAACATTACAAAGTATTTAAAATCAAAGCATTACTATGCGAATTCAAAGAGAAATTTATCTTAAAACTTTTTCAATTTGATCGCAATAGCGTCAAGGGTAACCCCCCTGGCTCGTGTTCAAACTTAAACATTCTTTTAATGGAAGATTTTCTGACAGCTAAAAAAAACAGAAAAATAGTTCTAAAATATGTGACAGATGGCGCTGATCCGACATGGAGTCTATCGCAGAGTAAATTAGTGCCTACTACATAGAAAATACTTCTTCACTTCATTGCTCCGTGACGTGACTTCATCTTTCATCGTACACGAAAAAGCGCACAACTGTGTCATTGTTTTTGTATGAGTGAATGGTAAAACTGGAAACACTACATTTTGCTCTACCACTTATACCTAAATGTGTATAAGGCCCGGTTTCCGAGTTGAGAATTTTACTAAGCACATACTTACGTATCGCTCTGTCACGCTCTTTTGTGAGAAATCTGTAGAGACAGGACGATACTTACCCATTTGCTTAGCAAAATTCTCAACTCAGAAACCGGGCCTAAATGTATAATATTAGGAGAGCGCGAACTGGCATTAAAAAAAAAATCTCGTCGGCGACATCTAAGTAGGTACTGGAACTACAACTCATGAGCTGTCAGAAAATCCCCCATTTCATTTACCCGACTACCAAATTTCATAACGATCCGATCTTTACTCAAGTTATCGTCGAACCTACATTCATACATACAAACATACAAATACATACATACGAGCGCCGGATTGTTCCAGTAGACTCGGAGAACTTCTCTCGCTTCTCTAGCTCTTTCAAATTTTCAATCATTTCAATATGTAGAAGCCTTAGGCACGGTTTCTGAGTTGAGAATTTTACTAAGCACATACTTACGTATCGCTCTGTCACGCTCTTTTGTGAGAAATCTGCAGACAGGACGATACTTACCCATTTGCTTAGCGAATTTCTCAATTCAGAAACCGGCAGTTAGGCCCGGTTTCTGAGTTGAGAAATTCACTAAGCAAATGGGTAAGTAGCGTTCTGTCACGCTCTTTTGTGAGAAATCTGCAGACAGGACGACACTTACCCATTTGCTTAGCGAATTTCTCAATTCAGAAACCAGCAGTTAGGCCCGGTTTCATGAGTTGAGAAATTCACAAAGCAAATGGGTAAGTATCGTTCTGTCACGCTCTTTTGTGAGAAATCTGCTGAGACAGGACGATACTTACCCATTTGCTTAGTGAATTTCTCAACTCAGAAACCGGGCCTATGGGGCTATGGCCCGGTTTCTGAATTGAGAATTTTGCTAAGCAAATACTTAACTATCGTTCTGTCACGCTGTTTTGTGAGAAATCTGCAGAGACAGGACGATACTTACCCGTTTTCTTAGCGAATTTCTCAATTCAGAAACCGGCAGTTACTGCCGGAAAGAACGTGAGAACGCGTTCAGAAACCGGGCCTTAATGCGTGCTCTTACGTTAGATATCTGCGCCGACGCTTCCTCCCGGGACAGGCTTCTGTATAGCTTGCCGGCTGCTACGATGAAGTCTGACGGCGACTTCTGCGCTCCCGCGCTGTGGTCCCACAGGCAATGTGCGGCTGTAGGAGGAAATCATCATCATCATCATCATCATATTTAGCCCACCTCTGCCTACCCTATGGCATTTTTCCCCTCGCGCCACCTTTCACGGTCCCACGCCATCCGCATCCATGGACCATCTTTCTGCCGACACAACGATGTCGTCCGACCATTCGTGCTTGCCCAGATGAATAGGTGGTGGACCTAGCCATATTTATGCAAAGAAACCTGGTGATTTTTCGGCACATTGTGCTATTATAAAAGCAGATCTCGAATCGTTGAATTTCGAGCGAGTGGAGGTACACTGCCGGTAACCGGAGCTCTTAGGGTGGGTCATTAATAGTCCTCTGAGATCATCTACTTGAGCTCGATCTCAAGTAGGTGAACTCAAAAAAGTTAAATGCTAATGTCAAGCCTTGGCTAATGTCAAACTTGAGTAGCTGTCAGCATATTAATAGACACTGGCCCGGTTTCTGAGTTGAGAATTTTGCTAAGCAAATGGGTAAGTATCTCTGCAGATTTCTCACAAAAGAGCGTGGCAGAGCGATACGTAAGTATGTGCTTAGTAAAATTCTCAACTCAGAAACCGGGCCACTATCTTGAGATTGACATTAGCCAAGGCTTGACATTAGCATTTTTGTTTTCTGTGTTCACCTACTTGAGATCGAGCTCAAGTAGGTGATCTCAGACGCCTATTAATGCCACCCTTAGTAAATTCTCACAATACCGTATACAACGTCTGTCCCAGACCCGACTTAAAATCAGGTTGTTTGGAGATGCCAGGCGATAATTTTTCTTCTTCTATGCGTTCCGTCTTTTAGGTGAGGTAGAGCATGGAGTACCGGAGCCTTTTTCCAATACCGGTATTCATTCGGTATCAAGATTTTAAATTAAATTTTTGTTATATAAAAAAATATTGAATTGTTATAAAATAGACAAATAGAAAATTTAAAATAAGTGAGTTTATTTAATTGAACGATAATATTAATTTATACTAGCTTTTGCCTGCGACTTCGTCCGCGTAGACTTTTTTTTTCGTTATCGACATTACCAGACGAATTTAGTTCGTAATTTATAGTTTATGTTTCTAAATTCGTCCTGCAGTTCTAGCGTGAAAACAAATACACACACTCACTCACTCACAAACTGTCCGCGCACTCGGAGAAAAAGTTTCAGAATCAGAATATTCTTTGCTGTACTACAAAAACATTAAAAGGACAGGTCGCAATCCGCATTAATAAATCGTAATGGGCAATTTTCTGACAGCTCATGAGTTGTAGTTCCAAATTTGTAACTGGATGTCGCTGACGAGATATGTTTTTTATAAGCCAGTTTGCGCTCGTTGGGCTTCGTAGATACGTCCAAACACAATATTTAGGTATTGGTGATGGAGCAAAATGTAGTGTTTCCGGTTCTACCATTCACTCATACAAGAACAATAACAAAGTCGTGCACTTTTTCATGTACCAAAATGGAATGAGGTGAAAGTTGAAGTCAATGAAGAGCAATGAAGTGAAAAAGTATTTTCGCTGTAGTAAGCACTAATTTACTTTGTGATGTCGGATCAACGCCATCTGTCACAGCTTTTAAAACTATTTTTTTTATTTTTTAAAGCTGACAGCAAATCCCCCATTGAAGCCGTCAACTGGGAGCCTATTTTGACACCATTGAGTCACAGGCTAAGGCCCCTGGACTGCAGTCCAAAATAAGAAAGTAATCGGTTTTAATTAATAAACAAAAACCGGCGTTTATACTTATAGGTTTTTACAAAAAAACGTTTTTTTTGTAGATTTCTAAAACCGGTACACCCGTACACATCATTATTCCGCACGGCGCACTCGCACGCATCGCATGCGCGCGAAATTTGATATTCCACACTTGTTTCAGAGTTTTATCTGTAATACCGAAAATACCGAAATTCCGGTATTAAGATAATACAATACCGGTTTTTCAAATGTAGACATTTAGTCCGGGATCCCGGTTTTTCGGTATTACCGAAAACCGGTATCCATGCTCTAAGGTGAGGTTAGCGATCAGTTTGGCTATCATACAAAATGTCTATCGCCAATCGACAGAAGTATTTTTTTTTCACGCATTTTGGAATGATTTTTTTGATTTTGTCTCAGAATCACTAGTGCAACAAAATACCTTCGGGTTTAAAACAACTTAAATAGCACGATTTAAAGTTATGAATGAAATGGTGTCCAACGGAAGAGAGCTTAGGGCGCCCTAAAACTACCTGGCGTCGATCAGTGCAAAAGGAGGCTAACTGTCTCGGAATGAGCATATCCGAGCTTGAGATGAAGGCACAAAATCGACCAGCGCCTTTAGCCTGTAACGCAATGGTGCCAAAATGGGCTGTCAGTTGACGGCTTCAATTACGATTTACTAACGCTGTCTGTCCTTTTAATGTTTTTGTAATACAGCAAAGCATATTTTGATTCTAATTCTATAGGATAAGTTCTCTGGTTGTAGGAGAAAAACGAGGAAACCCCGGTTTTGTCCTTCTGCCGGGCCGCCATCGACCCGCCATTGCGTTACAGGCTAAGGCCCCAGATTGGAAAACTGTTTTGAGAGCCCTTTGACTCTGATTTGGGACAACAAGAACTGATGATGATGATGATGTATAGGTAGGTTACTGACCAGTGACAACCACTTTAGGGCTGATGATTGTGCCGCCGCAGATTTGCTGGAGGGGATCTGAGCCCTGCTTCAAGTAGATCCCGGCGTGCCAGGGGATCTGTCCGGCGTGCACCTGTGTCCCGTTCACTATCAGCGGCTGGTATGATGGAGTCACTCTGCCGCAGTCTGGAGATTGAAATTGTATGTCACATTATAACACGTGCCTCGAGAGATACTTGATATACTTGACCGCACCTCCCGCACCCAGTGGCGTAGCTAGGTAACCGGGGGCCCTGGGGCAAAAAACAAACTGGGGCCCCAACTAAACTGTACAGGTTCTATCAAGTCAACATTTAGATAGAAAATACAGAGTTGAATACTCAAAGGGCCCCTAAAATTTCAGTCTGAAACGGAAAAATCTCTATAATAATAATTTCAAACCACTTTATTTGTTCTGAGTTAAAAAAATGGCCCAAAATTCACCGATTTAACATTTTTTCGTAAGCCGAGGGGCCCCCTGAGCTTGGGGGCCCTGGGACATTGCCCCTCCTTGCCCCTATGTAGCTACGCAACTGCCCGCACCTCTTTCCGCCGTCCCGATGATGCCCGGTTACATCCTGCGCTCAGACCTCCAGTATGCCTAGCATGGTCGTTTTGACACTCTCTCGAACTCGAGTGACAGACGTGCCATGTCTATTGTGCGAGCATGGCAGGCGGGACTCGAGATGGCAATAGAATAGGGTCATGTCGAGCAAAAAGTAGTTATTGCCATTCTAATAAAAATGTTGTATTTTTGTCTCCATCGCCATGTTGGCGTAGAGCCAACTCGAGCCCGACCGACAAGTTGACAGTTTTGCCTATGCAATATAAGAAGGGCCTATCTCGGGCTTACCATGCTGCCCGTACTGCGCAAGTCAAACCAAACCACGCGGTGTGTCAAGTTTCCTAAATATTTCGTGGCGCGTGTTGGAGGTACTCACTTACTTCACTGACATTTTACCCCAAGTTGAGATTTTCAGCGTGTTGATAATAATAATAATTTTGTAATGAGAGTGATTTAGGCCCGGTTTCTGAATTGTCAATTTTGCTAAGCAAATACTTAACTATCGTTCTGTCACGCTCTATTGTGAGAAATCTGCAGAGGACGATACTTACCCATTTGTTTACCGAATTTCTCAATTCAGAAATTGGCAGATAATCACATTAATTAATTTATCCAGCTCTTGCTAAAGATGCTAAACGATTTTGCGTATAAAGACCCCAGCAAAAGACTAAAGAATCCAGCTAAAGACGTCAGAATCCAGCAGTGGGCTGACAAATTGCTGAAGAAGATACTAGACTCATTATTGTACTGCACCAAAAAATATCTGCTCATATACATTTCCTTAGACCTACAGGGTATACCATTATTATTATTATTAATACATTTATTTCAAATTTAAAAATTCATACATTTTGTTAGTAGTCTTACGCTAAGTGTTAGTAGTTAAAATTAAATTAAATTCGATAAAATTGAGATAGGACATTAATTAAATACAATTCAGCTTTACATGCTGGTTGGAGCAGTGATGCATGTAAGGCGAGTCGTCGCGATCCGCTATCATTTTCAGGATGCTATTGGAGCTGGCCCGCACCCTGCAGAGCAGTGAGTAGCAGCGCTTACGCATTGTAGTGTAGAAGCAGTCCACCCGCGCTTCGGCGAACATTAGCAGCTTATCGCTCCGAGCTATCTTTTCCAGACAACCTTCGGATTGGGGGGACAGGCAGATCCAAATAAGAGGAAAAGTTCGCCTACCGTAACACATGGGCATGGGCGCTTGCCAGACGCCGTCAATGCAATACAGACTCCTCTGGCCGCTGACCTGGTACAGAGGGTCGCAGGTGACCGTGAGGATGGCGGCGTGGAGGCTGGAGCCCGGGAGCGCATCTGGAGCACCCTCCACGGTGTATCTGCCGTTTTCGGGGTAGGGCGGCAGGACACACGGCTTGGAAGGCGTCGGACTTTGCCACGACACTGGCCCCCTGGAAAAGGGGGGCTTCCATTTTGGCGACTTTCAAATTCAAATTCAAATATTATTTATTCACATACAGGTTCATACAAAATTTACAGTGGTCTCCACACTGGGTTAGTGACCCGTATAGTGGCGGCCGATGGCGCATGATTTACGGATTTCAGGCATTATGGGACAAAGGCAAATTTAAACTTAGGCACAATGAAATCAGGGCGTTTTGAGATTGAGGTCCTTACGGACCGGAGGGATATAATCTGATGATCATGTAGTATGTGTGAGTGTGTGTGTGTGAGGGTGTGTGTGTGTGAGGTTGGTTGTGTGAGAGGGTGTGTAAGGGTGTGATCTGAGTGTATTTGCTAGAGAAATATTATTTTTAAGATACGCTTCTGATGACTGTGTGTGATTTATAAGATACGTAAATTGTGGCTCATTTAATCATTTCGATTATCACGTTTATCATCACAAATGTTGAGGTACGGAACCCAAAAAAGAAGAACTCACCCGGGAACCTTCTGGCGGATGAAGGTTCCGTAGCGGGAGACCCTGGTGAAGCTAGTCACGGCGAGCGCATTGCACTGGCTGGCGCTGGTTGGCGAGGTCGAGACGACCCCGCGCAGGTAGTAGCGCGTGATGCCGTCGCTGCCGGTGCTCGGAAACACCAGCCCGCCGCCGCTGTCGCCCTTGCAGAGCGCGACGAGGCCTTAGAACAAAAACCAACGAAAATTTAAGGGTAGCATTAATAGTCGTCGACTCAACACATCACCGATCATTGCCCGCAGTGGTCCATAGAGGGGGCATCCGAAAGATCCACGAGACCAACGAGGAAGTGGCGGAGTGGATCGATGGCTTCCAATTCCAACTCAAATTCTGACATTCTCTTCAGATTGACTGGATGGGAAGGAACACAGGGTGGTATTCTAGAACGCTACTTAAACTCAGTTTAAACAGAGTTCAGACTGTCGATAAAACAGTGCATGTTTTGATATGAAGGGAGGGATATTCAAATCAAAACATGCACTGTTTTATCGACAGTCGACACTACTAAATACAGAGTTCAAGGAGCGTTCTAGTTTGAACTGAGTTTAAACAGAGTTTAAGTAGCGTTCTAGTTTGAACTGAGTTTAAGTAGCGTTCTAGAATACCATCCTTAGGGTGGTATTAATAGTCGTCTGAGTTCACCTACTTGAGCTCGATCTCAAGTAGGTGAACTCAGAAAAGTCATTTGCAGCCTTGGCTAATGTCAAACTTGAGTAGCTATTAATAAGCACTATCTTGAGATTGACATTATTTTCTATTAATAGCTACCTACTCAAGTTTGACAATAGCCGCATTTGACTTTTTAGAGTTCACCTACTTGAGATCGAGCTCAAGTAGGTGATCTCAGACGACTATTAATACCAAGTGTTCCTTCCCATTTAGTCAATCTGAAGAGAATGTGAGAGTTTGAGTTGGAAGCCATCGATCCACTCCACCACTTCCTCGTCGGTCTGGTGGATCTTTCGGATGCCTCCCCTTCTATGGACCACTGCGGGCAATGATCGGTGATGTGGGATGGGATATGGTCTGCACCTCTTCGCAAGAACAGTGCGGGTCCGTCCCGAACGCACATCGGTACATCAGCTCGGCATATTTTCCCATCCCATTCCCATTGGGTTTACCTCACAATAAATTCCCAACCACAGTCATCGTCATTACGGCGGAGGGTCCGTGTGTGGATGGATGTGGATGGCGAGGGACCGTGAGAAGTAGCACGAGAGGGAAAAGATCATATAATATACCCAAAAGTGGGCAGAGGTAGGCTGATGATGATGACGATCAGTCGTCCCGATGGATGACCTCCATTTTAAGTACCTACCTTTAGGTTCTGTTTTGTTTGGTTGTGTTCCAGGGCTGGCCGCACGTTGAGTTGACATTATCTACTGGGCCGACTTACAACCTAGGTTAGGTACGACTGGATACCGAATATTTTTTTAATGATTCCCTGATACAGTCAACACAGACGTTACTGTTTGGGAACAAAGGACTTACCATCGTTATACCCGGCGCAAAACTTGTCGTTGGTCAATACCTCCCAGTATGAAGGGGGAGTGCGCCTCAGGCAGTGGTTGATGTCCATGTAAGGCAGCTCTGCCGTCCGAAGGAGGGCAGACTCGTTCCCGGAATCTGACACTAGACCCCATCCCGCTATCTGGAAGTGATTTGGGTCTAAGGCCTTTACCATAATGAGATGATTTATACAGCGTCCAGTGGCAACTTCACTCACACTAGATGGGTGAAGAGACCACTCGGCGCTGCAGTGCCTGGGACATTGTTTTAGATGAATTAGGCTTGCCCAGCACTTATACCATCCTGACAGGTTAGTCGGCCTAACCCACAGGAAAGACAAGTCAATACGTGTGGAGCCAACTAGGCCGCGGGTTTGCTTCAGCTTTTAATGTCATTTGAAAACGGGCGATTGTACGTACACACGGCACCACGTCGACCCTCACACGCTAGTACTCTACTCGGTTACGTTACGGGCGACTTTACAGCAAAAATGTACAGTCTGACGTGCTGTCGTGTGTAGGTGTCCCACTAGCTGGGCGAAGGTTTTCTCTCAGTTTCAGAATCCGTGTCAGTCAGAGTGCGGTCTTATTCAACACGCGTGCCCACTGCGAATTGGTGATTTCAGCGTTGAGGGTATTATGCCTCAGACGCTGAGGTTTCCTAACGATATTTTCCTTCACCTTTAGCGGTTAGTATTAATAAATTTACATGCCCGCGCCGGGAATCGAACCTGCGTCTCTCACTTTCGAATCCATTGTTCTACCCACTATGACACCACCACCCTGCACCACCATGTGTATTTTACCTTCCCCAAGTTGCCGTTGCGCAGATGCATCTCTTCAAAGGTCCTGTTGAAGTCCAGGCAGACGGGGCGCAGGTAGGGTTTGAACTCGAACGGGAGCCAGAGGACCGCCAGGGCGATGTCGTCCGCGTAGTTTCGGTCTTCGCCGCGGAAAGTCTCTGGGATAGCCAGCTCTTTCACCTGTGAAAACAAAATTTATAGATAGTAAGGTAAGGACACAAGCTCAGTTCCCCGGGTACAGTCAACCACACGCTAGGATACCCCTTTTTGCTCGATTAGTGCCCTTAAGTATGCCGCGCGTGGTAAGAGGTAGCTCTTGGGTATCCTAGATTGTGGCCGACCATACTTACTTACTTACCCCTACTTCCTTTGGCGCTACAACCCTTTGTGGATTTTGGCCTCCTCCACAGTAGTTCTCCATTTTTCGCCAGTTGGTGTATTTGCCCATCTTTCTAAGGTCTTCTACGATGCAATCAATCCAACGCTTTTTGGACCTGCGTCTTGGTCTCTTCTGCTGTGGTTTCCAATTGGTCATTCTTTTGCTGTGGTTTCCGACTGGTCATTAGCCGACCATAGGTACTATACTTACCAAAGAGAACTGTGCAGAATATTCCGTCTCGTGCCAGGGGCGGTAGATC
The DNA here is from genome assembly GCA_949319315.1 of Zelleria hepariella. Lineage (NCBI taxonomy): Eukaryota > Metazoa > Arthropoda > Insecta > Lepidoptera > Yponomeutidae > Zelleria > Zelleria hepariella. The sequence goes on along the minus strand of OX439386.1, from coordinate 19,421,470 downwards.
TTGCCAGCAGCCACCGCGTAGTTCTTCGCTGGGTATTTCACGTTCCGGTCCAAGTCCCAGAAGCAGTGGGCAGCTGGAGACATTCAAAACTATTATCGAGGGTAATACTGGGGTACGTCATTCGAGGGTTAAGAGCTTGGAATAGTAATGACCCCTCAGATCTTGTCAACCTTCTTCCCCTCTCTATAACCCTCAGACTTCATCGGTCTCAAGCACTCCAGGGGCCTTAGCCTGTAACGCAATGATTCCAAAATGGGCTCCCAGTTGACGGCTTCAATTACGATTAATTAATTCTATCGGTCCTTTTAATATTTTTGTAGTACAGCAAAGAATATTCTGATTCTAGTTCTATTCTAGAGGATTAGTTATCTGGTTGTAGGAGAAAAACGAGGAAGCCGCAGTTTTTTTCTTCTGCTGCGGATGCCATCGACACGCCATTGCATTACAGACTAATGCCCGTTTTCACCAACGACCCCTAATTTTAAAAGGCCTTTTAACGAAAGTTATTTGCACCTCTGCAAGTCTATGGGGCATGGATGAAGGATCATACACACTCAACTCATAACGCTTGTGTGTGGAATTCGTATGGTCCTTCATCCATGACCCCTAGACTTGCAGAGGCGCAGATAATTTTCGTTAAAAGGTCTTTTAAAATTAGGGGTGGTTGGTGAAAACGGGCATAAGGCCCCTGCTTCATTCCCTAAGGTCAGTTCCACTACAGCCAATGCAACGTGCTACTGGTTCTGATGGTGATCACTTCTCAGGCATTTTCGGCAACGGCAACCACAGAGCAGTTATCCTGGTCGTCGGTACTATCGCCAGTCCCTTCCTGACGGTGACAGCAGCCTTCACCGGTTCCTACCTCAGCGCTGCAACTCCCGGGATAGGTAGATCTCCACCGACGCATCGACCTGATCACCTACTCCTCCTTTGAACTTCCAGCAACCATTAAATTCTACCTGATAGGACGACGGTGTGGCTGATGATGGAGCCTCCACAGACCAGCTTCAAGGGGTTGGTGGTGCGTCGGTACACGCCCGTGTGCCATGGCAGCTCCCCGCGCTGCGCCGTCGCTCCGCCTATCACCATAGGCTCCAGCCGGGGGGTCGTGCGCCCGCATTCTGGAACCCAAAGGCCCGGTTTCTGAATTGAGAATTTTACTAAGTAAATACTTAGCTACCGTTCTGTCACGTTCTTTTGTGAGAAATCCGCAGAGGCAGAACGATATTTAAGTGCTTGCTTAGCGAATTTCTCAAATCAGAAACCGGCAGTAAGGCCCGGTTTCTGAATTGAGAATTTCACTAACCAAATGCTTAAGTATCGTTCTTTCATATTCTCTTGAGTTGTGTGACATCTGCAGAGACAGAACGACACTTAAGCATTTGCTTAGTGAAATTCTCAATTCAGAAACCGCCTTAGGCCCGGTTTCTGAGTTGAGAATTTTGCTAAGCAAATGGGTAAGTATCGTCCTGTCTCTGCAGATTTCTCACAAAAGAGCGTGACAGAACGATAGTAAAGTATTTGCTTAGCAAAATTCTCCGTGCCTTACTGCCGGTTTCTGAATTGAGAATTTTGCTTAGCAAATACTTTACTATCGTTCTGTCACGCTCTTTTGTGAGAAATCTGCAGAGACAGGACGATACTTACCCATTTGCTTAGAAACCGGCAGTAAGTCTTACAAACAGTGATCGGGGTAGGTAGACCGATTTTGCGTCCTTGCATCATGCTATCTAAGTAAGGCATCGAAACTTCCGGGTTTCCGGAATTTAATAAATAATAAAATACTTACCTAATTGAACGAGTGAGCGAAGCTAGAGAAGTTCTCCGAGTCTACTGGAAGAATGGTCTACCGGCTAAGACGAAGCCGATTACCATTGGCGAAAATCAAAGTTCGATTTTTGAAAAATGAACTGGTTGGCAGTAAAATAAACTGGGTGGCATTACATTTTTCAAAAATCGAACTTCGATTTTCGCCAATGGTAATCGGCTTCGTCTTAGCCGGTAGACCCCCTGGATGGCGTTTGTACGTAGGTGTAGGTATCTATTTGGTATCTATGAATGAATGAATGTTTGTTCGCCGATAACTTGAGTATCGTTTATCTGATTGTCATGAAAGGTAGGCTGGTAAATGAAAAGGTCCTTATATTTGATATCCATGGCGATGATATCCGATAATTTTATCAGCTGCTGCCGATACCTAATTGAACGAGCGAGCGAAGTTCTCCGAGTCTACTGGAACAATCCGGCGTTTGTATGTTTGTATGTATGTATGTATGTATGAATGTTCGTTCCACGATAACTTAAGTAAATGTAGTCGGATCGTCATGAAATTTGGTAGGCGGGTAAATGAGGTAAAGAGAATTTTTAAGTTCGAACATGAGCCAAATCGGTCGAGGGGTTACTGAGATATGGGGTCGCGAGTTCAAAGTTCGGGGCGAACCACTAGTTATATAAGTAGCAGCTGCTCCTTCTTTCTTCATAGGGGCGTCGGGTTCAAATTTCGAAGCGCACAATGGGCATTGATCAGTGAGGCATCGATTGTCGTAAATTGAAAACCATTTCGAGGAATAGGCATACTGATTACTACTAGTGGTTCGCCCCGAACTATGAACTCGCGACCCTATATCTCAGTAACCCCTCGACCGATTTGGCTCATGTTCGAACTTAAAAATTCTCTTGGCCTCATTTACCTGCTTACCAAATTTCATCACGATCCGACTAAATTTACTCAAGTTATCGTCGAACGAACATTCATACATACATACATACATACATACATACATACATACATACATACATACATACATACATACATACATACATACATACATACATACAAACGCCGGATTGTTCCAGTAGACTCGGAGAACTTCGCTCGCTTCGCTCGCTCGTTCAATTAGGGGTTTAAATAAGTAAAATTAAAACGGATTAACTAGTGGTTCGCCCCGAACTGTGAACTCGCGACACCATATAAACTTAACAACCCGATATCTCGGCAACCCCTCGACCGATTTGGCTCATGTTCGAACTTAAAAATTCTTTTAATTTCATTTACCTGCCTACCAAACTTCATAACGATCCGACCAAATTTACTCAAGTTATCGTCGAACGAACATTCATACATACAAACATAAAAACATACATACATACATACATACATACATACAAACGCCGGATTGTTCCAGTAGACTCGGAGAACTCCGCTCGCTTCGCTCGCTCGTTCAATAATATTTCCGCCAAAAATGTTTACTTCATTTTTCTTTCGATGACGTCATCATAGCCTCTAATGCGGTAGTTCCATTGCCTACAAATAGGTATTTTAAAAAATACATTCGTCAACAACAACTGTCAAAAGTGTCAAATAACTGAGAAAATAACCTTCTTTTTGACTTGACACTGACATTTGTCAAACGTCTACATATTTTAATTGAACGAGCGAGCGAAGCGAGCGAAGTTCTCCGAGTCTACTGGAACAATCCGGCGTTTGTATGTATGTATGTATGTATGTATGTATGTATGTATGTATGTTTGTATGTTTGTATGTTTGTATGTATGAATGTTCGTTCGACGATAACTTGAGTAATTTTTGTCGGATCGTCATGAAATTTGGTAGGCAGGTAAATGAAATTAAAATAATTTTTAAGTTCGAACATGAGCCAAATCGGTCGAGGGGTTGCCGAGATATGGGATTGTTAAGTTTATATGGGATGAGAGAGGGCGCCACTGCTGCCTCTCAGTAACAATAAAATAGTGCTAAACAGTGATTTTAAAAGTGATAAAAACGTAAATCTAATCAGTAAACAGTGAAAGCAGTGATAAAACTAACAAAAGTGAACTATAAATACAAATTCTGTTTGGAAACAATATTGTGGATATCGGACGTAAAACTCAGTGGAAACAATAAAAATAAACTTTTACGGGTCGCGAAATAATCCGTAACAAGAACTCTATTTTAATCCAATAAATCCAAAAATTTTGCTAATTGCTAAGGTCCAAAGTACACCAGATTAGAAAATACAAAACAGCGCCATCTATTTAAAAAAAAAATGTTATTCTACTTCCTAACAGAGGGCGTGACAAAACATTTTTTATCAGAGCCATCTAGTGTTCAAAATTATAAACCAAAAAGTCCTTATGCTCAACAATAGAGGTCGCTTTACTTCAAAACTACAAGAGAGTCCTATACAAAACTTAAAATGGAAGAAATACTAGATAAACTACAAAAAATCCAAAATGATCTAGAGGCACAAAAACTTGAAATAAGAAAAAGCGGCGAACAAGTTACAGAAAACATTCAAAGAATGTTTGGCGAAAAACTAAAAATGCTAGAAGAAAAATCTGAAAATCTCGAAAAACGAGTGGAAAATCAAGAGCAAAGACTGTAGGGGTTGGTCCAATTACCACACGGGGGTTATTATTATTATTAGGTTTATATGGGGTCGCGAGTTCATAGTTCGGGGCGAACCACTAGTTTTTTAAGAGCATGAATGAATGCAATGAACTTAGTACATAATGCCTATGGTGACGTCATACACAAAACTTTGAAAAAATTTAAATAATTAATAAAAAAATATTTACATGAACAATTAAGAAAATATTCAAATTAGTTTCTTATATTTGTCTATATTTTCGATTTATAGAATAAAAAATATTATTTGACGATGCCCATTTGGCTTTTACACGATCGTAAGTTACTAGTAACAGCACTTTCCGAGCCTGGGTAATGAAAATAATGATGAGTTCGTCCAATGACCTTTTTGTAGAAGGTCTTTGTGTTCGTCGGTACTCACCCGTAAATGAAGGCTCTATGGATGCTTTGCAGTGTGCCAATGGAAAACTAGCTGAAAATAAAAATATTCTCACTTCAATCAATATTTACGTTAAAATTTAATTTAAAAAAAAACTGTCATTCTAAGTAATGTCAAATTAAAATCAAAGCGATTTGGATGACCCTCCGATCCGTAACGAAAAAATGTCAAAAGGAGCTACGACCACAGAGAGACACACAAATGCCTATCTACACAAAAAACTAAGGCCTTTGCATCTACGTAATGAGATGATTTAGGTATACAGCGTCCAGTGGCACCTTCACTCACACTAGATGGGTGAAGAGACCACTCGGCGCTGCAGTGCCTGTGACATTGTTTTTAGATGGAGTAGGCTTGCCCAGCACCTATACCATCCTGATCCTGACAACTACCACACGCACACGCACACACGTATCTACACAAAGACATACCGTAAAGTGAGGCTATTTGTAAATTGAGGGGCTCAATGGAACTCTTGGAGTAGATATAATATTAATATAAAAGGTTGGGCTATTGGAATGTCATTGGTTGGGCTGCATGTATTTTTTCTCCTAGCAATGGTACTCGTGGAACAAAATCTTAATCCAGCGGAGGTAGCATGACTTTTATCGAGGCGAATTTATCCAACAAAATGGCTCTCGACGATATATGTATATCCCACTATAGACGTCAAAAATGCTGATAAACCGCCATTTTGTTGGATAAATCCGCCTCGATAAAAGTCATGCTACGGGGACTGGTGTAGATATCAGATTTTTTTCTACCATTCCCAGGAAAAAAAAATAGATGCAGCCAAATATTTTATAACTATGAGTACCTAGGTACATACCAATGAGCTGTTTTCACGGTTGTCAAATTTCGCTTTTTTTAAAGATATTATTAATCTGTGCAAGCGAAATTTGACAGCCCACAGCCTTCTTTATCTCTCAAGCCGTGCTGTGCAAGTCCTGGCAACGTCGCCCGTGAACCGGTTTACGCAGTGCACTGTCTGTCAGAAGCCATTATGATAGTACGACCAAATTAAAACTAATCCGAGTCTCACTAACTTCAACTCTGGCTGGAAACCATTAATTTTAGTCACATAATACATAGGTACCCGGCTAAATAACATGGCAGTTATGCTGTTTGTTTTTATACCATTTTTCTTGTAGTTTTAAGTTAGCTGGATAATACGTCATCTTCATTTGACGTAAGGATTTGTTTTGATTTGTTGTGTGGCTGATATTGTGAGTGAAAATTAAGTGATTTATTAGTTATTCATTGCTTTAAAACAGCCTAACTTGACTTGCCAGCTTAAGGTATGTTTTTAGAGTATTTTCATAGTTTTAGTTACGATTTGTAGTTACAATTTGATCCTAGAGAACCAATCGTAACACAACATTAAATCATGAATTTATTTTCAAATGCCTCGCTGGTGTTGTGTGCCCTGCTGTAAGTCGAATTACGACTCAAGTCTAAAGAGAGATGAAAGACCTTTATCTACGTTTTCTTTCCCACGGGATAACGATTTATTAAGTCGCTGGAAAAATAATTATTAGATAGTCTTACAAGACAGACAACCGGTTCACGCAGTCCTTAAATGCGAGGTTGCCAAACTTAACAGCATGGCTTGAGAGATAAAGAAGGCTGTGGACAGCCACATCCCGGTTCTTGTATGGCCAAGCCTATGAGCGCCATCTACCAAGGGCTTTGAATTCAGCTTTTAACTTTCAGTTGAAAACGGGCCATTACCCCACAATTCCAAATAGCCGCCCCACTTTACCGCTTCATACTTATGACACCCCTTTCTTTGCGTAAAAATATTGCAATGAAAACGAAAGTCGTATCCAAAACTCACCAAAAACTGCACAAATCGCGACGCCAAATGTCACAAACATGATTGTAAGTAAAACAAATCTTTCTTCTACCACTGAGTGTAACTAAATTCCTTTTTTTCTATTTTTGTATAAAATGTCAAACTTTCTCTTCCCAACCTAACTAAACTTCATTTAATTTTGAAAAATAATCCTATAAGTATTTTGTGCTGGTAGGTGCTCGTGTATTTAAAAATAATAATAATAAATAAGTATTTTGTTCAATTCTCTAGAATCCATTGCACTATTTACACTTTCACATCACGCGCCAGAGAGAGATAGAGGGAAAATTTGATTTCAATAAATAATTATTAATCGAATTGTTAGCAACCGCCTTGAACCACCCATATCACTTGAACGGCGCACAGTGGTCGATTTGTACGATTTAGGCGGCCAAAAGTCCATTTCTCAAAGTTAACTTATAACAAAACTAATTGATTCCCGGAAAAATAGACACCCCGACTGCCCAAACCCCACCCCTCCCCAGTTCCTAGAACTGCGTGCGCGCCCCCACAGGTAGTCGGAACTTGATCGTCGCGCAAGCTGTACGCGTTCGTTCTCGACACTCTTAGCGCAACCGATATTCTAAAGTGAATATTTCATTGGATATTATTCAGTTACAAGTGAAAGTGATGGAAGTCGAAAATTCAGGTAAGCTCCTTCAAATATAATTTAAATTAAGATAAGGAATATCAATATTTAGTGCAGTTACAACGTATCAAAGATCGCCCTTTTTCATAGAAAATATTATCATTTTTTTATTTTCAATAGTAAAAATGTTGTACTTCCGAGACCGTCCGAGTTAAATTCCTTATGGTTTCTAATAGTATAGCTCTTTGAGCAGATAACCACAAAAAAAATAGCCACCACCTTTGACCACTTCGCGAGAAAAATAATAATTCATTAACTTAGGCAGAAAGTGAGAAAAATTCCTTTTTTGTTTCTTTTGCGTTAAAATTCCTTTTCGTTGTTCTAGGTTCATCAAGTTACTCGGGCATGGAGGTAGTAACTCGCAGATATCTTTTTGATAAGATGATTGAGGAAAACTCTCCATCAATAAACGACAAATTGGAATACTTACAAAATTATTTGTTAGTGTCTTACGGGGACTCCGACGAAGACAAAAAGTATATAAATCATAAATTTTCATATTTTAAAACAGAAATAAAAAAGAGATGGTCCAAAGCACGCAACACGCTAGAAAAATTTCTTATAAGCAATGATGCATGGTTAGCAGGAACGTTCGAGATGCCCATAAAAACGCATAATAAGTCAGGACGACCTAGCAAAACATTCAGTGAATGTAGTGAAAGAACTAAAAGGAGAAAAACAGAAGAAGTTCGCTCCTCTGTAGGCAAAGAAGTGATAGTTCACGCAGCGCAAGTAATTTTACAAAAAGAAGGAAAAAGAAACGCCTCGCAAGTCCTAAAAGATATTACAAATTCGCCTGCAGCCGCAAACGAATGTAAAAAAAGACATTCCAAATCAAAGGCACAAGATCCCCTTACGCCTCGGGAGGCACTGCGAATGTGCGTGGACGCTGATTTGACACGAAGTCAATATGAAATTGTGCGAGCAACCAACAGAAGCTTTTACCCGTGCTACGAATTAGTGTTGAAGGCTAAACAGGAATGTTACCCACCCAAAGAGACGCTACGAGTGACCGCTTCCTGTGCTGAAAGTGATCTACAATCTTTGTTAGATCACACCGTCACGCGATTATCAATTTTCCTCGAAGAAGTACTAATGACTCTTACAGAAACTGAGAGAAATTCCTTGCAGATTATCTGCAAATGGGGTTGTGATGGTTCACAACAAGCTCAATACAAACAAAAGTTAATGAATGACGCCGACTCGGATGCAAATATATTTTTGAGCTCATTCGTGCCTCTACAAATTGTTTGCGGCGAAGACAAAACAAAAATGGTTTGGCAAAACCCGACTCCTTCTTCACCACGATATTGCCACCCGATACGATTCAGATTTATAAAAGAGTCTACAGACATTACAAAAGATGAAATAAATTACGTTCGGGACAGTGTGAAGTCCCTAAAAGCCACGGAATTGGAACTGAATGGGCAAAAATTCTCGGTTAGCCACAGTCTTAAAATGACCATGGTGGACGGCAAAGTTTGCAATGCGGCGACTGACACCAAATCAACGAGTAGATGCTACATATGCGGAGCCACTTCAAAAAACTTTAATGACTTAAGTAAAAAAAACGAAATTCACCCAGAATCGCTTGAATTTGGCCTATCAACTTTACATGCCAGAATTCGATTATTCGAGAGTATTTTACATTTAGCTTATAAATTGCCCGTTGGGAAATACCGTGAAAAAAGAACCAAAGCAGAAAAGATGCTAGAACAACAAAAAAAAAAGAGATTCAGCAAAGATTCAGAGAAGAAGTAGGTATCTTGGTAGATATGCCAAAATGTAATTTTGGTAACACAAATGACGGCAATACTAGTAGAAGATTTTTTGAAAACCCACATCTGGCTGCTGAAATAACGGGAATAGACTTTAATTTTATTTATAGAATTAAAGTTATTTTGGAAGCCATATCAAGCGGTCACAAAATAGATGTCCCGAAATTTGTGAATACGCCATGGAGACAGCAAAACTGTATGTAGAGTTATATGGTTGGCATTCTATGACTCCTACCATGCATAAAATTTTGGTACATGGTGGAAAAGTTATAGAAAATTCTCTAGTGCCTATTGGTCAACTTTCGGAGGAAGCTGCAGAAGCTCGTAATAAGCACTTTCGCTCATACCGTCTAAACTTTGCTCGAAAGTTTTCACGCGAAGACTGTAACCTTGATATTTATCACAGGTTACTCTTGACATCAGATCCACTCATCAGTTCAATGAGAAAAAAAAAGAAGATCCGATCAAAACCATTTTTGCAGAAAACTTTGGAGCTTTTGCTTCCTGCAGAGCCAAATACAAAAGGCACTTGTGATAAATGCATGGAAAGTGACGGTGAGGAAGAATTGTCATTTAAAGAGTAACATAACAATTTGTATGTTAAACTTTCATAAAATATTGTCTTATTGTTTATGATTCGGTGCCTAACATTGTAAGTAACATTTAGTATATTAATGTGGTAATAACTGTTGACCATTTAATTTTAGTGTATACTGTATTTTTTTGTCATCCATATTTTATTTTCAATTTAAATAGGCATGCAGACTGTAGAGAATAAACATTTTTTTTTATGTGCGGCCGTCTTTTACTTAACAAATTGTGATAATTCTTAACCCAAATATCAAAAACTACTAAGCCGATTTCGATAATTCAAATGAACTCAAAATATATATTTTACACCAAAGGGAGATTTAAAGAAAATTTAAAAACATTGGCGCTATTTACAAAAATATTTTCACAGAAATGTTTTTTTGTATAGAAAAATACGCTTTCAATTAAACGAATAGGGATAAACATATATATTCACTCTAAAATACCAGATTAGCATTTGTTGTCGTATTTATTACTGAAATAAAGCATAAAATAGTTTTGGCCGCCTAAATCGTACAAATCGACCACTGTGCGGCGAGAGATAATCTTAGGGTTCGTGTGTAGGGTAAGCGACACACAGGATACCTAATGGTAGCTCCTAATGCTCTTAGCATAAGTGCGTTGATCGAACAAAAAAGTATCCCAGTGTGTGGACGACTGGACGTAAGTTTATCTCGTTTGGAAAACCAGTTCTTGGGCTTTGAGGAAAAAACATCGTGAATGTGCATAACAAGGTTTACCCCAGCTGGAATTATGCTATCGCTACACCTGTGTGTTGACGCGTTAATGAGCTAAGTCGGGCATCACGCCGATTGGTCCAAGCAAATTAGTGCGCTAGGTAGGCAGGCTTACTCTAGGCCACATCTGCGTGACCTAGCGCGCTAGTCAGCGCGTTAACGCGTAAGTGAAGCAGACGCTTTATTTAATCAAGAGTTGAAAACTAAAACCTAAGTACTGTAATGATTGTTACCTCCATCGGACTACTGGCCGATAGTAATATTTAAATTAGATTGACCGTTCAAATAATATGTTAGAATATTGTAAATAAGGTCACTCAGACTAGATCCGCCGCTAGGCACGGACAGAAATGTACCCCTATTATATAATTTACGAGTATCTGTAATAAATTAGGAATGCTTGAAGATCGTTTTTAATTTGATAGTGTTATATATAGCTTAGGGTGGCGCACTAGCGCTACAGGTAGTTGGTTGTGATAGCCTTTAGCGCTGGTGTCAATAACACAGATATCATCGTATTTCTGTTCGAATAAAATATATTTACTTATAAGATGAAGCTAAAACCAGTGGTACCTCGCTTTAAAAAAAAATTCATGCATTTTGGGTATAAATCACAATAACATTTCTGTAAGAGCAGAGGGGCCTTTAGCCTATAACGAAATGGTGCCAAAATGGGCTCCCAAAATGGGCTTCAATTACGATTTATTAATGCTGTCGGTCAGTGTCGGTCCTTTTAATGTTTTTTTAGTACAGCAAAGAATATTCTGATTCTAATTCTAGAGGATTAGTTCGCCGGTTGTAGGAGAAAAACGAGGAAATCCCGGTTTTGCTATCTACACTAATATTTATAAAAAGGAAAAGTTTGTATGTATGTAGGGAGTAATCTCCAAAACTACTCATCCGATTTAAAAAAATATTTCCCTGATGGGAAGCTACGTTGCCGCTCACGGCTATTTTTAGGTCTATTCACGTGCCTTTGATTTCTATTTTGCTATTTTAACATTTTACTGTAGTTTTCTTAATTAAAAACAAATTATATAGGTACTTACCAACGAAGACTACGAGATTTTCACTGTCATCGAAGAGACCCAACATTTTGAAGATCTCCAGTGGCCCGCGTGGCCACCAGGTAAACACCTATAACTGAATTCTTAGGCTTTGATTGATTTGTGCGCGTGTTTTGCAGTTCAACCTGAATCTCTTCTTCTGTATAATACGACGATAACACAAGAACTGCATAATTTTATTTTATTTTGATTAACAACAATTTTTTTTTATCAAAGAATTTTAATTTTGTTTGATTATTCTGTTTTGATAATGACTAATATTAAATATACCTACTAAATCAAATGATGTATACAGCGTCCAGTTGCACCTTCACTCACACTAGATGGGTGAAGTGACCACTCGACGCTGCAGTGCCTAGGTGGGACATTGTTTTAGTTGGAGTAGGCTTGCCCAGCACCTATACCATCCTGAATTCCTGACAGCTTAGTCGGCCTAGTCCACAGGAAGGACAGGTCAATACGTGTGGAGCCAACTAATCCGCGGGTTTCCTCGCGATGTTTTTCCGTTAGCGTTAACTTGTTACTATTGCAAAAAAGTTATTTTTTACTTTAAAATTCCCAGCATGTTACAATGTGACATAATGGGAAAAAAGTCCCAGTACGTAACAGTGTAACATAAGGTGGAGTGACATACTGGGAACAAAGGTACTTTATTAGTACGGGTTTTATATCACGAGCGCCAATATCTAGGTATGTACATGGATACTATATCTCTCTCTCTCTCTGTCTATGGTACATTTTTGCCTTGCTTCGTTAGCAGTAAGAAGTACTTATAATTTTTATATCAATTTAACGGTTTCACGTCTTACTTGTTGTGCTTTAAAGTACTGTAATAGGTACTTAAAGTTATTTTGGTCGGGAGGATGTAGGTAGAGAATGGAATAGAATGAAACTAAAGCATCAGAAATATACATAAATTTGTGTTTATTTTGTTCTAAGGAACATACACTATACCTACCTATGAGTTTTGCCTAAATATAGGCCTTGAGTCAAACATATTATGTCATAATAATATCATAACAATTATAATATAATTTAGAGACTACTAATTTCTTTCATTCCGACCAATCAACTGAACCGACTAACTGAAACACACTAACCATTTATCTTTTCTAACGGCACCACTATTCTATTGATCTGATAGGAATACCTACCTTCAGAACCCTCAAAAGAGAGAAACACCATCTTGACCTAAGAATTAAAAAATAACCTGGGCATTAAATGAAACTTTGTAGAAAAGAAATTACTTAGTAAATAGCTAACAAATTTATTGGCCCGCAAAAACCTGCCTGCTTTATGAAATCTCTGGAAAAAAAAAATACCAGCGCGTCTATTCCCAAAAAATCCACAACCATCAAAACCAGTTGTATTACAAGAAAAAATGCTTTATAAGAAATTGACAATTTTGTTAGTGAAATTCCTGGTTTACTTATTATATAATTTTAGCAACTTTATTCGTCTTTACATTTTCACAATCCAAACGCCACCAACTGAGTACAAAACTTTTTCTTTTTTTCCTATTCTAAATTGAAATCCATCTTCTTTCTCCCTCTCGCCCACACTTAATTTCACGCATCATCTTATATTCCGATAACGATCCTTTCACATCCCTGTCGTTCATACTCTTTATACTCCTTTCTTCCAATCCCACATTAAATAATGGGAATATTTACGGTGGTTATTTTGGAGAATACAGAGGCAGCTGCTAACTAATGCAAAGGTTTTTCTTGATTATTTTGGTCTTATTGACCTACTTTAACACCTATCACCATACGTATAATGTGTTTTTTTTATGTGACAAAATTCCTTTCACGGAATGGATGGATGTTGCAGGTCCTTTTGTAGTCATGGCGCTCGGTCACTTAATTTTTTCACTGACTCTATAAACTATCCTTGATATGTGGTCGTATCATGTTTTCGTGAGCGGATATTTTCGTAAAGGTGACTATAGCGAATACGTTGCACTGATTAGAATCCTGTGGTGAAGTAGAGACGATCCCACGGAGGTAATATCGTTCGATGCCGAAGTCAACGCTCGGAAACACCAGGCCTCCCCCGCTGTCGCCTTGGCACAAAGCGCTGGTGCCTGCAAGTGAACGATCCAACGTCAAGTCATTGAACTTTACACTTTTTTGCACACAATAAAAATCTTAAATACCTAATATTATTTTTAGGAAAGTAATAGTGCCAACATGGCGAAAATATACATACAAGTATCATGCTTCTGCTCCACCTGCGAGTTAATAAGTTAATTAGCGCGTATAAAGTTAGTTGTTCTATGGTGAACAGCGTAACGCTTAACTATATAAACTGGATGAAGTAAAATATTTAAATATTGACCTTGATGCCCCAATTACAAGCGCGCTAATTGACGCGTTAACATGTAGGACGTAGGTGGAGCAGTAGTTTAATGTAAAAAGATGACAGTGCCTCACCATCGTTAAACCCAGCACACATCTTGTCCTGGACGATGAACGGCTTGAATTCTGTCGGAGACTTGTCGATGCACTCTGCTTCCGGGATGAATGGTAACCTTGTGGTTTGGAGCGTTCCTAATACGGCACCACTAGCAGAGGTGAATCCCCAACCAGCTATCTGTAAATTTAACAAGATGAAAGAATTAATGTGTAAAACCCGGCATACTTAATATTACTTTTACAGCCGATTTCTGAATTGAAAATTTCACTCAGCTTCGTTTTTAGTTTTTGAGAAATCTTATGAGAAAAATCGTTAAACTTATGGTTAGGATAGGAAAAGAAATGAAAGAATGTCATGAGGTCATGATCTGTTTTTTTTTTTTTTCTTTTTGTAAACAATTTATGAGTTTTTGAGAATTTTACTTGCATTACCTACACGTCTTGTCCTTTTTTTAAGAAAGCTAAAGAGACAAAACCATACAAATTGTAGGACTTAGTGAAATTGACAATTTAGAAACCGTTAATATAGGTACTTACTTTTCCCACATTTCCTTTGCTTAACTGCAAGTCCTCAAATTGGCGGTCGAACCGAATGCATACCGGTCTGATGTAGGGTCTATACGTGAATGGTCTAATCAAGAACATCAGGGTGATGTCATTGGCGTAGTTGTTGTCTTGACCGAAGAACGAACGATGAGTGTAAAGATTTTCTACCTGAATGAAAATAAATTTTCAAGTAAATTAAGTGAAAGTGAAAGTGAAAATAACTTTATTGCTGAGAACACATAAAATAAAAATTTAGTAACAAAAATTCCGAGCTATATAGATTTAGTAAGGTAGGTAATACTTAGAGCTAAGCTTTAGTTAGGCAAATGGACTCATGCTCAGCTGTGTGCCGTTCGGTGACCGACCAGTCACCGGATGGCGCTGATTTTCAGCATGCGCCATGGACATGGACATAGAATTGGGGCGATAAGTAATTGCGTCAACAATTAAATATTGTAGGTACTCTGGCAAAAGAAATATCGAACATCATGCATCATGAACCTACTGCCAATTCCATAATGTTACGGTTCCATCTGCGTTTTAACACGTTCGTTACTAAGTGCGCTAAGTCGAACATACCGCGCACGTAGCTATCGCTAACTCTTGGTCAAGTCTGCGTGATGCCCGACTTAGCGCACTATAACGCGTTAACGTGCAGTTTATACAGAGTGTTTCAGAAAGTTCCGGTGACACTGAAAATATTTTTTTCTATAATTTCAATAAGGCCTATTTTGGAGTGTTTTGACGGTCAAAGGTTGAATGGAATTTTTAGGTAATAGAGGCGCTGATCTTTTCGTAAAAACTGCCGTTCAAACTTGACGCCCTGCGCAACTCACATCGGATCTTTGTGTTTCGTTGTCGTGAGAGTCATCCCATGGCTTGTAAATCTTTCCTGCCGCAACTGCATAATTGCTCGCTGGATTTATTTGTTTGGAACTGGGGTCCCAGAAGCAATGAGCAGCTGAAAGAGAACCATCAATAATAATAACAATAAAATTTATCATAAGTAGTGAATGCGTGAAGTAAATTACAACTCGCCCGGGATCCGTGGATACATCCATCTGATCCCAGGATCGGTGGATACAACTCCATAGGTATACTACACGCATCAGCTTTAAGCTGAAACACTCGCTGTAATGTTCGAAAAATTATCCATACAAATGGTGTCGATTGATGATACACATAATAATTATTATTATTGTATGGAGGAGTGATTTTTTTTTCACCTATATATTTTTTTATACCGAAAATACGAGACGTCACACACAACTCACAAACTACGGTCGTTTTCCATACTATAGCTGTTATCTATTGACAACTGAACATTTCAAATGGAGAAGAAAATTAAAACATACCTACACACGGTACACACGCTGAAAATTCTTAAAAAAAATCTTAAAATGTACAATTCTACATAATACAAATAAATTAAAAGTTAGTAAGTACTATAATTTATTTACCAGTGATAACCACGTTATTTTTGATGATGGAGCCTCCGCAGATCTGTCTGTATCTTGTAGACCCTTTCTTGTAGACACCGACATGCCACGGGAATTCTCCGTGCTTCGCTGATGTTCCATTGGTTACTAGAACTTTTCCATCCGCTGTTATTCGCCCACATTCTATTAGGGAAAAATAATGCGTCAAGAAAATATGTACAGCCGGCCTCACTCAAAGATACCCCTTTTAGTTCGATTGGCGCCTTTATGCGGTGCGCGGTAAGAGCTACCATGTAGTATCCTAGACTGTGGCCGACCGTACCTACCAGAGCGTCAAGAAAATATGTACTTACAAGAAAATGTAGCACGAGCACTACAGGGCAAATTTTAAGCAAATTTTTTTTTTGTTCTTCGACTTTGGCAAAAGCACAATTAAATTTTTCCATACATATTTTATGTGTTCTCGGCAATAAAGTTTTTTTTTTCACTTTCTCTTTCACTTTTTAGTAAATAAAAATTATCGAACTATGCGAAAAGTTGTAGAACAAGAAAGTTGTTGGAAATCATATTTAGAAGGTGACGTGTTTTATGAAGAAAATGCCAGTATGCCTCTCACGCCATCCACCCGTCTGTCTTGCTTGATCCCGATTCCCGATGTAATCCAGCTGGCACAAGAATATGGTAGGGCCTACCCGGTAGGCCGTACCTACAAGGTGTTACAAATTATCCTAACTCTTTTTACAGGGTAATAGCACCCGGTGATAGGGCTCTTTTTTTGCTCTTAATTATTTATGTTGAACAAGATACTAGGTAGTTACGAGTATGTACGTATGATATAAATAAAATTGTCCTATTTTTGTCCTTGGCCAGCTGGGATTTTTTTTCTTTTTCATCCAAACCATTATACACCTGGTGTCAAAAGGATGTAAGGAGGGGCAGGGACATCAATTGAAACGAAATATTATGTTTACACGTTTATTTTGCCCAAGTAATCATTATGTCCACCATACATCCCTTTAACATTCGTATACAATTTTGTACTATCTATTTAGTAAAAAAAAACATATAAATTCTAGTCATAAGAAAACTGAGCATTAAACAATTAAGTAATAATAAAAAACAAACTAAGTAATTTATGAAAAAAAAAGTAAACTTCAAAAATTAAAGTATGTAAGCCTCATATAGACCACTAAATTAATAATTTCTTTAACCAAATCCTTGCATGAAAAAAGTACACACCCGATGGATTAACATTTTGTTTGATATATTTCAAGATTTTATAAAAAAATTAAAACAAAAATTGGTTTGGTTAATTTGTTTGAAAATCTACGAACAAATTGTCGGTCAGTACGTATTGGTCAGCCTCTGTCGCAAAATCTAAAAAAACAATATCTTATAAAAAAACTTAAATCTTTTTTTACGCTAGAACCTAGCGTAGTGCTACTGGTCCACCTGCGTATTAACGTACTAATTAGCGCACTTAGTCGGTCGTCAACTCATCACATCACTCAGATGGGGCCAAGCAAACACACGACGTGAGCTAAAACATAGCTAACAGTTGGCCACACAGACCAGGGGGTCTACCGGCTAAGACGAAGCCGATTACCATTGGCGAAAATCGAAGTACCAATCGATTTTTGAAAAATGTACTGCCACCCAGTTAATTTTTCATAAATCGAACTTCGATTTTCGCCAATGGTAATCGGCTTCGTTTTAGCCGTTAGACCCCCTGTGTGCTTTTTCATTCCAACCTTTACCAGTGTGCTTATTCTGTAAAAAAATGCGAACAGTGGATAGTCCTCAAAACCGGCTTAGCAGGAAAATAGCTCATATCGAAATAAACAATCCTTTTTTTCGACAAATACCTAATACCTACGTATTTTATTTTTTCTCTATTTTTTTTTATAATGTTCCCGAAGATAAACCGGTTTCAACTGTGCCGTGTCGATTTGACACGACGAGGGGACTATCTGCCTCCCATTCTGACGTCAATTTTAGGTACCTCGTCCTCCATTTCGGGATTTTCAAACACAGGACGCTCATGGAGAGTAGTATTCAACACAGGCACAGGTATGAAAATGTAGTACTTAACAAATATATTGAAAACTAAAGGAGCACCTGGTCGGCAGTGTGGTATGTAGTCCCATTGTCCATCGATGCAAGTCATTTCGCTTGGCAGCGTGTCCGAGTAGTAGTTTGGTGTGCGGCATACGGGTTTGGTCACCACAGTGCCACTTGGAACCTTCGGAATGCATTGGCCCGACTTCTGCGACCCAGGGTATACACAGTCGGTGTAATCGATGCTTTCCGAGTTAAGGTTCAGCGTGCACTGGCCTGCAAAGAGAGATATAGTGCTGTATTTCGGGGTCTATTTTTTTTAAGAATGTTATCTAGCTGCATCAACCACGGCTATCCTTTTCAATTAAACTTTTTTTTGTGATGAAACGGGAGTTCCACATACACACGTCAACACGTGAACCCTTACACGCTAGCACTCTACTCGGTTGCGTTAACTACGGGTGACTTTACAACAAAAGTGTACTAACTTGTCGTCTGACTTATTTTATCGCACAAGCACAGTACAGATAAAGAGTACAAGGCTGGGAGTTATCGAATACCACGTCGACACTTCGTCGAACTTTACATTACGGGCAACTTTGCGTTAGCTAATGCGCTAAGTCAGTATTATACTAATGCTCCATCCACCTCCGCGTTAACGCGTTAGTTAGCGCACCAAGTGAGATACACGCAGATATGGTCAAGAAAATAAGTGCGCTAATTAACGCGTTAACACGCAGGTGTAGCAGCAGCAGCATTACGTATAATAGGTGGATATTTCGGGACAAGAGTTTAGCAATGGTCTTCTACGCGCTCGTACAAATTTTCTTTGCTAAATGTACACTTAGCCTGCAACATCGATATATCGATACGATTCGAGGTATTAAGTTGTGTAAAGAGCTCCGCTATCGAGGATCGGCTCTGTATCTATCTATCTATCGGGCTGTAATAAAGTACTGGACGATGTAAGTAATATAATAACTAATATAGCGCATTGCTTAACGCTTTAAAAAAGCTGGAGCAGTACAAAAAGTATTACAAAAAAATAGGTAAAAAAACTTTTTAAGTTAAACGGTTTTATGTTAAACATACATTGCAATGTTTAAGATAAATGTACTAAAAACCAAAAAATAATAAAATAGATACAGTCGTGGGAATTATAAACATATGCATAGACTAGACTAAAATAAAACCGTGGGGCACGTCAATTGTCTACAATCGTTGATTAAAATGTTTGTTTTGTAATGTTACACTATAATTAGGCAGTTGACGTGCCCCACGGTTTTATTTTAGTCTAGTCTATGCATATGTTTATAATTCCCACGACTGTATCTATTTTATTATTTTTTGGTTTTTAGTACATTTATCTTAAACATTGCAATGTATGTTTAACATAAAACCGTTTAACTTAAAAAGTTTTTTTACCTATTTTTATTTTCTAGTTTTTAGTTTTTATTTCGCATTCTGTTTAATTCATATGGTACATTGTATTATACTGGTTGAGCACTTTCATTTGATACCCATATTGATGGGATCGATAAAACCTACGTTATCCGCCATTTTGTAGCGGCCGCCATCTTGTATTTAAATTTTTTATAGTATATTGTATTCTGCTTGTTGAGCCCTTTCATTTGATACCCATATTGATGGGATTGATAAAACCTAGGTTATCCGCCATTTTGTAGCGGCCGCCATCTTGGATTTCAATTTTTTATAGTATATTGTATTCTGCTTGTTGAGCCCTTTCATTTGATACCCATATTGATGGGATTAATAAAACATAAATTATCCGCCATTTTGTAGCGGCGGCCATCTTGAATTTATAATGATAATGAATAAACATAATTGTATTGTCACCAAAATCCAAAGTGTATACAAAATTTCAGATTAATCGGTTGACAGGAAGAGGGTGAAATTTTAATTACTAAATTTGACCCAAGAAAGAATAAAGAATAAATAAAACAAACGGGGTGAGCTAAATAAAACCGTTTAAAAACCGTTTAAAAAAACGATGCCGACGCCTTAAGGTAGCTAGATATTAATGCGTGTGTGTTTCCTCTGTGGTAGAGGGGCTGTGGATCAGAGCTAGTGAAGCTGGACAAAAAATGTTTTTAATTTATACAAGGTGGTCCAAATAAGTACAGTCGGCCACAGCCTCAGATACCCCTTTTTGTTCGATTGGCGCCCTTATGCCGCGCGCGGTAAGAGCTGCCATGGGGTATCTAAGATTGTGGCCGACCGTACCTCAAATTTTTCTTTTAGATTCGCATCTAGGCCTATCCAAAAATACCGGATGTATGTAGGTATGTTCTGCGATTTGTCATAGTTTAGAAGTTATGATTTTTTTATCTTTTTTTTTCTTTCAGATTTTTGATTTTGACCTTTGACTTTGGGAAAAGAGCCTAGTAAGTGGGTACTTACGGACGCATTCCGTCGGGACAGTACGTCCGTCCGTCCAGCCGCCGCCGAGGCAGTAGTAGTTCGTCTGAAGGGTCTGGACGCCGTAGCCTTTGTCGCAAACGACGTTGACAGTCGCGAACGGCATCGACTGCCCCGGGCCCGCAGCTCGGCGTTCTTCCACGGTATACTTGCCATGTTTCGGATAGGGAGGGAGCTTGCATTGCTTAGAAACTGGGCTGCAAACAAAACATTTCCTAAATAAGTGTTTTTTACGAGCACGAATTTATTGATGTTCCGTTCCCGGGAACATTGCCAATCGCTGGAAACATTGCCGGAAACATTGCCGGCAATGTTCCCCCAACTGGGAATTTAACGGGAACTTTGCTCTAAACTTTGGATATTTCAAAATTTGTTTATTGACTTGTAAATGGTTTTGGATTCTTTATACACCAAATAATAAGTTACTAAACACATAATTCATACGAATTTCATAGGTAGTACGGATTTAAGATGGATTTTTTAATGGAACACCGATTTCATGCAGTCTCCATGTGGCAACACTGCAAGGACAAGACACTTATGCAAATATGCATGTCACTTGACTAACCAAAGCGATAATTTAAGAATTAGCATGAATTAACAAAATAAATATCACTGGGAATTTATGGAAACATTGGGAAACTTTCGGAAACTTTCCAGGAACATTGCCAGTGGAAACATTGCCGGGAGTGGGAATGTACCAAGCGTACATCAATAAGCACGATACATAAGAATTAAATTACACTTTCACCAGAATTAACACTACAACTTACTTAGTTTACATTCTACCGCGATCACGAAACGAGCCCTGCAAAGGTCTCGAAACCTTGGGGAAAATGTAAGTAAAACCATTTTTTTTACTGATAATAAACAAAAAAAATAAAAAGTGTACAAAATATTAAAAAGACCAAGACGAAACCGCGTTTCTGAATATCTATTCCGTGACTTAATTTGCCTCATTGGACAAAACCTCACCCCACTCATTGGACATCTTCAAAACCAAGCTGGCGCCCTTATGCCACGCGCGATAAGAGCTGCCCTGGGGTATCTGTGACTGTGGCCGACCGTACCTACGTCAACTTACACTAAAGTAGGGAAATAAAAGAGTTACCTTTGACCTCCCATTCTATCGCCGCAGATGTCTGTATGCTCGTCAGATCCATCGGCGCATTCTTGCTTCTGAAAAACAAAAGTTGTTCATTAGAGTACACCGTAGGTACACACCTTTCCACCACCGTTCAGAGACTGGCCCGTTTTCAACTGATAGCTAAAAATTGAATTCTAGGACTTGGTAAATAGAGCTCAAAGGCGAGGCCATAGCAGAACCGTGTTGCTATAAGGACGTGCCTGTGAAATAAAATCTTGCATAGTTTTTACTTGTTTATTTCTAGCCGGCCTACCCACCTAACCTAACCTAACATTCGGACTCGCGACCGAAATAAGATTCCCTTTGGGAGCGTAGGTGCGTATCCTACCGGCTGCGCCATGTCCGGGAGACGTCAATCAAAGGTCCGTATGTGATCAAGACATACCTACTTGATTTATTGGGAATCCTCATTAGCTGCGCTCGCGCTACATCGATATACAATAGGTAGGTAGGTACATATAGCTGACACGGTGCTGTGATATTATGGCAAAATAAACTCTATTTAGTTAGCAGCTACATTCACAGAGCGGATAGACAACGCAAGCAATCGCCGCGCAGGGTCCGAGCGGCGCCCGCGCGGCGTCAGAAATTTGAACGTTGCTACCCTATAAACAAAGTTCACTCTTGCCATCACTGAACAGGGGCCTTAGCCTGTAACGCAATGGCGTGTCGATGGCGTCTCAGCATAAGGACGAAACCGGGGTTTCCTCATTTTTCTCCTACAACCAGAGAACTCTAGAATTAGAATCAGAATATTCTTTGCTGTACTACAAAAACATTAAAAGTACCGACAGCATTAATAAATCATAATTGAAACCGTCAACTGGGAGCCCATTTTGGCACATGTTCAGTGGCGGATCGAGGATGTTGGTTTGGGGGGGGCTTGAACCCAATGAGCGTAGGTTTTCAAGATAAAAAAGTATACAAAATGTATTTTGATAGAGGGTTTCAGATGCTTTTGGGGGGGCTTAAGCCCCTTAGGCCCCCCTAAATCCAATACTGATTGCGTTACGGGCTAAGGCCCCAGTAGAGCGCGGTCGCCGCACGAAAATGTTCGCCTCGTTTGTCTGAGCGCTAAAGGTGGTCACTCACTCCGTTGCAGTCGCTGTTCTGATCGACGCAGGCGCCGTACGCGCACTGGAACAGGTAGCTCGGGCAGGTGACGTTGGCGCATGCGCGGACGGTCTCGTCTGAGCCGTCCTTGCAGTCCGGCTTGCCGTCACACTTGTCGCTGCTCGGGATTCGGCCGCCGTCCGCGCATTTGAACTCGTTGCTGAGGAAGAGTGCCAGTATGATAAAGATAAAATATTATTTATTAGCCCGTCTGTGGTCCAGTTTGAGCCTGCTATAGCTTTGATGTCGTCCTGGAAATTGTAGGTACACCAATATAAAAGTAAGATGTAGCCTGTACAATTGTACATATCCCACTAGCTGGGCAAAGGCCTCTCAGAGAGAGAGAGTTCGAGCTTAATTACCACGCGTGCTCAATGTGGATTGGCGATTTCCGCGTTGAGGGTATAAAGCCTCATACGCTCACGATGTTTTCCTTCACGGTCAGCGATATAAATATAGGAAAAAAAAAGAAAACAACTTTCTTGCGCCGCCAATGAAAAAAAATCATATCTTTTTTTGATGCTTTTAGCAAAAAACGTTCCTGCGATTTCTCAACGCGAGGCTTAACTATTTTTAGGACCTAAGGTTTGGATTCCAGATCCTAGAACTTAAGAATGCAATCCTGGAATCCAAACCTTAGGTCCTAAAGACAGTTACTAAGCCTCGCGTTGAATAATCGCAGGAGCGTTTTTTGCTAAAAACGCATCCAAACAAAATATGTTGTTTTTTCATTGGCGGCGCTAGTTGTGAGAATGGGTTTTGAAAGTCGTGTCCCGGTTTTTGTATGGGCACGCCTATAAGCACCATCTAATTTGTGCTTTGAAAACGCCCATTGATTTGACTCACCCGATATCGTCTGGCTCAGTGTGACACCTCGGGCCGATCTCGTCGGACTCGTCGGCGCACTCGTTAACCCCGTTGCAGGCGGCCGTACCGTCGACGCATGCGCCGTACGTGCACCGGAACCAAAACGATTGGCACCTGTAACATTTTATGGGCTTTTTGTTTCACCGGGAAACATTTGAACCATTTGAACCCATCATTTAGAACAGTGGTTCTCAACCTTTTTTGGACCACGGACCACTTTGATTATTTTTTTCTTAGTACGGACCACCAGATCCAAGTACATCGTGTTTCATATGAAATCGTTTCACCTGACCTAGAGTATAATGTTAGGTATGTAAGTAAGTTGAATACAGGAAATTAATATGAGTCGGTTTTTGAACAATGGAACATACACGCGAAAATTCACCAATTTTACTATAATTACTATGGAGATTTAATTGGCAGACGAAGGAAATGCGCGCGCAGCGCGCCCGAAAATTCACTGATTTTACCCTTTTTAAGCCGCAGGATGGCAAAATCAGATAATCTTCCGTCAATAACATCAATATTTTTTTTGTATGTAAACGCGCGCGAAGAATTTTACGTTTTAACTCTTAAAAATCAGAATCAAGTTTTCCTTATACGTGTAGTAGGTGCGTGAAGAATGCGCGCGCAGCGCGCCCGAAAATTCAGCTATTTTTCCCTTTTACATTTTATGGTGGAGATTTGTAATGCTATAATTTGAACAAACGCACCCAGCGCGGCTGAAAATTATCTTATTTAAGTCTAACATTTCATAATGGAAAATTCCTTTGTTTTGAATGGAACACACGCGCGCAGAGCATTTGAAAATTCACCGATTTTACCCTAAATAATAATATAGTCTACGTGCGGTTTGACATGGGCTAACGGCTTGGGCAACAAATGGCACACAAAAAATCTGGCACTAGTGCCAGTTGACAATCCGGAAAAACACTAGTGATCCTTTGGCACACATACTAGTGCCAGTTGTCCGCTTCAAAAATCACTTCAATACTCGCTATGTACGCTGGACTGCAGGACCCTCCCGCGGACCACTAGCGAGGCCCTCGCGGACCACCAGTGGTCCGCGGACCATAGGTTAAGAACCACTGATTTAGAAAAGGGTATGACTCACACTTTTCGTCAAAACCACTTTTTGGCGCCACTTTTTTAAACGAGCGAGTGAAGCGAGCGAAGTTTTCCGAGTCTACTGGAACAATCCGGCGTTTTTATGTATGTATGTATGTTTGTATGTATGAATGTTCGTTCGACGATAACTTGAGTTAATTTAGTCGGATCGTTATAAAATTTGGTAGGCGGGTAAATGAGGCAAAGAGAATTTTTAAGTTCGAACATGAGCCAAATCGGTCAGGGGTTGCTGAGATATTGGGTCGCGAGTTCATAGTTCGGGGCGAACCACTAGTTTTAACCTATCTATATTTTGACTGGATAAAACCTAAACAGTTTAATTGGGGCCCCAATTTTTTGTGCCCCAGGGCCCCCGGGTTACCTAGCTACGCCACTGGCCCGGGAGCGGGAGCCGCAGTCAAAGCCACACTTACTTCATATTCCGGCAGAGGGCGTGCGTCTCGTCGCTGCCGTCCGGACAGTCGACGTTGCCGTCGCACTTGCCGTCGAAGTCGATGCAAGTTCCGTCGCGGCATGCCCACTTGAACTTCCTGTAAAAAGGTTTAAAGTGTCTGGTTACTTATTGAACGAGCGAGCGAAGCGAGAGAAGTTCTTCGAGTCCACTGGAACAGTCCAGCGTTATGTTACGTGAATGTTCGTTCGACGAAACCTTGAGTAAATTTAGTCGGATCGTCATGAAATTTGATAGGCAAGAGAATTTTAAGTTCGGACATGAGCCAAATCGGTCGAGGGGTTGCTGAGATATGGGGTCGCGAAGTTCGCGACCCGTTTCTCCTACAATGTACGAGTGCATAATCCTTAAATTAGGAAGCAGTGATTCTTTGATTAGTGAAAAAATCGCTTTATAGGTAGGTAAAAAAAAAAGTAAGATGTAGCCTGTACAATGAAGAATACCATCAACTTTTGATTTTTATCTTACCATACACTCTATTAAAAATGGAAAGATTGGGTGAAAAAATTTTTTTGATACGACTTATAGTTCTCGAGATATTTAACTTTGAACTAGCTGTGCGACGGGCGCGCGGTCGTCAGCTGCTGTGACGTCACTAAACAGCTGGCACCCGATACATACACCGAAACACTCATTCAAAGGGCTGTATCTTTGGAACCGTAATAGGTAGCCAGTCGAAATTTTCAGAGATTATATTGTATTATAGTAGATTACCCAAGAAATTATGAAAATAAAAAAATATTAAAAAATAAGAGGGGTCCCCATACAAAAAACGTTCTTTTATACTTTTTGCTCTATAGAAAAAACGGTAAGGCATACAAGCATCAAACTTGGTATGATTTTAGGGCTTACTCCATAGTATAACAAAAAAATATAAAAAACGGTCAAGCGCGACTTGGACTCACGCGCTGAGGGTCCGTATAACCAGTTTTTTTTTATTGTATGGCGGTACGGAACTCTCAGTGCGCGAGCTCTACTCGCACTTGGTCAGTTTTTTTTGTGTGTTTAGTCAGTGTTACAGTAGTGTTTTAATATAATATTACTTATTTATTCGCTAGGGACAGGTTTTAAAGCCGCAAGCTATTCCCTATCACGGGTTAGTTAGTGCTTTAAAAATAACAAAACATATATTATTTCTTAGCTATGGATGTGGATGAGGGCTTTGAAAAATGACAATCCAATAACTTACCTAAAAAAGACGAGTTAATAGTTGCCCACAATTTTTTTATGAGTAAAAATGTACCTATGCCTAGTTATACTAGTTTTATTACTTATTAATATTAATTTACTTATATCATAAAACTATATCGGATTGTAATTTTTCAAAGCCGTCATCCACATCCATAGCCAAGTAATAATATATTTTTTGTTATTTTTAAAGCACTAACTAACCCGTGCTAGAGAATAGCTTGCGGATTTAAAACTGTTCCTAGTGAATTTTTAACGTTATAAATAATTAATATTATATTAAAACACTACTGTAACACTGACTGAACACACAAAAAAACTGGCCAAGTGCGAGTAGAGCTCGCGCACTGAGAGTTCCGTACCGCCAAACAATAAAAAAACTGTTTATACGGACCCTCGGCGCGTGAGTCCGAGTCGCGCTTGACCATTTTTTATATTTTTTTGTTATACTATGGAGTAAGCCCTATTATCATACCAAGTTTGATGCTTGTATGCCTTACCGTTTTTTCTATAGAGCAAAAAGTGTAAAACAACGTTTTTTGTATGGGGACCCCCCTTATTTATTAATATTTTTTTATTTTTATTATTTCTTGGGAAATTTACTATAATAAAACATAATCTCTGAAAATTTCAACTGGCTACCTAGTACGGTTCCAAAGATACAGCCCTTTGAATGAGTGTTACGTTGTATGTGTCGGGTGCCAGCTGTTTAGTGACGTCACGCGAGGTTGCCGCGCTCGCGCGAAAAACTCCAAAAGGTCGGAAACTAAATCCGTCATAACTTTAAAACTACTGGCTCGATTTAAAAGAAACAAAAACAGGCATATTTCTTAACTTTTAGGCTACACGGTCATAAAGTTTCAAGTGATTTAGCATACCCACGGACATTCTTCATTGTACATGTTCCACTAGCTGGGCAAAGGCCTTCTCTCAGAGAGAGAGTTCGAGCTTAATCACCACGCGTGCTCAATAGGTGCTTATAGGTAGGTAACTCCCTTAATATTTTTTTCACTAATATGGTAGTTATGGCACATATACCTATCGTATGCTTATCACCGTCCATGTCCACTGTTCAAATAGTGATAGTGTGGAGGATGCAGGCGCGCGTGGTGATAAAGCCGGAACTTACATTTTAAATAATGTTTTTTTTTTTTTTTGTAATATTATCTATTTGTTTTTTTGGGCGGCTGTTGTTGTTTTATTAGGTTGGTTAATATATCTTTTTTGGCAAGAAAACGGTTTTGTAATAAAAATAACTAAATTAATGGTTTGCTCGTATTTTGTAAAAAAAGGTTACTAAGTGCGGGGCCCGCTGTTTATATTTCATGTAAAAATTTTTTTGCTAATAAATGTATTGTATTTGACTTACCCACAATGTGTTGCTTGCCGCTTGGAACGGTGAATGAGAAAATCTGGCTCCGGTGAGATGTCATGTCTGAAACCATAAAAAAAATGCTTTAACACGTTCTCTGACATGTAGGTCACCGGTGACCGGACCCTGCCTTGTATCTAGGCGCCTCGTAGGTCACCCGTGACCGCAGAGTAGACCGGTTTCCGAAACCAAATTGTACGCCGTAGCACAGTCATTTTGATAGTCGCTTTCCAGTTCTTCTATGGCCATACTAAGCGCCATCTATGAACTCATTTGAATTTGGTGCACCACATGGGTCTTAAATTCTTAATGCGTTAAACAATACTATTTTGAATACAATGACATAATTTAGGATTTTATATTGATTTATCAATTTTTTTTATTAAGACCACAGATTAATAGACAAACTTTCCAGCGATGTTTGATACTAGGAAAAACAACCATTAGATATTCTGTAGCATTAATTCCTGCTCAGAAAATAAGACTTTTTTGTTAGAGATAACAAAACTTTTGGGATCGACGTTTATCGCGTTTTTTTCCCAGGCAACATAAAAGCAGTTATTTACAGTTTTTATTCCATTGTGAAAATTTTTATTAGATCAGGACAAAACATGTTCACACTAAGGGTGGCATTAATAGTCGTCGACTCAACATCGAACTCAAGTAGGTGATCTCAGAAAAGTCAAATGCTAATGTCAAGCCTTGGGTAATGTCAATGTCAATCTCAAGATAGTATTAATATTAATATGCTGACAGCTACTCAAGTTTGACATCAGCCAAGGCTTGACATTAGCATTTGACTTTTCTGAGTTCACCTACTTGAGCTCGATCTCAAGTAGGTCTGTAGCATTTTGTTGGTCGGGGGAGACGTCAACTCAAGAGTCAAGACAAGAAATGTTTTGAATTCTACAGGGTGCACTATAATACGATAGCGGAACTTTAAGTAGGCTGTCTACTGATCAATGTAGGTAATAGGTGGCGAAAAAATGGAGCAAAAAATATGAGCACTTTCGAAGGCGGAGATTTCGGGACGATCTCGAAACCTTTTTACCGGGGTGGCAAGAGGTGGCTCAGATAGAAAAGAGTGGAGGACACAAGGGGAGGCCTTTGCCCAGCAGTGGGACACAAAACAGGCTACATAGAAAAAAGCACAAAGAGCTGCAGAACCATTTCACTGAAACCAACCGCATTTTGGTCTTCACTTTGTACTTGGCCAACTTTGGCCTTATCCGGTGAATGTGTACACCTGGCGCGGCGAGAATATTTAGCCTGCAAATTAAATTGCATTGGAGAACAACAATACTTCAGCCGATTATGTGTTCTGAGGCCTTAGCCTGTAACGCAATGGCGTGTCGATAGCGTCCCAGCAGAAGGACAAAACCGGGGTTTCCTCTATTTTCTCCTACAACAAGAGAACTAATCCTCTACAGGGTGCACTCTAAGTCGATAGCGGAACTTTAAGTAGGCTGTCTACTGATCACTACAAACAACTTTAACCAGCCCCTCTACCCTTGGCGCATTTTTCCAATACGGCCGCAATATGGCGCAATTTACAAAATTTAATATTTTACTAATTAAGACGCATTTTGTTTTTTTATTGAATAAAACAGCCTTACCTTTGAATAAACATTACAAAGTATTTAAAATCAAAGCATTACTATGCAAATTCAAAGAGAAATTAATTTTAAAACTTTTTCAATTTGATCGCAATAGCGTCAAGGGTAACCCCCCAGGTGGCGAAAAAAATGGAGCACAAAAAATATCAGCTGCTCCATACAAAAGGTCGACTCAGTACTACGCCGAATGTATGAAACAGCTGATATTTTTTTCGCTCCATTTTTTTCGCCACCTGGTAAAAGTTGTTTGTAGTTATCAGTAGACAGCCTACTTAAAGTTCCGCTATCGACTTAGAGTGCACCCTGTAGAATTAGAATCAGAATTTTCTTCGCTGTACTTCAAAAACATTAAAAGGACCGACAGCATTAACAAATCGTAATTGAAGCCGTCAACTGAGAGCCCATTTTGGCACCATTGCGTTACAGGCTAAGGCCCCAGGTCATAAACTAGTTTATGGGCAGTGCCACTGCTTTGTCGACCAGTGGGTCTATTATAGTATAAAAAACACTCAACGTTTGAGCGTCAAAAGACTCGAAAATAGCCCTTATTGAAATTAACAGTCTTTTTTTTTTGAAATTTAAAAACGGTTATTTTTACGGTGCATATTTTAGAAAATACAGAGGCAGAACACATAATCGGCTGATTATTATTGTACATACTGTTGTTTACAATAATGAAAATAATAGTATTTTATTGCCGTGAACGAAAAATTGGTGAACAAAAATAGCTCTGTTTAGCTTCAAAATTGAAAAACAGGAAAACCAAGAACAGGGCGAAGTGGAGAGAGAAAATAAGGAAAACTGACCCCACCACCATGTGGGACTAAACCTCGGAAGAGAGAGACCTTCAAAATTTAAAAAACGGTGAAAAAAAAATCCGCCACGCTCTGCTATCGTTGGACCTCGGGTCAACGGCACCAAATGGGTTAAAAATCCGTTTTTTTTTTTGCAAAAATCCACATAAGATTAAGGCCGGCCACATACAGACGGAATATTTCCGTTTTTGGAAAAACGAAACCAATGCAAACTGCGTACTTGATATATAAAAAATCCGGACGGAAAAAACCGTATGTGTGTGGCGGTCCATAGACTTTGCATTCATAGTCACTGCGTTCGGAATTCCGATTCGTTTTTTATCCGTCAGGAATTCCATCTGGGTGTAGCCGGCCTAAAGGTCCGTTTTTTTTGGAAAAAGAAACATATTACGATTTATGTTTCATTGGCGGTGCTAGTGTGCCTTGACTTGACTCAGCTGCTGTTTTTGATAAGGATTGTTTACAGGTCACCCGTCCGATAGCCCTGGTTTTCCAATATAGGTAGGTATATCACTTCACTGTAACATGGGCCTTCTTGGTAGATATTTTTTATAAAGCGTTTCCTTAAAAAAGTATTTGTAGTTTTTTCCTGCCTTCTAAAAATATTTAAACGATTCAACTTTGTAAAAAGAAAAAATAAATATTGACACTATTGGCAATACCGTTTTTACTATAAGGGCCCCCATCGTCAAGGGGCCCCGAAAGACCGACTATTTCTCTCACATTTATTCTCAAAACATTTTTGTCGGGCACAGTAACTGTGAGCAGTCATAAAAAAAAGCCAACGGCATTGTTAAATTTGACTGAAAGCGTGGCATATAGAAAATATGTAGTTTCCCTTTTCGCCACAAGAATTTGGGGTCCTTTTTCCAAAAGGGTCCCTAATTCTTGGTGCCCAGGGGCCCCAGCATAGTTTAAGACGGCCTTGACTATTGGACGTGTTTTGTGTAACAGATTCAAGATAAAATGTTCAGGGCAGTCCCCGTAGCATGACTTTTATCGAGGCGGATTTATCCAACAAAATGGCGGTTTATCAGCATTTTTGACGTCTGTAGTGGGTTATATATCGTCGAGAGCGATATATGACCCACTATAGACGTCAAAAATGCTGATAAACCGCCATTTTGTTGGATAAATTTTTGACGTCTGTAGTGGGTTATATATCGTCGAGAGCGATATATGACCCACTATAGACGTCAAAAATGCTGATAAACCGCCATTTTGTTGGATAAATCCGCCTCGATAAAAGTCATGCTCCCCCCGCTGGTACTCACAAGGGGTTGGCGAGGCACCCTGCCTCGTCGGTTCCATCGAGACAGTCCCGCATACCGTCGCATGCGCGCTCCCGGCCCACGCATGTCCCGTCCGCGCAAGCTAGCTCGTTCTCGCTAGAATTTCATGACACTACCATCAAAATGAGGTGAGAGAAAAAACCGGCCAAGTGCGAGTCGGACTCGCGCACGAAGGGTTCCGTACCATTATCCCCCTTGGTGGCGGAACGACAAAATTTGCGTTACTAGTAGAAAAACTAACGTTATTCGACCACTAAAAGGCGCTCTTGCCAGTCGAGGGGTTATCTATAAAAACGGCACAAAAATCACGTTTGTGGTATGGGAGCCCCCTTAAATATTTATTCTATACTGTTTTTTAGTATTTTTTGTTATAGCGGCAACAGAAATATTATGTACACCATCTGTGAAAATTTCAACTGTCTAACTATCACGGTTCATGAGATACAGCCTGGTGACAGACGGACAGACAGACAGACGGACGGACAGCGGAGCGTTAGTAATAGGTTTGGCACCATCCGGTTACGGAGTTTGGCACCCTCCGGGCACGGAACCCTAAAAAACTAATACGCCAAAATATTTGAAAAGACCGCCGAGCATACGAAAAGAACATTTTAAAATGTTTACATTACCGATGTTTGCCTCGGCATGACCGAACAACTTTACTGGATTTTTGGAAAAACCGGCCAAGTGCGAGTGGGACTCGCGCACTGAGGGTTCCGTACCGACATACAATTAAAAAATCTAGTTGTACGGCAATTTGACATTAGCCACGACGGTCTCAAGTCTCAAGAAGGTCTCAAGAAGATCAAGCTAGTGTCTATAAATATGCTGACAGCTACTCAAGCTCGATTGATTTTATTTTCTGAGATCACCTACGTGAGCTTGATCTTGTCTTCGTCTCAAGATCGAACTCAAGTAGGTGATCTCAGAAAAGTCAAATGCTAATGTCCTTGGCTAATGTCAATGTCAATCTCAAGATAGTGTCTATTAATATGCTGACGGCTACTTAAGTTTGTCATTAGCCAAGGCTTGAAATTAGCATTTCACTTTTCTGAGTTCACCTACTTGAGATCGAGCTCAAGTAGGTGATCTGAGAGGACTATTAAAAAATATTTTAATTGAAACTCACCTACACACAGCACCTTCTCTTAGGATTATGGAAGCCGACGATAGAGTGATGGCTGAAACACGAAAGCATACAAGGTGTTACAAAAGATCCTAACTACTTTTACAGGATAATAGCACCCGGTGATAAACTATATTTTTATCGAGGATTTTTTATTAATAAAATGTGAACGCTGTGGCGGGAGTTTTTTTTTAAATATTGTTTTCATTGTCTTTCAAAATGTTTGAAAAAAACGAGTTGACACGGAATGACAGTTGCTACAACAATATTTAAAAAAACTCCCGCCACAGTGTTCACATTTTATTAATAAAAAAGGCTTTATCTGACAGTAGCAAACTAGGAACTGTCATTCCGTGGACTAGGTTTTTAAAGACAGCCGTATTCCGGTTCTTCGCCTGTAAACGCCATCTATGGACCGTTTCGAATTTGTCATTTAAAACGGCTCATTGTAGAAGCAAAAGAATAGCTCCATAGCCTTCCATTGTTCAAGCTCGATCGAATAAGTAATTATCTCTTTTATATCTGGGTATTGTCTCTTCTAACAAGATAAATCGAGGAAAGTGGTGCAATAAAATTAATTTCGTAATAAATGTATAATTACTTCCTTCCTTCCTGTATCTTCTTATTATTCACGAATTATCTCACAATACTTTAATCACGAAGTTTATTCACTTAACCGCTTGGTTGGCGTAATTTTTTTTCCAGTACTCTCAGGGCGTCTATGAGCCGAAGTAAATAATACCAATCGCGCTCATAGAAAAATGCACAAAATCGATTCCTGTATCAAAATACACTAAACAAATCGAAAATGATCACATATCAAACCCTAGTATTAGGTGAGAGCTATCAAACAGCCAGGGGGTCTACCGGCTAAGACGAAGCCGATTACCATTGGCGAAAATCGAAGTGCGATTTATGAAAAATTAACTGGGTGGCAGTGGAATGAACTGGGTGGCATTACATTTTTCAAAAATCGAACTTCGATTTTCCCCAATGGTAATCGGCTTCGTCTTAGCCGGTAGACCCCCAGTTTCGTGTTGACATTCATAAACGTTTTGAAGATAGTAGGCTGAATGCGAAATAGGCTGTTTGCTAAGTAGGCCTTTTGCGAAGTAGTCAAAAAGAGAAGTAGGTACGAAGAGAAGTTGGCCATTTGAGAAGTAGACCCCTGGCGCCCGAAGGATAATTTCGCTGAAAAAAAATAGGCGCACTTTTTTTCAGTGAAAATATTTTGCATCTTTTATGGATATCAACATGAAACTGGCGGTATTAGATAGGTCTCACCTAATTCTAGTGTTTGATATGTGAACTTTTTCGATTTGTTTATTTTTTTAACGAGCGAGCGAAGCGAGCGAAGTTTTCCGAGTCTACTGGAACAATCCGGCGTTTGTTTGTATTTATGTATGTATGTTTGTATGTGTGTTTGTATGTTTTTATGTATGAATGTTCGTTCGACGATAACTTGAGTAAATTTGGTCGGATCGTTATGAAATTTGGTAGGCGGGTAAATGAAATTAGAAGAATTTTTAAGTTCGAACATGAGCTAAATCGGTCGGGGGGTTGCCGAGATATCGGGTTGTTAAGTTTATATGGGGTCGCGAGTTCACAGTTCGGGGCGAACCACTAGTTATTTTTTTGTTAAAAAGGAATTGAATCAGATTTGAGCATTTTTCTTTGCGCGCGGGCTAATTCACTATGCACCGCGCCTTAACAGTGAAAATCCTTCGCTTTTATTAAATGTCGTAAAATCTTAGCATGCATGCCTAGCACCTACCATATCGACACACACTAGGCTTGGGCGTAAACTGGCACACAAAATATCTGGCACCAGTGCCGGTTGACTGAGTTGACACTTCAAAAACACGCTAGTCAAATGGCACATATTGTGTTACAGGTAAACACACACACACACACATACACACACTAGCGGTCATACGTATAACACCCCTCTTTTTGGGCCGGGGGGTTACAAAGACTATTGGCACTATTGGCTGCAATCGAACCTGGGGCCTTAGCCAGTAACGCAATGGTGCCAAAATGGGCTCCCAGTTGACAGCTTGAGTAGGCGACATCTCGGACAAAATATTTTCGAACACTTTGTCCGAAATGTCGCTTTATTATTTTAATATTTTTGAGGCGACATCTCGGACACTAACAAATAAAGCTGTTTTGTACAGTTGGATAAAAAACTCCCTAAGATCTTATTTATTAGCAGACTAATAAAAATTTTACATACCCACATGCAAATAATATCTTGTGTACTCATGCAGTCTTCAACATTTGCTCTCCCCTTTTTGATGAAAAGTACTAGGCATAAGGTGTTAGGAGGATCACCACCTTAATTCTCACATCATTACGCGGGGTTAGTTAGAACAAAATGATGTCAGAACTGAGGTGATTATTATCCTCCTAGCACCTTATGTAAGCCTAGTACTTTTTCATCAAAAATGAGCCGAACGCGATCTGAGTGCTTAAATTCAGGCTTTAACTGTCAATGAAAACGGCTCATTTAAACCGCTTTAGCTATCCTAAAATAGGCAGCTGGGGTAATGCTTTTTCTCTGTGTATTATATTTGAATACTTTAGTATCTGACTGTACGATACAGGTTCAATATTTTGAGTGTCCGAGATGTCGCCTCAAAAATATTAAAAATACAACGCGACATTTCGGACAAAGTTTCCGAAAATATTTTGTCCGAGATGTCGCCTACTCGACAGCTTCAATTACGATTTATTACAATGCTGTCGATCCTTCCAATATTTTTGTAGTAGGTACCTACATACAGCAAAGAATATTCTGATTTTAATGCTGGTTGTAGAATAAAAACATTTTTTGTCTTTCTGCTGGGTTGCCATCGACACGCCATTGCGTTACAGGCTAACCCCCGATATCTTTAAATAAGCCATTAGGTACAATCGGCCACACGCTAGGATACCCCTTATTGTTCGATTGGAGCCCTTATGTCGCGCGTGATAAGAGTTACCATGGGGTATCCTAGACTGTGGCCGACCGTACCAACGTAAAATGATCAAATTGGTATCATGTTCGCCGTCTCGCACACATTTATAGAAAAAAAAAACAAATTATTCTGTCTCTGTCCATGAGGAAAAATTGCAAAGATAAAACGTGTTGTACTGTACCTACTGGTGCTGTATTTAATAAACTTTGATGCTTGGTAATTCCAGCTTTATGATAATAACAGTTAAGTTTGCAGTGACACGTCTTGAAACTGTGTGCATTACCCCAGCAAAATTTGGTTGCCAATCTTAACAAACAGAGATTTGTGTCACATAAAAAAATAGTGCAAAAATTAGTGTAAGGGCCGACGTGCTGTCGTGTGTACTACCTACCTACCTATCTAGGAGGTAAGATAGCAGGGGCGTGCATTGCTTTTCAAAATAGGTAGGCATTTAGACCTAATCGGTGTCTAGAAATAGTCAAAACTATAGGTACAGATATATGCAAGATAGATAGGTACCCAGGCACTGCAGCCCCGAGTGGTCTCTTCACCCATCTAGTGTGAGCTATACATATGAGTAAAGGCGCCACTGGACGCTATCATCTCATTACGTAGATGCAAAGGCCTTAGATACCCAGGGCACTGCAGCGCCGAGTGGTCTCTTCACCCACCTAGTGTGTGTGAGTGAAGGCGCCACTGGACGCTGTATATACCTAGGTTTGCGAAGATGCTGAAGTTACCATTCAACCATTGTTCGTTTCCCTCACAGACTAAAAAGAGGTAGGCCGCCAAAAAGTTTTAGTACGAACGAAAATAACAAAACAAACTTACCTAAACATAAAAAACCTGTTATAGGATGCAGAATCATTATCATCACTTGTGAACTTATGGCCCGCAGCCAAACTACTTAGATAACGACCTCTAAACGCCTGATTAATTCACTAACACTTCAACTAAAATAATTACTTTTTAATAACCATAGTACGCCCAAAGGAAAGCCCCTCAGTTTGGGACTAACAAAATCAACAAAAAATTAAAGATTGGCACGAAGAATTGATTGATAGTAGGTAGGTACGCGGCCGTCCGAGTCAAGCTGACGACTTGTACTGGGTTGGAAATTCCGACTTTGTTGACTTGACGCATTGACGCTTGTTCATTCGCAAGCAAAACTGCCTGCAGCCTTCTGCCTATCTCCATTGATTCCATGTTCAAGAAGATGAAGTATAATAATTAAATTATAGCCTAAGTAAGCTTATACAACGTGTTACAAAACATCCCAACTCTTTTTACAGGGTGTAAGCTACTGGTCAACAGGATGCGAATTCTGTAAAAAAAGTTTTATTTTATTTTATGACCTCGAAATTGAAAATTTTTCATACCTTTTTGGTTTTTGGTATTAGCTCAAATTAAAAAATACGTTTGTGTGTAAGGTGCATTTGCATAGGTTTGAGTTGTTAAAACATTGTGAAAGTCAATGAAAAAAAATATTTAAAAAAAACTTTTTTCCGGCCACACACAGCGTTCACATACTTAGATAAAAAAAAAATAGGTTTTATACCCTATCACAGGGTGCTACTACCCTGTAAAAAGAGTTAGGAATTTAGGATCATTTGTATTGTATTGTAACTATTTGTAACACATAAAAAGTTACTGTAGATAAAAGTTGTGTTTCGCCCGGATGCATTTTTTTTTAACCAGTCGCTGCCCTCGTGGTTGCATTTTAGAAACCTTCGCTAGCTCGCTATTCAATACTCCGTGCAAAATTTGAGCTGAGCCAAATTACAAAATTTCATTCCAAAACGCGCGAAAAAAAAATCACTTCTCCATACAAATGGTGTCGATTGGCGATAGCCGTTTGTATTGGGAAGTGATTTTTTTTTCGCTCGTTTTGAAGTAAAATTTTGGAATTTGGCTCAGAATTACGAGTGCAACTAAATACCTTCGGCTTTAAAACCACTAAAATTCCACGGTGTATAAGCACTCGCTGCAAATAATAATTTTGCATCCTCGCATAACAATTTAAATAACTATTTCTAGGTAAAAGGGATTTTTCCAAATGTCAAATTTGACAGTGATTCGCGAATTATCGCGCAACTAAATCTGTGGTTTGTATGGAAACCACAGATTAATAGACTGATTTTGACAGTTATTCGGGCTATTTTTGATGCCTGGAAAAAACCCCATTATTTTACGTTTCGTACAAATTCTTGAAATAACCTGCTTATTAAGAAAACCTATCTGAGTAGGTATGTTTGGGTTTTCCCCCTTTATCTTATATATAAGCTGGGTACACACGCCAGGATAGGTACACCGTAAACGCCAGGATAGGTACCCTTTTTTAAACCCTGACCAAAAAAGAGGGGTGTCATAAGTTTGACAACTATTTATTTTAAATTTAACTTAGTAGCTTTATTTCGAATAAACTACAAGAATTCATATTTATCATAGTTATATGTGTGTGTGTGTGTGTCTGTTTGTCTATCTGTCTGTGTGTCTGTCTGTGTCATTGTAATAGTAAACCGATTTGGATGCGGTTTTTATTTATTTGAAAGCACGTTTCCAAGCGAGTCATCGGTTCAGCCGTTTAATATTCTTCTATGCTAATGTCCCAGAGAGCATTTTTTCCCCAAAGAGATATCATCGATTTAAGAGTTTAGGTAAAAAAAAAAAGTAAAATACCTACGTCTAATTTAAGATACTCTAACATACTGCAAAGTTTGGGGAAAGGAGGAATTAATGTTGGGGTCCACCCCGTTCCTTTCTTAGCTTATACTGATCAATACAAATAACTTGTACTAGGTGGCGAAAAAAAAATGGAGTTAAAAAATATCACCTGTTCCATATAAAAGGTCGACTCAGTCAGTACTGCGCCAAATGTATGAAACAGCTGATATTTTTTTTGCTAAATTTTTTTCGCCACCTAGTACAAGTTGTTTGTATTGATCAGTAGACAGCCTACTTAAAGTTCCGCTATCGACTTAGAGTGCACCCTGTAGAGGATTAGTTCGCTGGTTGTATGAGAAAAACGAGGAAACCCCGTTTTTGTCCTTCTGCTGGGATGCCATCGGCACGCCACTGCGTTACAGGCTAAGGCCCCTGTTCCATGAAAGTCCAACGCGCTCACTTTACAAGCGTTACAGGTGGAGCTTCAAAACTGAAATTTCCCGCCACAGTTGTTTCTTTTCATATCACAGTGTCATCTAGTGATATTTCCAGTAACTAATTAGCCTTGATCTTGCCAGATGGAGTCCCTCACTAAATTGAACGCCATCTAGTGATAAGATGTTGTAACTACATCCACTGTTCCTGCATGCCATTTTGGCAAGTTTATATATTTTACTACAGATGGCGCAGATTTATTGAAAGCTGATAGTTTAGGAAAGGGAATGAAATGAAAAGCAGAGACCCCGCCAAAGCAAGATAAAAAAATAGCCCTCAGGCAACTTGGATCCCATGGGATCGAAAGTAAGATGTAGCATGTGAATGTCCCACTAGTTGGGCAAAGGCCATTTCTCAGAGGGAGTTCGCATGCTCAAAGCGGATTGGCGATTTTCGCGTTTGAGTGTATAATGCCCCATACGCTCAGGTTTCCTAACGATGTTTTCCTTCACGGTTAGAAAGTGGTATTGTTACTATAAATTCACAAAAAGTCATAGGTACATGCCCGCACCGGGAATCGAACCTGGGTCTCTCGCTTCAGAGTCCATTATTCTATCACTAGTAGACTATACCACCGCCAAGGACTAATAAAAACATTGTTTAATTTCATAACATTTTTTATTTGATTTTTATTTCCTCCCATCCTTTACACATTCATATTTCTACTAAATATGTTATTAGTGTGAGTGTATACTTTAGCAAGTGATGTAGAAGAATCACAAGAAACTGAAACAGCATCTCTGCATTACAAAAAAACAGAAGGCGAAAAAACAAAAAAGGATAAAATAAAAATATTTTTTTATTGAAAATAAATTAATTACAACATGATTTTCGCTTATTCTTACAATAATTTATTGTAAACTGAACGGTTTTCTATTTATTTTATATAATACAGCGCGTCTGTAGTGTTTGGAACATGCACTTTTGACTATCAGCTCATGGGAACCCAGTTCACACACCAACCCACGAACTGACAGTCCAAAGCCTATACTAGATACTATAAATAAACTAAGACACAGATTTGTACTGCTGCGCTACAGCTGCCTATATCTTGGCAAGCTACACAAGTACACAACGTAACAAATTCTTCCCATCACAACGCATTGCATTGCAGTACAAACCCCTGTCGAAACAAGTTTTTAATATAAATCACAATTGTACTACCGTGAACCTAGTCGAGCCATGCCGCACTCAAGTTTGGAACCCATCAGACCCAAACAAACGATCGGCACAACCCGAGTAGCATAATATACGGTCAGCCACAGTCTAGGATACCCCCCCCCCCCCACAAAAGCGTCCCTCCATGAAAAATATTAGGGTCCCAGAACACAGAACTCGTCCGCAGAACTTTGTTTTTTTGTGAACAAAAGCATACCAAAATGTTTGGATTATGCTTTTTTGTGTTTACTTTATCTTGATAAAACCTACCATCATTGGGTTCAACCAAATCAAAATCCTTAATCCGCCACTGATGGACAGCTCTTACCGCGCGCGGCATAAGGGCGACAATCGAACAAAAAGGGGTATCCTAGCGTGTGGCAGACTGTACCTAGTAACTAGTACTTAGAGGCTTAGGCCTTAACGCCTTGGGCTTCAAGACGCAGACGCAGGCTTTCGGGCATTTCAGCGGGCGGCGGGCGCGGCATGCGCAGCGCCACCTGTCAAACAAAATGGCGTTAGAAAAATACTGACGAAAGGGGTGGCGAAAAAGTGAGCGAGATGTGTCATAAAAGAGTGTTGTCCACAGAGCTCGTCGGTAGGAACAATTGGTAAGTTTTATTAATCATTTGTAAAGATTACGTGATCAAATATCCTACTTCCTATCCTATCCTACTATCCTACTAATCCTACTATAATGGATGGATGGATGTTTGTTACTCTTTCACGCTGAAACGGCTGAACGGATTCGGATGAAATTTGGAATAGAGATAACTTAGACATCAGAATAATACATAGGCTACATATTATCACGCTTTTACACTTAGGAGCAAGGTAAAGCATATATCATTTTTCTGTAGTCCAAGCGGACGAAGTCGCGGGCAAAAGCTAGTTTTCCATAATAAAATTATAAACTAAAAAAACACTATCATGTCCCAGCAATAATTTATGGAAAAAGGACTTTGTTTTGGTGTCTTGTATCGGGTCTGTTGGCGGTCTTTCAACACCCTGTATAAAGCTCTACAGCCAGCCCTGATCTAACACCTAGGCTAATGACAAAGGTATTTTGCAGCTCCTAGATCCTTATAGAACGTACAATGAAGCTCCTAGACGAATCGGGTCTGTCTGTGGCAGTCTTTTTACACCCTGAATCACCGAACTAAATCCCATAGAATCCGCATTACGTATAAAATCACAATAAAAACTTGTCCCCACAAAAACAAATGATATCAGCAATAGAACAATACGAAACATCATTTCAACCATACGTCTAATATTCGAATGTCGACCTTATTGCATTAGTGTACAGTTTTACTTTAATTGCATAGACTACGAGCAAATAAGGTAATTTGGGCATCTATTTTTCCAGACACATTTCAGAGTTCTATGTTGTATCTAGTTTTATCCTTGATCGAAGCCCTGAATAGTGTATACTGTAGAAGTGTGATGATAGCATTACCTTGACAGCGTCATAGATGAACCACTGGAGCGCGGTGAGGGTACCGATCATGATGATCCTGGGGCCGAGTCCCTTCCATACGCCGGCCATACCGAGCTTGCCGATGATGGAGCCGACGGTGGCTGTCTTGTCCTGTTGGGAGGAGAGTTGGTTACATTACAACCGACGAAAGAGTAAAATCTGCACTAATATTAAAAAGAAGAAAAGTTGCTCCTAGACCCTTGCAGAAGGTATGATCCAGCTCCTAGACCTTTGTAGAAGGTATGATCCAGCTCCTAGACCCTTGTAGAAGGTATGATCCAGCTCCTAGACCCTTGTAGAAGGTATGATCCAGCTCCTAAACCCCCGTAGAAGGTATGATTCAGCTGTTAGAACCTTGTAGAAGGTATTATCCAGCTCATAGACCCTTGTAGAAGGTATGATCCAGCTCCTAGACCCTTGAAGAAGGTATGATCCAGCTCCTAAACCCCTGTAGAAGATATAATCCAGCTCCTAGACCCTTTTAGAAGGATTGATCCAGCTCCTAAACCCTTGTAGAATGTATGATCCAGCTCCTAAACCCTTGTAGGAGGTATGATCCAGATCCTAGACCCTTGTAGAAGGTATGATCCAGCTCCTAGACCCCTGTAGAAGGTATGATCCAGCACCTAGACCGTTGGAGAAGGTATGATCCAGCTCCTAGGCTCACCTGGTTAAGCTTGGAGACGACGGTGTCGGCGGGATGGGACACGATGGCGCAGAACACGCCGGCGATGTAACCCGCGGCGAAGGTTACCACGAGTTGCTCGTTCTTGGAGCACTCGGCGCGAGGTTTGGGTACCACGTACTGCGGGAAAAAGGTTGGGCGTTAGCGGCGTGAAGTTTGCATTTGAAGGGCCGAATTCTAAAAGTCCTCATGTCCATTTTTCCACATTTTTAGCGAACAACGCCATCGTGTTCAGTATTAAGGCTCGGTATAAGGCTAACTAGCGCCACCAATGTTGAAAAAATCATATGTCCCTTCAGAAGAAGTTTCTGACAAAATCCTAAGATGAGCTCATGCGCCATGCTTTTCTAGATTTTTAAGTGTAGGTACCCAACTCAATTTCTAGTCTTAAGCTAAAAAAAATTTCGATAACCGCCAAAAACGGCCGCTTTTGGCGGTTATCGAATTTTTTTTAGCTTAAAAGTAAATTTCGAAGAGGGTATCTACACTTAAAAATCTAGAAAAGCATGGCGCATAGGCTCATCTTAGGATTTTTTCAGAAACTTCTTCTAAAGGAAGATATGATTTTTTTAACATTGGCGGCGCTAGTTAGCCTTATACCGAGCCTTAATACTGAACACGATGGCGTTGTTCGCTAAAAATGTGGAAAAATGGACATGAGGACTTTTAGAATTCGGCCCTTCATTTGCAAGTTTGTTTGTGTTGTTGTTTTCTGGGAGTGGCGCGTCCATTAGCGGCGGATCGGACCGGGTCGGGGCGGGTCGGGCCGGAGCGGGCCGCAACTTAAAATCCGACTGCCTGTATTTATATAAAAACAGCGTCCACTAGCGGCGGAGTATTGCGCTGCTGCCCGCCCCGCCCCGATCCGCCGCTAGTGGACGCTGTTTCATATAAATGCAGGCAGGCGGATTTTCGCGTTGCGATCTTGCGATGCGCCCCGGCCCGATCCGCCTCTAGTGGTCAGCCTTTATACCTTAATGTTTTTGGACGAGCGCGAACTGGCATAAAAAAAACATGTCTCGTCAGCGACATCTAGTTATAAATTTGGAACTACAACTCATGACTTGTCAGAAAATCGGCCAACACTGATCTACCGGGTGCACTCTAAGTCGATAGCGGAACTTTAAGTGGGCTATCTACTGATCAATACAAACAATTTGTACCAGGTGCGAAAAAAATGGAGGGAAAAAAATATCAGCTGTTCCATACAAAAGGTCGACTCAGTACTGCGCCAAATGTATGAAACAGCTGATATTTTTTTCGCTCCATTTTTGTCGCCACCTAGTACAAGTTGTTTGTATTGATCAGTAGACAGCCTACTTAAAGTTCCGCTATCGACTTAGAGTGCACCCTGTAGTAGCATCTTGACTCACCTGGTACAACAGTTCCAACGTGCGCTCAAAACAGGCGAACTTCATCATGGTGTAGGGGATCTGGCGACCCCACAGCGGGACCAGACCCTTGTAGAAGGTACCGTAGCCTTCAGCCTTCACCATCTTGGGCCACGCCTCGCGCAGCGTCGTCGCGAAGCCCGGCATGGTCTGGATGCGGACCTGGGGCGAAAACGGGGAGGCTTTAGAAACCACAATCACCACAACCACAATAATTAAAGGCTCCTCCACAAAGGCGCGTTTAACCGGTTGTTCATACCGCACGCGTTTTGCGATCTCTGTTATCAGTACTTTTTGTATTAGGAACGTTGCGGCGTTATTACCGTAGCATTGTGTACTCCATGGCGATCCTGATACAAAATGTACTCAAAACAGATATCGCAATAACGCAAACGCAATAACGCGCCTGTGTGGGAGAGCCTTAAAACACTCGCCGCTCCAGCCTATCCGCGACCACAGCAGCTGTAACGCGGCAAAACGTCGGTTCAAATAAGGTAATTAATTTAGCCGAAAACCAACCGCGATTCGACCCGTTTCGAATACAATAATGAGGTTTGAGAGGCTGAAATGGTGGCAAACAACCCTCGTTAGAACGTCACTTGGAAGTCGTGACGAAGTGAGGTTAAGAAATCTGTTATAGGTCCGTGATTTTCTGGACTTTAAAAATACAATTAATTTACGTGTATGTACTTGGTAATTTGATTTGACTTGTCTTTCTTATAGGCTGTCTGGATGGTATAGGTGCTGGGCAAGCCTAATACAACTAAAACAATGTCCCAGTCACTGCAGCGCCGAGTGGTCTCTTCACCCATCTAAAATCGCGTCAAACATTTTCATCGGGCTACAGAGCAAGGTAAATGTCGATGCGAATTTTCCAACCTCATTTAACTACGTATTTCATAGGTAAGTAAGGCTTCTTCTTACCTTAGCGGCCTCGAGGGGCGAGAGTGTGATGTCGGCGAAGAACTCAGCAGTGGCTGAAGCGGCCAGATAGACTCCGGTACGGTAGGTGTACGCCGTCTCCTCATCCAGAAGACCCGTGTAGAATACCTTGAAGACCTCATAGAGACCGAATTTGCAGAGACCCTGGAGGTACAAAGGTAGAGGTTAGAGGGGAGGGGTTTTTGGGGTGTCTTTGGAGGTTAGGGGGATTCTCATTGGAGTTGTGTCGTCAATGACAGTTAAAGTTCGGTAGGAACAATTGGTAATTTGTTTTTAATCATAGGTTTTGTTATTTTAGAGAAGATAATACAAGGTGTTA
Organism: Zelleria hepariella; assembly: GCA_949319315.1. Taxonomy (NCBI): domain Eukaryota; kingdom Metazoa; phylum Arthropoda; class Insecta; order Lepidoptera; family Yponomeutidae; genus Zelleria; species Zelleria hepariella. The sequence continues at coordinate 19,376,877 of OX439386.1, read as the reverse complement.
CAAAAGTACCTAACTCTTTTTACAGGGTAACAGCACCCGGTGATAGGGATCACAACCTAATTATTATTTTTTTGCTCTATGACGTTCAGTTGATTTTTAAATAAATAAAATGTGAGCGCTGTGGCGGGAGAAAAGTATTTTTTTAATATTGTTTTCATTGACTATCACAATAAATAAATAAAATAAAAATCATTTATTTCAGCCCATTCAGGGCCATAATAGGCGAGATTTACATTTTACATTACATTAAGACAAAACATTCATGCACAGAAAGAATAAACAAACACATCAGGCCGAGTGGGGCCAATGTTTTAAGAACTCAAAGCTAAGTAAATGCACCTACACACACAAGCATATTTTAAAATTTGAGCTACTATCAAAAACAAAAAAGTTATGATTTGTTTAAATTTTGAGGTTATAAAATAAAAAAAATATTTTTTCAACTTTTTTTTACAGATTTGATATCCTGTTGACCACTAGGTTACCCCCTGTAAAAAGAGTTAGGATGTTTTGTAATACGTTGTATTTATTCAGCTTTCTTGTTGTACATTAGGTGTTACAGCAATAAGGGAACTTCTTTTGATTATTGTAAACAACAGAAAAACAATAATTCAGCCGATTATGTGTTCTGGTCATAAAACCAGTAGTGCCACTGGGCCCTTAGCCTGTAACGCAATGGCGGGTCAATGGCGTCCCGGCAGAAGGACAAAACCGGGCTCTCCTCGTTTTTCTCCTACAACCAGAGAACTAATCCTCTAGAATTAGAATCAAAATATTCTTTGCTGTACTACAAAAACATTAAAAGGACAGACAGCGTTAGCAAATCGTAATTGAAGTCGTCACCTGACAGCCCATTTTGGCACCATTGTGTTACAGGCTAAGGGCCCAGATGTTATGCGTGGGGACCGGCCGGGTCCAACTGAACATAGTTGGACGTTCAGCTACGATAAACATTTTGCTGGCACGATGCAGGATTGTAGCGAGTAGCGATTTGACAGCTAGAGTTTCCTGAGCGCCCGACGGGGGTCGCTACATGTCTATACCGTCCATTCCTTTAAGACGACGTACGTCTCACAACTAGCGCCGCCAATGGAAAAAAATCATATCTTTTTTTTGGATGCGTTTTTAGGAAAAAACGCTCCTGCGATTTCTCAACGCGAGGCTTAACTATTTTTAGGACCTAAGGTTTGGATTCCAGGATTAGATTTCCTACGAATGCAATCAGTTCTCGCCAAAAGTAGCCACTTGGCGAGAATCGATTGCATTCTTAAGTTCTAGGATCTGGAATCCAAACCTTAGGTCCTAAAAATAGTTAAGCCTCGCGTTGAGAAATCGCAGGAGCGTTTTTTGCTAAAAACGCATCCAAAAAAAAGATATGTTTTTTTTTCCATTGGCAGCGCTAGTTGTGAGACGTACGTCGTCTTAAGATATAGTTTCAGAAGTTCGCACAGACCTGCATGGAGTAACCGATGAATGTGGGTGCCCATCCCTTGGCCAGACCCCGCATGCCCTCCTCCCGGACGGACACCTTGAACCCGTTGACAACATTCTTGTACTTTTCCGGGTCCACCTGCAAACGACACTTGACCAGGTCGAGGGGGACCACCGCTGTGTGCGTGATACCTGAGGGGGGAAAGAGATGGGGACTGTAACTTGACGATTTTCTTGCAAAACATGAGTCCTGTGAAAACAATTGTTCACGGCAAGATTTTTATTTTATAAAAAAAAAAAAACTTTTTGCGTCGCCATTTTTCGGCCGCCATCTTGAAAGTTGAAAACAGCCCGATCTTGAGTTTCGTCTCGGAGCGCTAACACTCATTTCAGGCCAATTTATGAATATGAAAAAAAGGGTAGCCATTTTTCTGCCGCCATCTTGAAAGTTGAAAACAGCCCGATCTTGATTTTCGTCTCGGAGCACTAATACTTATTTCAGGCCAAGATATGAATATAAAAAAAAAGTGTCGCCATTTGTCGGCCGCCATCTTGAAACTTGAAAACAGCCCTATCTAGATTTTCGTCTCGGAGCACTGATACTTCTGTTTATCGTTCTTAGTGGATCGTGGCAAACTAAGGGTGGTATTCTAGAAAACTACTTAAACTCAGTTCAAACTAGAACGCTACTTAAACTCTGTTTAAACTCAGTTCAAACTAGAAAACTCCTTGAACTCTGTTTAGGGGTGAACGATTGCAACGTGGCGGAAAATTAAAAATTTTCAAAATAATTTTAGCTGCAAAATGTAAAAAAAAATGAATTTCCCGCCACGCTGCTATCTTCCAGCCTTATACTCAGTTTATGTAGAGTTTAGTAGTGTCGACTGTCGATAAAACAGTGCATGTTTCGATTTGGATATCCCTCCCTTCATATAAAAACATGCACTGCTTTATCGACTGTCTGAACTCTGTTTAAACTGAGTTTAAGTAGCGCTCTGGAATACCAGCCTAAATAACGGAATCTATCAATTATTTTTAGCTGGAAAACGTCTGAGATATGATATCCTCAACGCGAAAACCCTCAATCTGCAATGGGTGTGCCCACCCAGTTGGGCATGGGCAATTCAATTCAATTCAATTCAATTCGTTTATTTCAGACGTAAGTATCCATAGTGTTAGTAACATGTTGATTTACTTAGTCTATGTTAGTACAATTGTGTATTTTAATTTAACTACATTTAAGTCCATTAGAACACGGCTGATTTACATAAATATTTAATTATTTAATGGGCATGCGTGGCGATTAAGAGCGTATACTAGTACGGTCGGCCACAATCTCAGATACCCCATGGCAGCTCTTATCGCGCGCGACATAAGGGCGCCAATCGAACAAAACTGAGACTGTGGCCGACTGTACCTACAGCTCAAGCAAAGATATCACTATATCAGATAGTCGACAAATCTGTTGCTGTCGCGTGCGCTCTCCCCTCAAACACTGAAGAAAATCTAATGATGATGAAAATGTTGAAAAGTGCGAGCGAGAGGACTACAGATCTCCAGGGGATTCTTAGCATCCGTATCGTACAAAATGTTCCACGCGTGAATTTAAATCTTCGAAGCGTCCAAGGTTTACGCAAGACCCATTATCCGTACATTGTCTTGGAGCATATGACTGCTGTCGTCACAGAACGGACAAAGGAATTCCAACCGCATCGACGAGTAAAATAAGGTCGTTAGTCTAATGGAGCTGGGGCTTAACTGTCTAACTTTTGAATCTATCGCGATACCTTTCAATTTGACGTTTGAAGTTTGCCGACGAACTTCGCATAGACTTTATTTAACATAAACTTTCATTGAGATAGAGATAGGGACTTTGACTCGATTTTGAAGGATATTGAGTGAAGAAAATAGCAAAATCGTTCACTCCATATCATTCAATTTGTACGGCGTTTTGACTCATTCGTTCTGTTAGCGATTGTGATTTGAAACTTAGACAATTCCATTCTAAAGTCGCAATCACGATCATGATCCCTATACCATTGAAAGGGATCGCGATAGCTTCAAAAGTTAGACAGTTAAGCCCCTGGGGCCTTAGCCTGTAACGCAATGGTGCCAAAATTGGCTCCCAGTTAACGGCTTCAATTACGATTTATTAATGCTGTCCTTTTAATGTTTTTTTTAGTACAGCAAAGAATATTCTGATTCTAATTCTAGAGGATTAGTTCTCTGGTTGTAGGAGAAAAACGAGGAAACGTCGGTTTTGTCCTTCTGTTGGGAAGCCATCGACACGCCATTGCTTTACAGGCTAAGGCCCCAGTTTGCACGCGCACTTTTCTGGCAAGAAGCCACATGATTCTCTCATAACAGTCGGTCTTCGGTCAGTGTTATGTAATTGTATGTCAGAGTATGTGTATGTTTGTTATCTCTGTTATCTGGTAGTGAATTTGCGGGTTCGCTACGTAGGTATCTTCGAACGAAAGTATCAGCTGCAATGCAGTGTGACAGACAACGGATTGGGGCATATGTATGGCTAGGACGTATATGCCAGGATTGAAACGACCACTCAACCGATTTTGCATTGGCGAATCGACGTGAAGTGTAATTTTATTTTTTTATGCAATTTTTTTTCTTTTTTTTATTCAGGGCAGGGTGTTCGGCTTTTACTAAATGGCTAATATGGTAAAGTTCCCGGCTTTTCTATTTTTGGGCCTGACTATACATACACGTACACAAAGTCGTGTTAGTTACACCATTTTTAACTCGAGAAAGGGTGGACCGATTTTTATGATTTTTGATTTATTGGATTTCTGTCCGGCCCGAATAGCAGAATAACCATTAAAACAACGGAAAACTCACAAGAAAAAAAAAGTCTGCGCTGACGTAGTCGCGGGCAAAAGGTAGTTGAATAGTTTGGTGTGATTTTAAGCTCGAGCACGCGTGGTGATTAAGCTCGAGGGCTCTCTCTGAGAGACCTCGAGCTTCTTCCTTAGGTCTTTGAAGGCCTTTGTCCAACTAGTGGACATGTACAATTGTACAGGCTACATTTTATCTTATTAAATCTTATATTAAAAATAGCATCAAGAGTAGGACTGGAAAGAACTTTAACACTACGGAATAGCCTCCAAATTCCTTTGCTCATTGACGGACGAGGTCATGCGTCGTAAACGTGATAGATAACAGAGTCCAGTCTAGACTGATTACATACCTATCTACTAGCGCTACCTGCCGTGAGCAACCACGCACCGGTTCCTAACTGGGGCCTTAGCCTGTAACACAATGGCGTATCAATGGCGTTTCAGGTAGAAGGACAAAACCGGGATTTTTTCGTTGTCCTCCTACAACCAGCGAACTAATCCTCTAGAAATTAGACTCATAATATTCTTTGCTGTACTACAAAAACATTAAAAGGACCGACACTGGACCGACAGCATTAATTAATCGTAATTGAAACCGTCAACCGGGAGCCCAATTTGGCACCATTGCGTTACAGGCTAAGGGCCCTGGTTACAAGCCAGTTACAATACAACTGATCGTGGTTAGAACTGGGGCCTCTATGCTTAGCATGGTCGTTTTGACACTCTCTCGAACTCGAGTGACAGACGTGCCATGTCTATTGTGCGAGCATGGCAGGCGGAACTCGAGATGGCAATAGATTAGGGTCATGTCGAGCAGAAAGTAGATATTGCCATTTTTAATAAAAATGTTGTATTTTTGTCTCCATCGCCATGTTGGCGTAGAGCCAACTCGAGCCCGACCGACAAGTTGACAGTTTTGCATAGAGAAGGGCCTATCTCGGGCTTACCATGCTGCACGTACAGAGTCTGTAAAGCAATGGTGCCAAAATGGGCTCCCAGTTGACGGCTTCAATTACAATTTATGAATGCTGTCGGTCCTTTTAATGTTTTTGTAGTACAGCAAGGAACGCTGTATATCATTTCAGTACGTGGCGATCTCATTGCATTAGGCCAGGGACCTGGGGGTCTACCGGCTAAGACGAAGCCGATTACCATTGGCGAAAATGAAGTTCGATTTTTCAAAAATGTACGGCCACCCAGTTTATTTTACTGCCACCCAGTTAATATTTCATAAATCGAACTTCGATTTTTGCCAATGGTAATCGGCTTCGTTTTAGCCGGTAGTCCCGCTGAGTCTGTAACGCAATGGTGTCAATTCAGCCCTAACTTCACAAACTCTTATCTACACCTTAGTCAACATATGTGGCTTGAGCGTTTCACTACTGAAAAATGTATTCATTATTCATTACTTTTCTATTACTAGTGGTTCGGCCCGAACTGTGAACTCGCGACCCCATATAAACTTAACAACCCCATATCTCGGCAACCCCTCGACCGATTTGGCTCATGTTCGAACTTAAAAATTATTTTAATTTCATTTACCCGCCTACCAACTTTCATAACGATCCGACTAAATTTACTCAAGTTGTCGTCGAACTAACATTCATACATACATACATACATACATACATACAAACGCCGGATTGTTCCAGTACACTCGGAGAACTTCGCTCGCTTCGCGCGCTCGTTCAATTACAAGTTCTTTTAGTATCGAAACGGCCAAGTCACATAATATTTTGACTAAGGTGTAGAGTTTGTGAAGTTAGGGCTTGTATAGTTAGAAGCTTGGCTCTACATGAGATCTGATAGCTTTTTAACAGTGCGAGGTGTATGGTCTCGTCTTGGCAACATTTTTTACATGAAAATGTTTTTGTTGGGAATGTAGTTCACCAGAAAATTACTATATCGTGACATTTCAAGATGACGGCCGAGATATAAATGGAGATGGCGGGAAATTAATACATAATAGTAACTACAGGGTGCACTCTAAGTCGATAGCGGAACTTTAAGTAGGCTTTCTACTGATCCATACAATCAACTTGTACTAGGTGGCGAAAAAAATATCAGCTGTTCCATACAAAAGGTCGACTCAGTACTGCGCCAAATGTATGAAACAGCTGATATTTTGTTCGCTCCATTTTTTTCGCCACCTAGTACAAGTTGTTTGTAGTGATCAGTAGACAGCCTACTTAAAGTTCCGCTATCGACTTAGAGTGCACCCTGTAGAAAAACAAACTTAATTCCTACTTCCTTGGCTACTTGATGTGTGTGTGTAGTTCGTTGGTTCTCAGAGTGCCTCATGTAAATAATAGTAATCCACACATCGCATTCAGTAATTGGATCCGTGTGTTTTAATCATCGGCGACCACGATACACACACACCCACACTCTAAAACAATGTCCCAGGCACTGCAGCGCCGAGTGGTCTCTTCACCCATCTAGTGTGAGTGAAGGTGCCACTGGACGCTCTGTATAAATAATCTTATTAAGTAGGTGCAAAGGCCTTATGCCCGATTTCACCAACTTATACTTAATTTTTAAGAACTTCTTAAAAAAGTTAAAGAAGTTCTTAAAAATTAAGTATAGTTGGTGAAATCGGGCATTAGTTCATCATTTCGATAACATTGAAAGGGGTCGCGATGGATTCAAAAGTTAGACAATTCCGGGTGCCCCGGGCGGCAATGGAGAGCCCTCAGACAAGCGGGTTTCCTCACGACGTGTTTCTAGACTCACCGCAGGACAGGATACCGCCGAGTCCGCAGAGCGCGAAGTATTTTGATGATCCGAAGTCGCAGCTGTCTCCCACTGGCACGTTCGCGGCCATACCGGACTGAACAAGAGAGTACTGGTTTAGTTTAAGCTCCTTCCATGGTAAGGTAACAATTTAGGCGGGCGATACGACACAGTTCCAATGAATTCCAGAGAGAATTTGTTTTCACAGGATGTTTTGTTCCAACAATAATAAACCTTCTTCTTCAGAATTTTTTTATCCACTGCAGCGAGGGGAGCATGACTTTTATCGAGGCGGATTTATCCAACAAAATGGCGATATATAACCCACTATAGACGTCAAAAATGCTGATAAACCGCCATTTTGTTGGATAAATCCGCCTCGATAAAAGTCATGCTACGGGGACTGGACTTACTGCCTCTTCAATCTTCATGTTTCTTCCGTCTTAGCCAGTCTGCGGTTGTCCAGTTTTGGCTATTGTGTCTCTTGACAAATGAGTTCGAAAATCTCGCTATGAGCCGTTATCAGCATAAATTCACAAAGCATTTCATAGATGGCGCCTACAGGTGTGGCCATAGAAGAACTGGAAAACGGCTATCAAAATTTAACTATGCTAAGCGAATTTGACAGCCGTATTCCGGTTCTTCAATGGCCAAACCTATAAGCGCCATCTATGAACTGCTGAATAAACTTCACTACTATTAGACCCCGGACTGCTCTAACAGTAACGAAACTATCCCTACGATCATACGATCATACGATGTTCTCTTGCGATGTAAAACGCTTTTTTGCTTGCCCTCAGCTCTCATAATCTTCGGGTCACAGGGCAACTACTGCCACCTTCGCCACCCGACCGCGTCGGACGACCAAATCCAGGCCGCGACACAACCAACACGGTCGGACGTCTCCAGCGACAGCCCCCCTCAACTCTGAGTTGTCATCATTGGGCAGACTAGAACCGCGGCGGCGAGTATTTATGCTACGCGCGGAAAACATTTTGCTGGCGCGATGCAGGATCGGCGCTCTGATTGGTCGGTTGGTTACCTGTGCGATCTGAGGCTGGGCGGCGTCGCACTGGGCGGGGCTGAGAGGGCCGCGGAACGGGGAGCTCCGGGCCACGTCCATCAGGGATGAGAACATTTTATCTACGAACAAAGAACAAGATATTAACTCTAGCGGCCTAAAAACTCACCAGGGGTGGCCACTACTCCATACGATCACTTACCTACCTACCTAACTCTGGCAGCAAAAAAAAGTCGATAAGATGAACCTGATATAAAACCCAATGATCAAGAAATGAAAAACACAAAAGTACAGTCAGCCGCACGCTAGGATACCCTTTTTTGTTTGATTGGCGCCCTTATGTCGCGCGCGGTAAGAGCTGCCATGGTGTATCCTAGACTAGACTATGGCTGACCATACCAAGGTTTTTGGTGCCCATAGAAGATCAATCTAAAAATCTATAGATCAATCTTTATGGTATAGCGACTGTGAAGTTAGTGAAGTCACCAGTCGCGGCGCAATAACTAATTTAGAATTTTGAGTGAGTATCAGTAAAGCCCAAGAGGTGAGACTTGACTGAAACGGCCAAAAAGTCTGAATCTAAAGTTTATGTTTAGCAAAAACCACTATAACAATTTGTTAAAAAAAACAGCCCTTTCCTCCAATTTAAGTCTAAGTGGCTCATAATACCAGAATAGATTAATATGGCACATAAGCTCGAGAATTTGATAATGTTGTGTTATCTATCGTAATTCATCATTTAAAGTGATGTAATCTGTCTGTACTAAGTTACACATAGGATTATGTTATGTACCTAAATTACATTAATGAGGTAGAGACTCAGTTCAAGTTGAATATAGTGTAAAAGCGTGATAATATGTGTTATTCTGATGTCTAAGCTATCTCTCATCCAAAGCTGTTCAGCCGTTTCAGCGTGAAAGAGTAACAAACATCCATCCATCCATCCATAGTTACAAACTTTCGCGTTTTATAATAGTATAAGTAGGAAGTAAGATAGGATAGGATTGGAAGTAGGATTGTTAGATTTTGAAGAAGCTATTGTGAATTATATTTTGATTAATTGTATACTGTATACTGACATTTGTTTGCATGAATAAATGTTTATTTTAGTTGAATTCAGGGTTCCGTCTTCTCATGGAGTCTGGGGCTGATGCAAGGGCCTTCAGAGTTTGGCCTGATTTAAATGTATAGGAATTGTAAGATAGAACCAGGGGCCTGAGTCTGTAACGCAATGGTGCCTCAATAGGCTCCCAGTTGTAGGCTTCAATTACGATTTATTAATGCTGTTGGTTGTTTTAATTTTTTCATAGTACAGCAAAGTATATTCTGCATCTAATCCTAGAGGATGTATAATAAAAACGAGGAAACCCCGTATTAGTCCTTCTACTGGGACGCCATCGATACGCCACGCCATTGCGTTACAGACTTAAGCTTACATTTAGTTAGCTGGTTGTAGGAGAAACCCAGTTTTGTGTTAGACTTGAGGCTCAGGAAAGAAAATATTTTGAGGGAAACCCTGGCTTCAATGGCTAGAATAAACATTCATATCCATTATCTGAATTTGGTATTGGAAAACCCATGTGTCCCCATGGTCTGTCAAACACATTTGGATAATCTTTTGTTCTACTACTGCAGTGTTTTTTAAAGTTATCACAAAAAAAAAGTAAAGGAGTCCATTTATTAGGGTCGTACCAAATTACCAAAAATAGGCAAGCAGAAGAAAACCCAAACATGTCATTGTATTCCTTTTCAACCTTTCTGTTGTTAAGTGGAACATCTGATATTCAGTGTTATGTCGGGAAACCTTATAATTAAATTAACACTTCAGTGAGTGTTGGTTGTAACATTATTCCAGTTACCAAATAAAGAAGTTAGGGCAGTGAAAATAACATGAGTGTAAAAAACAGCCATTCCATACAGACTGTGCCATACCCGAGCTCACCGTCAACGGATACATCATCATCATCATCATAATTAATGCACATTTAGTATGGAACAGCTGATATTTTTCCTCATTACATTTTGACAAAATATTTTTACATTACAGGGAAAGTAACCTCTGTTCCATCCATGCTAAGCCCCGCCTGAGTCATAAAAGGAAGGATATAACCACATTTACAAAAAATATTGATGTTTCGTTTCTATGCTGCTATGTTATGGCACAAATATCAGTAGATTCCCTGAGAGAATGGTTGGTGGGTTGGTGTGTCACTTTACTCTTGATTAGCCTGAATTGAGGCCACATCTAATCAATACAAACGCCGGTTCTACGTCAGCAGAGAATTCAACATAACCATCGTAGATACCACTTCCTAAATCGATGTTTTTCAATGAAATCGCTAAAAGAAAAGGCCCAATCTATAGCGGCTCAGTGTTCGGCATTGAACCACGCACCTCCTTCTATAATAATGTTGAGATAATAGGGCAAGGTCACGTGAATATAAATTCCCATTACCGAACCCAAAGTTACGTAAGTTAAAACTCGCGGTTTTCAAGGTTTAACACTGGAATACCCACTTTTATCACTTACATAGGCACTAGAACTTATCGTAGCGTATTCTGATGAAGCAAATTAAGGGCATTAGTGTACTTACATGTCTATAAATCCGATGTAAAACTATACAACACTCCACCCCGCTGCTCGCGCACAGTGTCAAAGGAAATGCAGAGGCGAAACAAGCGCCATTACCGGAAGTTATGTAATCACGTGGAACTTTTTGACGTTTCTGCTGCGTTTGGTTTCGCGTGAAGCAAAATATAGTTGGCTACAAGCGACATCTAGCGTCGAGTGGCGGTATCTTAAAATTGTTTATGGTCTTAATAGATACAGGGTTTCAAGTTTTTGAAAATAGTCTTCTTCGACACAGATAATGTGACGTCAGCGTCAAATTGTCATGACAGAAATCCAACAGAAATTCTTCAAATAACAATCAATGGGCGATAAAAAAACAAGATGAAATGACCAACCAATACTGCAGCGGCGGCTTATGAGGCTGCAAAAAACTATGCCAGAAAAACATAGACAAAGCTTTCTTACCATCCGAGTTGAAAACGCAACAATCAGTTTACTTCAATAAAAAGTTCAGAAGCGAAGCTCTGACCAGTCATTCTTTCCGACCCAGCAAATGCTTGCTAAAAAAAAGCAAAGTGACACCAGTGCTGATAAATCTTCTCAAAAACCTGCTAGTGTTGGCCCGGAAGGACGAGCTGATCAAGACCCGGCTGACCCCTTACGCCGTTGAAACTGTCTGCAGTTTCGAATCCATGCCACATTTGCCGAGCCTGAAGACGCGGGGCAGGAGGGCCCGCCCGCGGTGCATGCTGTGTCCAGGCGCGCACCACACCACCTGCATCCCTCGGCGCCGTGTCCTCACCGCGAAGCACGTCTGCCCCAAAGCCGGTGGATGCTACTCCCCCTTGGTCATGCCTAGGTTGGAGGACTTCTGTCCTTATCACAGAGACTCGCCATGCCAAAGACCAAAGAGACCTCGCCTAAAAAAGTTGCTGCAAAAGCCCAGTGAGACTTGTATAGAGACACGTCAACCTTGCAACAATTATGAGCGAACATCATTGCAATGCGGTGGGTGTATCAGCGTTACCAATCTCCCAGCACCATGCTATCCGTATCCGCGCCCTAGACCTTGCTTGATGCCCATGCCATCGTGCTACGACTGTCCTGAACCAGCGCCGTGCCAACCCAGCTCCTTCCTAAGACCCAGACCAAAACTGTCACGGACGGTACTCTGCAATAAACCGTGTGTGTCAAAACCATGCAGTCATCCTTACATGGAATGCACGGGGCAGTGCACCACAGGAACTTCGATGGAGCAACCGGTTACACTAGTATCATGCTATCAGCCGAAACCCGTCTGTTTACAACAAGAGGCTAACACGGACAATATTGTTACTTGCACGACTACCCAGACGAGCATAGCTGTGCAGCCAGAGGTACAGTGCGGTTCAAGTCAGACGAGATTCACTCAGAACGGGTCCACTCAACAGAGCGGCATTAATTTGCAGTGTAACGTTGCACAAACTGGACCTAGCCACCACGAAGCGCAGAGCAATTCCACTCAACAAAACGTCTCTAGCGGCCCCAGTCAACAGACCTCACGACGGTCGAGTCAAGTGGAATTCAGTCAGGCTATACAGAGTCAACTAGAAAATACGGACGCAGTGGATGTCAAGAAGATTAACCGCGCCTGCCAGGCGGTAGAAAACAACTGCTTCCAACCACTGGCTACTGGGGTTTTTATAAGGTTTCCAGATCTGAACGGCATGTGTGGATCTCCGATACCGGCTGTAGTTGGGACGACGTGCCCGGTGAACGGTCCCTGTATGTCGGGAAGGCAAGAGCCGCGCCGTCAATGGGAACACCCCACAACGGGACAGGCTATACCGGAGCGCCGGCCCTCAGGTTGGCGCAAAATATTCTTCAATAAACGCTCTAAAACATAACAATTTAAGACTCTGGAAGGTCTCCCCGCACGGATTCGCCTCTAGTCTCTTCCCCGATGAGAAGGTGAGTGGTCCGTTCGGCGGGACTTTCTCAGGGACATCTGTAACTTTTCACTTTTTCAACATAGGTCCTTAAACGAGCCCAATATTTTATTGATGTAGGCCCGATTTCTGCAAGAGCGAGCAAATGTAACAGAGTTGATCACATTTCAGCCAATCACATGCCGCTATTTTGAATTAATCTTCTATCTTCGACCTGTAACACTTGATCACAATTATTGCAGAAATCGGGCGTTATTTCCGCACCCTGGTCGTCGTATGTGAGACACAGTTTGTACATCAAAGATTCTTTGACTATCGATGTACACACGACAGCACGTCAGAGTGTACACTTTTGTTGCAAATTTGCCCGTAAGGTAAGTGAATAGAGTCCAGGCGTGTAAGCGTCTACGTGCTGTCGTGTGTACCTAGATGCTTCTAAAAAAAACCCGCTATTGTATGACCGACTCTTACAATATTTGGCTATGACTTTGAGACATTTTGATTGCTTATTTAATTGCAAAAAAACTTTCAGATGTGCCCCAGTCCCAGCCAGCTGCTGCACCTATCAGCTACGGATCTTCAGGGGCGCTACAGCCTCCTGCGCAACAACCTCCATCTACTCAAAATCTGCAAACCCAAAGGAAACTCTCCCAAGTTTCTTGTGGTAATCTTGGTCTATTTGTCACCTGGGCAACCCCTCAGGAGATAAACGAAACTTATGGTCCTCAAGGCTTACGTGAAACAAATACTTCTCAGGGTGCAAGTGGTCCACCTGGACTATACAACCCTCAGAGGAATAACGGTGCTGCCGGACCTTCTGGCACACTCTGCCCTTGTGCGGAAGGGGCTGGACCAAACAGCACTAATGGACTCCAATCAATAAGCCCAGGTCCAAATGGCACATATACGTCAGCATACGAACCCCAATCAAGGCTCGATGTAGCCCGAGGCACATATGGGCCAACACCTAATAACTATGACCCTCAATCACAAGCTGCAAGTAGTCCTTACAGTCCGCAGCACACTGGCCCAATACCAATATCTAATCCTCAGCCTATGGGTATAAGTGACCAAGATGGCCCACAATATGGCTCCCAATCACTACCTGCCACTTACGGTCCAATTGCTCCTCCACCAATGCAGCCCATTCAATCAGTACCATATCAACACGATCAATCAACGGCAACTAACGAAACATTCAGCGCATATGATCCAAGAAGCAGACCAACTACACAAACAATGGATCCACCAAATGGCATCAACGGCCGTCAATCGATGGGACCTGTTGGTCAAACAGGCGCATATTGCCCACCTGGTCAGCAATACGTGGAGATGGAAAATAATAGGCCAAAAAACAAGTGTGGTCAATCATATGCGCCAAATGACCCAGTTGGATCATGTGGCAGATACGATCCACAACCAATAGGGCCTGCTGGTATTAATGGCACATACGAATCACAAATAAATGTCAGAGAAATGGAGTCATTACGTCAAACTCGCACGTTTGCCTCTGGTGGAACTAGCGGCATGCAATGTCCGCAACCAATGGCACCTGATGGCCAGACATACCATCCCAACGGCCCTGATTCACCAGGTTTTGGTGGCACTATCAGTCCAAGTAAAGAACGCGGTGTCAACCCAGTAGATACAACTGACGTGGATAATTCTCGGCTATCTGATATGGCAACTGACCCTGTTTTTCAAAGCACGTACGAGAACAATGGCACAACTGGGTACCAATCTAGAGACGCCAGCCCTAAAGAAACTGGAAGGAGTTTGGTAACAACTGAGGTCAAAGTTACGTCTACTTCAAAGACAAGGAAAATGGCAGTCAATTATGAACCCCGAAAAACTTACACTAACGAGCAAAACTTTGATAAAGAATTTAACGCCCCAACAGGTACAAATACAGCTGAAAGGTCTAAAAAAGACAGAACGCTGACCGTGGGTCCAAATACCCCAGAAAACAATCAACCGATGCAAGTCTCATCGCCGGAACGCGTTTACAGAGGTGAACGTTCTCATTCTCCAACGCCCAGAAAACCTAGCCGAGGAGGACTCGATGGTATCACATCGAGTCTTCCTCTAAGCTTATCTAAAGGGCAAAATAAGGCACGTTCTCCAGATTCACCAAGAACACCAGAAGCATCTCAAGTCAAAAACAGATCAGCGCGAAGTAAAATGCCATCACCACCAAGGAAAGCGCCCGAACAATCTCAAGAAATGACACGAAATAAGCCACCAAAAAAACAAAAGAAAAAACGTAAATCAACAGAGAAAGAATGTCAGAATTCGTATAACCACATCATAATAAAGAACACGGATACAGCAGAACAACTCCAATTGAATGATCAAAATGCTGAGTCCCCTTCAGCATCCGAATCTGAGAAATCAGAAAATGAAACAAATGAGGTTTTAGTGCCCGATGTTCCACAGAGTTCATCGAAACCAATAAAGCCTGCAAACGCCGATGCGGGAACATACACCAGTCCGCAAGTTATTGTAGAGACGCCACCAACATCTGATGCAAATACTAGATTTTCTAAGCCTCCTAGTAAGAAAAGTGTAGACTTTGGTGGGATGATGACCACTCGAGTTTCAGCTCAAGACTATTCAAAGATCCGTGAATACTCCTCCGGCGAGGAAGGTGACCACGGCACGTCTACAGAAAAAAGTAGTGCCGTGCAAGAGCCACGACGGATTATCTGCACGAAACAATCCGACACGAACAATTCGTCTGACGAGACAAGGCCTTGCTGGTCTCAGAATCTAGGCTCGCCCTGTCAACCCATCTCGAGACTCCAGCCTTACAAGTGTCGGTTCATCCAACCATGTGACACACCATGCAAAGACGTCGAATACTTGCCACCACCTTGCCAAAGTCGACCACCGTCGCAGAAAAGACAGCCGAAAATCAACAGCAGGCCCCCGTGGCAAAATGTGAATAGCGGAAGAAATGCGAGACATCCTTCGAATTCGTGCGAAGTCCAGCCACCGCCACCTTGCGAAAGAAATTGGTCGCAATCTTCAGTAAAATGCCAATGTTCATCGTCTTCTCTCAGCCAGTCACCGTGCGGTCGGTCACCGCGGCGCTATGCAGTCAGAGGCCCGTGCATGTATCTATCTGACAATATGAATCGAAGGTATTCAGTAGAAAATCTGGACTGCAAGAAAGGTAAGGTGAAAGGTTACCCTTGCTCGCCAAAGCCCAGCAATGACATTGCTGAGTGCCAGTGTCCGACCAAAGAGATTAACCGCTGATTTCAGATTTGAGAGGTTTTTGTTCACAAAATTAGCGAAATAAACTGTTGCAACTATATCACAATGAAGTTATTGGTTTTTATTTCCCAGTTTGTTTTGTTTTATAAATAGGGCTATGAACACAAACAATATTGAATACCTATACAGGGTGCACTCTAAGTCGATAGCGAAACTTTAAGTAGGCAGTCTACTGATCAATACAAACAACTTGTACTAGGTGGCGAAAAAAATGGAGCGAAAAAAATATCAGCTGCTTCATACATTTGGCGCAGTACTGAGTCGACCTTTTGTATGGAACAGCTGATGTTTTCTTCGCTCCATTTTTTTCGCCACCTAGTATAAGTTGTTTGTATTGATCAGTAGACAGCCTACTTAAAGTTCCGCTATTGACTTAGAGTGCACCCTGTAGATATTCTGCAATCATGGGGGACCAGAGATGGGCTCATAACCGAATATGCACCCCAAAAATTGGTAGAACATTTGGGTTGCATATTCGGGTATGTGCTCATCTCTGTACGCAGTGAATAGTGAGGTACACGTTTTAATGTCTGTGGGTACACGCTTGCCCCCACTATTCTGAAAAAAAAATTGACCTAAGAGGAATAAATAAGTAGTTTGTTACTTTCTAAAGATTTATTGTCGTTGATTGTTCACAAGTCAATAAATTAAGATAATGTGCAGTATTCGACTTAATAACTTAGTCCCCAAAAATTATAGAGAAGTAAATAAACGTTGGGTTGTTTGTTTGTTGGGAACTCGTAAAATCCTGGTTCTTATCGAGATTTATTTGTCTGTAATATTAAAATTTACACATCTTGATTTTCTGCTCGACTTCTTAGCAGCAGGAGATGTTTGCTTCTTGACGTCTGGTGTGCATTTTGGAGTTGCTTTTGCTGTTGGTTTCTTAACGGTTCTGGTTTGTGCAGCTACATTTGAAAATGAGAATTTTTTTTTTCTTGTTATTTCTAAAAGCGAATCATTTATTAATGAGCCGTTTTCAGCACGAATTCACAAAGCATTTCATAAATGGCGCCTACGCATGGCCATAGAAGAACCAAAATACGGATGTCAAATTAATCTGTGCTAAGCGAAACTTGACAGCCGTATTCCGGTTCTTCTATGACCATGCCTGTAGGTGCCATCTATGAAATGCTTTGTGAATTTGTGCTGAAAACGGCTCATTGTGAACATACCAGGAAAAGGCTTTTTTTGACGCTTTCTTTTTTTTTTATCCGCGTCATTTGGTTTTCCTGTAAAAAAATAAACGCGAAATCATAAATTTTGTGCGTTTTTGCTCTTACTTATTTCACAGGAGCTTTTAATACTATGCTACCCAATAGCTATAGCGATAGCGCCCAAAGGTGTTTAGCTAGGAAAGGAAGATTTTACACAACTTGAATCGAAAAAAAACCCATGTTTAGTATCAGTTTTCGAATGTTGAGATGATGAGATCATCTTGATCAATAAAAATCTGGGCGAAGGAAACTAGCGACTAGCGACATCTATTGTCGAGTAGCGATAACTACTTGAAAACTTACCGCATACCTTTTCAAGTTGTTCTCGTAGGGGCTTCAAAAGCATATTCACTTGGTAAATTCTACGGTCTTTCATGAAGCCATATTGTGTCATGTCCACGGACGCGGCCCTTTTATAGCAAATCTTTTGCAGAAAGTCTTTCGTTTTGTCCGACATTATAGTGTTGGGCCGAGGAAATTGAAGAGTATCCTTTTTTTTCCTGTATATCCGGTTTACCTTGTAGTTGGTGTTGTTTGTGGACGCGCACAACTTTTCCATGTTTTCATTTTATTTTTATATGAGATTCTTTGAAATTGCAGGCTGTTCATTGCCGTATTTTTTTTCTTTATTCATGGTTAATTTATTTGCGACTATCATTTTGAAAGTTGACGTTTTGATTTGAAAAAAAAGAAGAAGCTGTAGAAAACGGAAGTGTTCAGAAGTTACATTCGAAACATTGATATTCGCTCATCGTTTCCTTCCTTTTTTCTCGAATATTAGTTTCAAAACGGTTCTGTCAATTTACAGAAGCATATTTTCAAATCTCAAATAGCTTCTATTGTATTAAGCACAAGAGCTAAATTGATCTAAAACACCAGTATATAATTATGTTTTTTTTATTCTTGTAATCTGTGGTCATTTTGTATTCTGCACAGAACAATTAATGTCAAGTCAACTTTTTCTGTGAACTTTTTAGGTTTGTTTGTTTGTGGTTTGTTTATTTATTTCAGAAAATATTCTGCTAAAGAAAATAATGTCTGCAGAAGTCCTCCACGAAGCTCTAAAGCCGATAGCTTGGCTGGCAGGTCGCTGGACTACAGAAGATGGCAGGGGAACCTACCCCACTATCCAAGACTTCGCATACCATGAGATTTTGGAGTTCGTTGGAGTGGGTAAGTTAGTTTCAACTTTAAAATTGTAACTATGGTAAAACTAAGGCTTTTATTTCTAAGAAATTACTCGCACAGCATCCTGTAGCACCTCCCTTCACGGTGAAGTGAGTAGGTACTCGGATGCTCTCAGATGCTGCAGTGCCTGAGACATATTTAGGTTATTGGATCTTAGTATTTTATTCTAACCTCTTTGTAGTATCTCGACAGTGGTTTGGCCTGCTGTTCTCCACAGTTCAATGCCATATGTCCAGACAGGTTTTATAGCAGCCTCGTATATTATTAGTTAGTTTTCCATTGAAAGTGTGGAGCATTTACCCAAGATCCACTGTAGGCAGACTGACCATTGAATTTTAGCATTAGTTTGTTTCCAATTAGCTGAGAATTTAATCCTGGTGGTCATTGAATTTTAGCATAGTTTCTTTCCTCTTAGCTGAGAATTTACGTAAAATGACTTAGTTGCTATTTATTGTTATTTCAGGTCAACCAATGTTGAATTTCACATCCACATCCACCCACCCGGTGAAGAAGACTCCTATGCATCAGGAGAGAGGTTTCCTGCGCATAAAACCTGGTACGAATGAATTGGCTTTTATCGTCAGCCACAACTTTGGCCTTACGTCTGTAGAAGAAGGCTCCTACAACCCTGAAACGAAAGAACTGAGTCTAAAGACCAATCAGGTGGCCAGAATGTCCTTTGCCAAGTCTCCAAAGGTGTTAGGGTTTGAGAGAACTTTTAAGTTGGTAGCCCCGGATACGTTAGAGGTGGTTCTGAGCATGCAAACGGAAAACACACCAATGACAGTACATTTAAGAGCCACTTATAAAAGAGTATCATAGAATACATAATACTACTGTTACGTTAGAAGCATATGAGAGACATTGTTCAATGAGAAAGTAACAAACTGATGCGATTTTATTAGTATCTATTTTGCATAGTTTAGGTTTTTTGTAAGTCCGTAAGATTTAGGTGCTAGAAATAACAAACAAGCATTGTTCATCCAAGTATTTATTACAAAAAGATTGTGTATTGTTATAATTAATTATAACTACATAACACCAATTGTTTAGTTTTCATTTAGTAGTTTTTTGTCGTGGTTGTACTGGCAACATTACCCCCACTACTGGGGCTTCGGTTGGCAGCATTTTGGTTTTCCAACCGTCTGTTCGTGCTAATACCTTGTCGAGTCGACAGCCCTTTCGATTGCCTCTCGATTTTATCGCCATTTTGCATCCTATCGAACCATCGCGCCGGTTAGATCAATAAACTGTGTGCCAGCACAGCAAACAAGAAATACTACAGGAAGCTGAAGGACGCGCCAGTTAAGATCGTCGTCAGGTCGGGCTACGCTGCTCAAGGTGGGCGGCTTGTGGAAGGTAAATCGGTCGAGGAGCTGGAAGCAGCTTCCTACCAAAGGTACGCCGACCTCGGACCCCCTTCGCTATCGGATCTGGTAAGTCCTTTCGTTTCCTAACTTTCATTCCTGAAGACACATCAGCGATCTACCGGCAACCGTCGTAATACAGTCCACTATAAATTCTCGCGCCCCCACGAAATCCCCGAAGTAAAACACCAATAATGAAAAGCTAATTCTTCAATTCATACAACTTGCTATTGGTTTGTAACATACAATCATATACAGGGTGTTAAAAGACCACAAGCATATTAGAGATAAAACAGTACTTTTTCCATAAATTATTGCTGGGAAATAAGTTTTTCATCTCCCATGCTCGGAAAGTTTGCTGTTACTAGCAACTTACAACTGTGTAAAACCGGAATTTAACCAATCTGCATTTTTGTGTGCTTCGAAATTTAAACGCCCTTGTTCTGCACGCCCCATGATGTAGAAAAAGAAAAAACACTGGCCGTTTCACTAGATGCCATATAATTTCATAAAATCTTCAGAAAGAAGAGCCTCGTTTAGACGCGACTCTCCACGACAGTGCCCATTTTCTATACAAAACTGTGAATGCAAATGAGGCATAGACATCTAAAGTCACGGAATAGAACATTCAGAAACGCATTTTCTTCTTACAGTCTTTTTAATATTTTGTACAATATAATTATTTTTAATAACAGTAAATTAAAAAAATGCTCCGCTTCTGTTTTATCAATTAGATAATTATGGGTTGGTTTGTTAAATACATTTTTTCAAACGATATAATTGAATTTATTTTTTATATCTAGAATTTTTTAATTTATATGGTAAAAGTTCAGAATGCACCCGGAAAAGAAAACATTCTTTTAATTTTCATTATTTTTGTGTCTGGATAAATATACTTCAGCAAATTATTAATAAAACGAATGGTTTTAATACCAACGAAGCTGAAAACTTTAGTGCGGCAGCCGTAACTACAGTAAATTATGCTTTTAAAAGGAACTTATTTGACTCACCTGTTTTGCCTGTAAGTAGTTGTCTACTTTGTTTGTCCCGCTTGGCTAACAAAATGATTTCCTCGCTTCTGTGAGATGAAAAGTTTTGTGTTTCGCACGAATGCAATATTATTTGCGTCTCGTGCTTCTGAATACCTCGCTACGCTCAGGTTTCTTTTTTTGAACCACTCGCTACGCTCGTGGCTCAATTTTAGAAACCTTCGCTAGCTCGGTATTCAATACAATCACTCGCCGCAAACAATAATTTTGCATTCTTGCATAACAAATAACTATTGTCAATATGTGGTTTCCAGCCTTGTTGGTGGTCTTTTAACACCCTGTATGATTGGAAAAAACCATAATTTTGTAAATTATATGGATTAGTAATTTACAGAGACAGTATTTTGATTCAATTCCCTTTGTCCCTAAGGATTAAGGATTAAGTTTTTCCGCTAAAAGCATGGAGTTTTCATAGAACTTCATATGTATTGTTTTATAGTAAAGTTTACAATACAATATCCTTAGTCGATACAAGTTCGTTATTGTAAATATCAGATGCATGGAAGAATCCTGTCGAATAATACAGACATTTAGAAGATTATTTACCGTTAAGTTTTTTTTTTTTTTTGTTCATTCAAGTTTATCTTATAGCTACTCAGAGGGACTACTGGATCGTAGTAGAGGCCCACATGTAAGTTTACTCACATTAAAATAATTTAATGCCTACCTGTTCCTACCTACTTAACTGTACCAATAAAATGCATGCCCTATGTTGTTCCGAAAAGAAACAGGTATTGGAAAATATTCACAACATGATTGTAATGAGAATTTTTCCAAGCATCAAATACAAAGTGTTGTTTTGTAAAGTGACAGACACCCGACTCATAGTGATTATTTACACGATGCAGAAACAAAAAAAAATAAAAAAAATATTTCAGTGACAAATATCCATAAATCATTCAATTGTGGCCTCTCTTACTGACGCTTGCGGCCGCACTCGAATTATCGAGGGCTACATCGTGCGTGCACGTTTTGGGAAGGGCGGGGGTGTCCGCACGTCGCGGTTATTATAGAACATATTATTAAACAAGGTAATTTTTGAATCAAAAAAATTGAAGAAAAAAATTTAAGTTACTTTTAGTTTCAAGTTTAATAAAACTATCTTCCCTGAGTCGGATGTCAGTGACCAAAACAACACCCTGTATAGTTATAATAACTGTCAAAGGCAGTCTAATAATCTGTGGTTTCCATATAAACCACAGATTTAGTTAGAATCGCTGTCAAATTTGACACTTGGAAAAATCCCTATTAGAAATAAACCAGAGTACAGTGACATTTCTGACCTTACGCAACCCTAGCGCCCTACTCCTAGAATCCAAGCGCGGTAGCCCTCGCGACAACCAGAGTTCCCATACTAAAGATATCAACTAAACGTAATAGTGCGGTTTGCGTGCCGTGATACCATACTCGTGCAAGGCTGGCACGAGGTCTTCCATCGTCATGACATACTTCTTCTCCTTGGGACCCTGAAAAACAAGAAAAGAGGAGAATTTACAAACAACGCCATGTTTATTTTAGAATCTACTCCATCTAAACTAGTGGTTCGCCCCGAACTATGAACTCGCGATTGTAACTTTTTGCTAATACCATTCGCACATATAAACTTTACAACCCCATATCTCAGCAACCCATTGACCGATTTGGCAACCCATTGATCAAACTAAAAAATTCTATTCTTGGCAGTGTAGAGCGCGTGCCTAATGCGGATTGGCGATTTTTGCATTTAGCGTTCAAGCTACAATGCCTCAACTGCTCAGGTTTTCTCACGATGTTTTCCTTCACCGTTATTGTGTGGACTATATTGCTACTACTTGTGCGGTACATTTGTACCTTGGGATAAGAAATACTTGTGGGGAAAATGTACAAAAAAACCTCCATAAAGTGCAGTATAATCTGCGCGTGATGAGAATGGGATGCGACCTTTTGGACTAGAGACGACATGAGTCTGCAAACTCGCGTCGAAGCAACCTTGTCAAAGTAAAATAAAGTATATTTTTCGATTGACTTTGACAAGGTTCCATCCCATTCTCATCGCATGCGGATTATTCGGTAATCGACTGCACACGACTGATGAAGGTTAAAAGTGGCACATACTTTCTGTTTGCTAGCCTGAGTCAGTTGGCTCGACGTACGCATCTTGCAGTGCTGCAGCGCATCGTTGGCGACGTCTGACAGGAACTTTTGGGACGCAATCGCTATCAGTCTTATGAGGCTAGAAGAGAAAGACAGGGATCATTTAGAACAAGGGCCTGAGTCTAAAAATTCAGTCAATTGAGTCGCAATGGTGCCAAAATGGGCTCACAGTTGACGGCTTAAATCACGATTTATTTATGCTGTCGGTCCCTTTAATGTTATTGTAGTAAGAACAGCTAAGTAAGAACAGATTCAAAAGTTAGACAATTAGCCCCCGGGCCGCCCAAAAACATCATGGCTCCAAAATCTCGCAGAATGGTTCAACACAAGCCACACATAACTCTTCCGAGCCGCAACATCACGGGCCAAAGTGGCCGTAATGATAGCCAACCTCCGATAGGAGATGACACCAAAAGGGACGTTAAGAACTGCACAAACCGAGGGTCTTGCGACTCGAAGCCCGAGTTGTTCAGGTAGTGAGCGACGACCGCGTCAGGGATCGAAGGATTGTAGTTTTCAAGCTGCATCAGGAAGTCGCTCAAGTGATGGCCAACGCCGCCATCGTCGTCCGCAACGGCCGGCGAGCCACCGCGCATCTGCATGCTGCTGACTTTGTATTCCATTCAACTAATATCAGACGTTCATAACAGGCTGTGTCGATTTTTCACAAGATATTTTATATTTTGTAGAGATTGCTAGGCTTCGTTTTTTGGTTGCTTGACAATTTGTTGTGACGTTTCCTAATCCAACGTTTGGACCAATCATTGATTAGAAAAGACAATTTTGATACATGACGTTGTTGCATTGTTGGATTGGATCATACATAGTTGGTTGGACTTGATGACGTCAAATGTAGCTACCAACATAACAAAAGTAATTTAGCGCCATCTGTTGGGGAGTAGCAGCACTACATATATTTTTCATTTGTATTATTGTAGTGGGTAGATTTGCATGATATTTTTTCTGAAAATATCGCTGAAAGTCATGGAGTCCAATAAAAAACTATAACCCATTGGAAACGGGTTGCGTAATCGCGTCGAAAGTCGTGAATTGATCGATTATTTGTCATCCCAATGCAGTAACGAAACGCATTATGTGCTCGTCATGGAGTTGCCAGTAACACAGACTTTTCCCGGTTTCACGCGATTAAACTTCTATAAAATAAGAATTATGTTTTAGCGTCATTCGATTGAACCAGAAGTCAAATAACAAAAAGTTATATCAAAAAAGCATTAACTGTTTCGTCGTCTATCACTAAATTTTAGGAAGTCTAATTTAGAGCATCTTTCGATGAGACTTTCAGTCGATCAATGTTTCATCGCGGGGAAAATCGTCGCATTTTAGTGGCCACACTGGCCTCGTGGTAATTTTCGGCTAGGTTGGCAGCACTTGCCCCTTCCTCCTCCTTTTGCGCCGCTCCACCGGACAGACTTGCGAGAGAACGTGATCGATCGAATTTCAAAAAAGGCACACACCTACCCCTGTGCTCCCGCGATCACGAAACTACACAAAATCTCCTGATTACTGTCGGGAGTTAGTGTTTCGTGCGTCCAACCATCCTGTGTGTGACCCGTTAGATTTCCACGCCCGAGGCAACCAAACCTACAGACAAAATGTCGAACCTCGCCGATCCGGTCGCGTTCGCGAAGGACTTCATCGCGGGAGGAGTCTCCGCCGCCGTCTCCAAGACCGTCGTGGCGCCCATCGAGCGCGTGAAGCTGCTGCTGCAGGTCCAGCACGTGAGCAAGCAGATCACCGCCGACCAGCGGTACAAGGGCATCGTCGACGCCTTCGTGCGCATTCCCAAGGAGCAGGGTCTGATCTCCTTCTGGCGCGGTAACTTGGCCAACGTCATCAGGTACTTCCCCACGCAGGCGCTCAACTTCGCCTTCAAGGACAAGTACAAGCAGGTGTTCCTTGGCGGAGTCGACAAGAGGACTCAGTTCTGGCGCTACTTCGCCGGCAACTTGGCCTCCGGCGGTGCCGCTGGTGCGACTTCCTTATGCTTCGTGTACCCCCTCGACTTCGCGCGTACGCGCCTGGCCGCCGACGTCGGCAAGGGCGAGGGACAGCGCGAGTTCAGCGGTCTCGCCAACTGCCTGACAAAGATCTTCAAGTCTGACGGCCTCACCGGTCTCTACAGAGGGTTCGGCGTGTCCGTCCAGGGCATCATTATCTACCGCGCGGCTTACTTCGGCTTCTACGACACCGCCCGCGGCATGCTGCCCGATGCCAAGACCACCCCGCTGGTCATCAGCTGGGCCATCGCGCAGTGCGTCACCACCGTCGCCGGTATCATCTCCTATCCCTTCGACACGGTCCGTAGGCGCATGATGATGCAGTCTGGCCGCGCCAAGAGCGACATGCTGTACAAGGGCACCATCCACTGCTGGGCCACCATTGCCAAGACTGAGGGCGGCGGAGCATTCTTCAAGGGAGCTCTCTCGAACGTGCTCAGAGGTACCGGTGGTGCCTTCGTGCTGGTCCTATACGATGAGATCAAGAAGGTCCTGTAAGTTATTTCTAAGAATGTTACCGTAAATCAATTTGTGATTCCCATCACCCACAAATAGCCGTTCCCGCGAATGAAATCATGTATTATTAGACGCGAAAAACGAACCTAGTAACTTATTTTTAGTTAAATAAAGCGTTATACGTGATTCCGAGCTATATTGTTTTATTAAATTGAAAATTTTAGGTTACATAATCACTTCTTAGCATAGAAGTTAGAGATAAAAGTTGAACATCTATTTAATTTGCTGGTTGTAGTTCTATGTAAGGAGTGTTCCAATTACAAATTTTATTTCTTTTTTTGTGCCAGTTTGCTTGTAGTGATCACTCGCACAGCCACTGACATTCATGGTTATGTAATGACCTCCTTTGATTCAGCCTTATTTAGGCCAGGGTTACATAATACCAACTGAGTCCAATATTCCAACTGCAGTGTTCTCATTTATCTGACCAAGTGAACTTAAAGAAAACCCTAGATTATGAGATGTTGTTTTTCCAATCAATACATAACCTCAAAGAGGAACTTTGAGTCCATGGACCCAAGAAGAATGTGTTTGAAAATTATTAATGAACCTGAATGTAACAGTGAGATAATCCTTGGTGAAAACTGAAAATGTTAAAAATCATGTGATTTTGAGTGCTGTTATGTAACGTATGAAAGAATGTATGTTGTAGTAGTTCTATAAACAGTGTTTCAGTATGTTCTATACTAATTTGTTGGCAGCTCATCTAAAAAATGTACCATCTTTATGCCAATAGATAATACTAATAATAATACTGTTAAAATTCTGTCATCTATTGTAAAGTGCTCGGGTGTGAGTTTTTTTTATAAAAATTCACATGGCCAACGAGCTGAATTGAAAAATATAGTGAAGTTAAAATTAACCAATGTTGTTTCCTTTTTAATTTTGAGACAGTTACCTACCTACATACCTTAATTTTTTTTAAAGCCTAAAAATCATTTTATATTGACAACATTTTAATTTTTTTCTACTAATCAAGTGTTTAGGTCTGTATAAAGTTTTGAGCCTTGCTTTTAAGATGTTATGCCTCCTTTTAAAATATCCTCTTGATTTTTTACCCTTAGAATATTTTATCTTTATCTTAAGTCTTAACCCTTAGGCAGGTGGTACATACATAAGATATTAAATTGAAAAACCAATGAAAATGGCCCGTTTTCAACTGACAGTTAAAATCTGAATTCAAAGCCCTTGGTAGATTGCGCTCAATACGCTTGGCCATACACAAGAACCGGGATGTGGCTATCAAATTTCGCTTTTTCTGGAGATATTATTAATCTGTGGAAGCAAAATTTGACAGCCACATCCCGGTTCTTGTATGGCCAAGCCTATGTGCGCCATTTACCAAGGGTGTGAAAACGGCTCATTGTATAAATAACTGTAGCATTGGCTAAGCCTAAATCTGAACTACTAAAGCACTGTACCTATATTTTTTTGAGATTGAAAACTTAGCACTTCCTAAGATATACAGGTATACAGTTTTTCTAAGGCAGTTCTAGGCAAATTATAGGTTTCCTGTGGTTCTAGGTTGGTAGGTACAGTCGGCCACACGGTAGGATACCCCTTTTTGTTCGATTGGCGCACGTAGTATTATATTATCTTTGATTGGCGCCCTTATGCCGCGCGTAGTAAGAGCTACCATGGGGTGTCCTAAACTGTGGCCGACCGTACCTACTAAATTAAGGCGTGAAGTATACAGAAACGGCATAAGGCGTAAGGCATACGGCGCAGAGCAGGCGTGGAGCAGATAAGGCATGAATTATACAGAAACGGCGTAAGGCGTAAGGCGCGGCGCTCTCCTCTCTCTTTCTCTCCAATACATACTGTACGGGCAGCATGGTAAGCCCGAGATAGGCCCTTCTCTATGCAAAACTGTCAACTTGTCGGTCGGGCTCGAGTTGGCTCTACGCCAACATGGCGATGGAGACAAACATACATCATTTTTATTAAAATGGCAATAACTACTTTTTGCTCGACATGACCCTAATCTATTGCCATCTTGAGTCCCGCCTGCCATGCTCGCACAATAGACATGGCACGTCTGTCACTCGAGTTCGAGAGAGTGTCAAAACGACCATGCTAAGCATACTGGGATGAGTTTGTTTAATTTCAAAGTTACGTACATTTGTGAATTTGTAGTAGCAATACCACTCGCTAACGGTGAAGGAAAATATCGTGAGGAAACCCGCGGCTTAATTGGCTCCACACGTATGACTTGTATTTCCTGTGGGCTAGGCCGACTAAGCTCTCAGCATAGTATAGGTGCTGGGCAAGCCTACTCCATCTAAAACAACTGCAGCGCCGAGTGGTCTCTTCACCCATCTTGTGTGAATGAAGGTGCCACTGGACGCTGGATAAATCATCTCATTACGTAGACGCAAAGACCTTAGTTTTTTTTTAGTACACTCTGACGTGCTGTCGTGTGTACATAAAATTCACTATCGTCACGTATTTTCTGCTCCTACTGTATAACAAACGGCGTGCCGCTTGCGCACCTCTCCGGTCGCGCCTGCTAGCGACGCGGAACAGGCGACGAAACGGCATGCCTGCGCCACGCCGCTTCAGTATAATTCAAAACGTGTCGCCTGCATACATTTTGTATTGAAATGTTTTGAAGCGGCAAGATGCCTGCGCCGCGCCTTCACCTTACGCCTTTTCTGTGTATTTCAGGCCTAAGGCAGGGCCATGTTTAGTAACCTTGTAAGTTGTAATCCATTCAACATCAGCTGCTCTAGTCAGAGCTGGCTGTTACGTGATTACGTCACAAAGTCGTTAATTCAGGGGTTACCCTAGTGACGCAGGACGGCGATGTATGACGTCAACTTCTCTGCCACTTTATACAGGGTGTTAAAAGACCGCCAACAAAGCGGGAAACCACGTATTCTCCTCATCATAAGGAACATTTTTGCCCAAGGAACTATGCCTGGGAAATCAACGGTTTACGAGATAATGAGGTTCAAAGTCGGACTTTTCAAAACTTTTTTTTTGCAGAAATGTATTTAGTATCTAGTTCTTAACATATCTTCTCAAGAAGCCATATCAAAATTATGAATATTTCTTACAAAAAACGACGCTAAAATTGCAACCCGCAATGTATTCTAAACATCGGCACTTCAAGCTTAAGTAACATAAACTTATACCTACGCTTGCGCAATGTGACTTCTGTGCGTTACACATCCATTGCGTGATAAAATATTTTTAAAAATTATAACCTAAAAAACCAAAATCATTTCCCAGCAGTTATTTATCGAAAAAGTACTTTGTTTTGGTGTCCAATATGCGTACCTTTCGGGTCTGTCGGCGGTCTTTTAACACCCTGTATAGTCTGTAGTAGTGAAGGAAATTACCACCAAGGAGGAACTCATCATAAAAAAAGTAAGATGTAGCCTGTACAATTGTACATGTCCCACTAGCTGGGCAAAGGCCTTCTCTGAGAGAGAGAGTTCGAGCTTAATCACCACGCGTGCTCAATGCGGGTTGGCGATTTTTGCGTTGAGGGTATAATGCCTCATACACTCAGGTTTCCTCACGATGTTTTCCATCACCGTCAGCGAGTGGTGTTGCTACTACAAATTCACAAATGTACGTAACTTTGAAATTAAACAAAGTCATAGATACATGCCCGCACCGGGAATCGAACCAAGGACCTTTCGCTTCAGAGTCCACTGTTCTACCCACTAGACCACCACCGCCATAAAAATCTGAAAAAGGGAAATTTGACAGCCATGAAAACGGTTCATTCACACTAGCGCCGCCATGTCTTCTTTTTGGATGCGTTTTTTGCTAATTACAAGCCGTCAAATAAGAATCCCTATGCACTATTTTTAGGACCTAAGGTCTAAATCCCAGATAGTCAAAAGTGGCCGTTTTTTCTTGTGCACGATTTATACTTAGGTTCTAGGAGAAGGCTTAGGTCCGGTTTAGTCTAGGGATTCTCATTGGACGGCCCGTTTTTAGAAAAAAAAAGGGCCACCAAAATATGTTCTTTTTTCATTGGCGGCGCTAGTGTACCTACGGGGTACCCCTCCTCTTAATAAAATAAAATAAATAATATATTTTTATTTCCAAAAGGGTCCCATTGTGTCCTCAAGGGCCCCAGCATAGTTTGAGACGACCTTGCCTACAGAGTTTACGCGACGCATCTGTCTGTCTGTAGTAGTAGCTATGTAGCTAAGTAAACATCATTCTTTCTTCCATGGGTTTTTCAATGAGTTCCACCAAACAGCTGATCTCCCTAGTTCGTTTGTTCTAAGATTAGACGTTCGGTGGCCTCGTCGTACGTCGTCATTCACGTCGTCGGCGCGTGTGGAACAATTTTTTTCGATGGTTTAGCGTTATGTAATGTAACATCGATACGGCATACCAAGAACTTTGTATCTAAGGCCGATTTACAATAATTCAATAAGTACAGTGGCGAGTTAAGAATCCCCTGTAGGACCGTGGGAACTCGGCGATGGCCAAGCGCGTGAAACACTATTTCTAGTATAGCTGTTTCACCCAGAGCGGGACGGGGCGCGGAAAAGTGAGAGGCAATGCGGCTGTATGAGTCTACGTGTGTTCGTGTCCTTTCGCGAGTATGTAGTCTATTTTCCCATTTTTTTTTGTAGTTCCGCTGCCATTTCTACATTTTATTTGCTATTTCAATAATCTTCTTTTTCTGACAAGGACAATACATTATTTATTTATTTATTAAATTAGGAAAGCCAACAGAATCCTCAATTCATTATTGATGTTCCCAAGGTAGTTAGATAGACTCCAATAGGCAGTGTAATAATGTAAGTAATTAACAGCTGAAAGTAACCCCTTTTTCGGCGCGAAAAACGCATCGCTCTAATATCTTTCAGGCTATTTTATTTTATTTTACAACTCTATTTGCAAACCTCCGCATTGGTCATCTACTGATATAAACCAAGTTTCAGCAAAATCCAGCCTGTAGTTTAGAAATTAAACCGGAACTACGTTTGTATGGGAAAATCATGCTCCTGCACCCTCCAGTGCCAAGTTCAGTTGTTATTATACGTTTGAACGCCACAGTTGTCAAATAGTAGGGTAAGTCTGTAGGTACTACCTAACGCAATGGTGGCAAAATGGGCTCCCAGTTGACGGCTTCAGTTACGATTAATTAATGCTGTGTCGGTCGGTTCTTTTAATGTTTTTCTAGTACAGTACAACAAAGAAATTAGTTCGCTAGGTGTAGGAGAAAAACGACAAAACCTGGGGCCTTAGCCTGTAACACAGTGGCGTCTCAATGGCGTCCTAGGTAGAAGGACAAAACCGGGATTTTTTCGTTGTTCTCCTACAACCAGCGAACTAATCCTCTAGGATTAGACTCATAATATTCTTTGTTGTACTACAATAACATTAAAAGGACCGACAGCATCAATAAATCGTCACCCGGAAGCCCATTTTGGCACCATTGTGTTACAGGCTAAGGGCCCAGGTTTTCCTCGTTTTTCTCCTACAACTATGGGACGCCATCGATACGCCATTGCGTAACAGACTTAAGCCCTACCCAAAAGTAGGTATTATAAACAGAACGACAGCAGTTCCTATTCAAATCTAATCTTGTTAAAGACCTTGGTGTACTGTGTGCCTTGTGATAGATAAATGAGGAATTTCGTTAAATTACTTCTGCGAGAAATTACGTAATGAATGAAGTATACAAGGTGTTACAAAAGATCCTAACTCTTTTTATAGGGTAGGTATAGCACCCGGTGGTGATAGGTATCACAACGCCAATTTTTTTTGCTCTGCCGTTCCGTTGATTTCTAAATTAATAAAATGTGAATGCTGTGGCGGGAGAAAACTATCTTTTAAATATTGTTTTCATTGACTTTCACAATGTTTTAAAAACTCAAAGCTATGCAAATGAACCTACACACACAAACGTTATATAATGCGCGCGGAATGAGAATGGGATGGAACCTTGTCAAAGTCAATCGAAAACATACTTGATTTTACGAGGTTGTATCGACGCGAGTTTGCTTACCGCGCGCCTCTCAGTTACAAAAGGTCGCATCCCATTCTCATCCCGCGCGGATTAAAATACAGGGTGGCCCAAACATAGACGTCAAGCGAGAAAATCTAGATAGCTGACACCAAGGGCTACCCGAATCACCCCCATGTATGTTCAGCCATTTTTTGTCGTTTAGAAGTTATGAGGCTTTTAAGGTTTTTTTGAAAAAAAATACCTGGCATTGGATTTTATTTTGTAACTTTTTTTTCTTTTGACTTGTCAGAGGTATTATTTATTCTTTAGGGTTTCAGATAACTTATCTATCACCAAAAAAAATAATGATCACCTATGGGCTTCTAGACCGTACCACAATTTTAATCCAAAGTCCAAAAATGATGTTTTCGAGAAAACATCACTGAAATAGTTAGTATGGGGAAAAAAATAAGTAGAGGTCTGAAGGACTTTTTATTGATTTCAAAAACTT
This sequence comes from Zelleria hepariella, assembly GCA_949319315.1. Taxonomy (NCBI): domain Eukaryota; kingdom Metazoa; phylum Arthropoda; class Insecta; order Lepidoptera; family Yponomeutidae; genus Zelleria; species Zelleria hepariella. Next base: position 19,345,133 of record OX439386.1, on the reverse strand, counting down.
TCCTAAAGCCTTCGTTTTCAGAATAGTACAAAAAACCTGTCACTTTATGGGACGTTTATTCAAGTAATTTGCGATCGAAGTCGAAAAACTGGAGTTGGAAGAAATTTTATTTCAATCGATTTTAATTTATTTTGGTTTCTTCGGACAAAAAACATTGCAGATCGGCTTAAAATCGTCTGTCAGTAGGGTCTGCATTAGAAATTCACGAAAAAATATTAAAAAAACTCATTTAATTTTCGGACTTTATTATTTTTTTTTTCTTTAAATTATTATTTTTTTATATTTTTTAGAAGTAAATTCGGTAATAAAATAGCCTAAAATTCAAATAATAAAAGAAAAGCTAAAAAAAAAAATCAAAATATTTTATGGTTATTTTTTTTTTTCCATGAATTTCTTATGCAGACCGTGCTAACAGGCGATATTAAGCCTACCTGCAATGTTTTTTGTCCGAAGAAACCAAAATAAATGAAAATCGATTGAAATAAAATTTCTTCCAACTCCAGTTTTTCGACTTCGATCGCAAATTACTTGAATAAACGTCCCATAAAGTGACAGGTTTTTTGTACTATTCTGAAGACTAAGGCTTTAGGAAAGTTTTTGAAATCAATAAAAAGTTCTTCAGACCTCTACTTATTTTTTTCCCCATACTAACTATTTCAGTGATGTTTTCTCGAAAACAACATTTTTGGACTTTGGATCAAAATTGCGGTAAGTTCTAGAAGCCCATAGCTGATCATTATTTTTTTGGTGATAGAGAAGTTATCTGAGACCCTAAAGAATAAATAATATCTCTGACAAGTCAAAAGAAAAAAAAGTTACAAAATAAAATCCAAAGCCAGGTAATTTTTTTCAAAAAAACCTTAAAAGCCTCATAACTTTTAAACGACAAAAAATGGCTGAACATACATGGGGGTGATTCGGGTAGCCCTCGGTGTCAGCTATCTAGATTTTCTCGCTTGACGTCTATGTTTGGGCCACCCTGTATAATACCCGATTTACATTATTCCAGCGCTGGAATGCTACTGGAATGATGTAAACCGTCACTGGAATGCACTGGAATCAGTCTAGTGCATTCCAGTAGCGGTTTACATCATTCCAGCATTCCAGCGCTGGAATAATGTAAACCGGGCATAACTTCGAATTTCTACCTGCGACATCCCCACCCACCGCACAGCCAGCCGCCCCCGTGGCCTTGATAGCCATTGATTTCCTACCCGGGGAAGTCTGTCTATCTATCTGCCTTCCTTGTCTCGCCAAAGAACCTAGGAAGCCTATTTTCTGTCTGAAGTTAGGACTTAGGGGGACCCTAGACGCTATTGCATTCATATTGACACAGTTTTTTAATTTAACGAGCGAGCGAAGTTCTCCAAGTCTACTGGAATAATCAGGAGTTTGTATGTATGAATGTTAGTTCGACGATAACTTGAGTAAGTTTGGTCGGATCGTTATGAAATTTGGTAGGCGGGTAAATGAGGCAAAGATTATTTTTAAGTTCGAATATGAGCCAAATCGGTTGACGGGTTGCTGAGATATGGGGTCACGAGTTCATAGTTCGGGGCGAACCACTAGTTAAATGAGAAGAGACGAAGCAGCGAAAGTACTAAGACAAGTATATTTTATCAGTAAATCTGAGACGCATTGCGACGTTATTGCGTAACCATTTTAGTCCGTATCTGCAGCCACTTAACATTACACGTTTTACTATAATAATTTATACTTACATTAATTTAATGAGATAATACTTACACAGAAGAACGACCATTCAACACAGAAGGTGCGCTTCAGATTTCGTTGGTTTTCGATGTGTGAAGAAAATCACATTCGCTAAAAATCCACGCCACCCAACTGTCAACTGTCAATAATACTACAAAATGTATAAAAAAATACCGACTTCACTGGTGTAAAAGTTTACACCGTTATTTATGTGATTTCCTACCAGTACCTGCTGTCCGTTGAGGTCCTGCTTTCCTTGTGGTCCCATTTAAGACGAAACGCGGGTAGCCGCTGCTCCATACAAAAAATACAAAAAGGGAGACTTGTTTCCTCCCTGGATAATAATTATTTTAGAAAAAATGTGTTTATGCCATTCAATCTATACTCCGTGCAATTTTAAAAATTCACTTCTCCATACAAATGGTGTCGATGGGCGATAGCCGTTTGTATTGGGAAGTGTTTTGTTTTTTCGCTTGTTTTGAAGTAAAATTTTGTAATTTGGCTCAGAATCTCGAGTACAACTAAATACCTTCGGCTTTAAAACCACTAAAATTCCACGGTGTATGTACCTCTGCCATGTCCCTATGTATTCCTTTTTTTTTTTTCAATATTTTAATAAAATTTATTTAAATAATTAAAAAAGGAAAACATAGGGACATGGCAGAGGTAGATATAGATTGAATGGAATAACCATATTTTTTCTAAAATAATTATCCAGGGAGGAAACAGGTCTCCCTTTTTGTATGGAGCAGCGGCTACCCGATGGTGAAAAGCTGATGAAAAACTGTGGAGATGGAGAACGGAACTCCTCAACATTCGGAATCAGTGCATAGCCTAATAGGAAAAATGAAAAAAGAACGACTTCACTGGTGAACCAGTGAAGTCGTTTTTTTTTTTCATTTTGTTTATTTGCCTTAACATATTATCAGAGTTCATCCTTCGCGGCGTCTAAATTAATCTGAATTATTTCTGTTATCGCGTTACAATCAGACAGAGCACACACGTTCGCCAGATAGCGACGCCATTTTGTGACCCAGAGCTGCTGATTTCAATTTCATTTTCCTTATTAATTTCATTCCGCCAATGAAAAAAAAATCATATCTTCTTTTTGGATGCGTTTTTTGCTAAAAACGAAACGTCAGGTACTCAACGCGAGGCTTAACTTAACTATTTTTAGGACATAATAACACGGATTATAGTTTTTTTAACGCTTGGTCAGTTACAGTTTTCTTTCAGATCGCGCCCGAAAAGAAGTCACCTGATCAATCATATTTTTCGTGCGGCAAGCCGCCAACTTACATAACGTCCGTCCCGTGCCATTGTGGAGCGCGACCTTGAGCCATTTCTGTTTCGTCGACCGGCGAGTCACAGAAGGCTGCACGACAGAGGCACAGGGGCCTGAGTCTATAACGCAATGGTGCCAAAATGGGCTCCCAGTTGACGGCTTCAATTAAGATTGATTCATGCTGTCGGTCCTTTTAACGTTTTTGTAGTGACATCAAAGAATATTGCGATTCTAATTCTACAGTTCGCTGGTTGTACGAGAAAAACGAGGAAACCCCTGGTTTTTTCCTTCTGCTGGGACGCCATCGACACGCCTTTGCGTTAAAGACTTAAGCCCCTGCTACCTTCTCTCTCTTCTTCAACCTACAGGGTGTTAAAAGACCGACCCAGCAAAGCGGGAAACCACGTATTGCCCGTATCATCATGAAAAAACATTGTTGCCCAAGGAACTATGCCTCGGAAATCTATGGTTTCTGAACTTTTTCTGGCCCTCTTTCATTTCCCCTTTCGGACGACGAGTCTCTTCCCATCATTTTAAGTTGCAGGAGACTGTATCTCTTCTTGTTCAACCTATTTGAATGTAGGTCTCCTCCATTGCATTCCATATCGAAGAAGAAGAATGGACGTTCCCTATAGATAGACCGTCATGTCGTTATACCTGCAGGGACAGTCAGCACAAAGCATTTAAATGAAATTACAAGTTGAAATTAAAACTGTCCTTCTCACAGATATTTTTACTTGGTGGCCGCGCGTAGAATTTCTGGCTTCAGTTCAAGAGAGTTCGCTGTTATGGGCCAGCATTTCTTATTACGTTTACGTAAGGGCACGTGACTTTTGTTTAAATCTAGACACTCTTTAGAGGACGTTTAACATACACACGACAGTGCGTAGACGCTTACACGCGTGCACTCTATTCACTTTCGTTGCAAAGTCGCCCGTAACGTAAGTGAATTGGTTACACAGTCCGATCGCAAATTTAATCGCGATGGTTTTCTTTCAAAGTTTATTTATAACAGCAAAACATTGACAGATACTATCTCTAACTAAGAATATTTTGTAAGTTGTGAGAAAACAAAAAATATCAACGTCATACGACCTCTGGGTACTTGAATAAGTAAGTAGGTGACATTCCGGAGACATTCACAGGAACCGTTACTGGCGTAAATAAGGAGTTTAATTTTTCTTAGGTCAGAAAAAGGATAGGGTCCAAAACGCTACTTGTGGGACTCCAAATGGAAAACTGTTCTAAGAACCCTATGTCACTTATTAAGGACTTAATATAGAGTTGAAGGCATTATAAAATGCTACATTTGAAATAATTTGAATCATCTACGAATCTATATCTATTTTGATAGATTTGTTACTTCCTGTTTAGCAAAGTTACTTTAATAAATACCAGGAGATATATTTTAAACAATACAATTTATTTGAAATTAAAATATCTACAGTTTGCAATACTTAATAATCCATACTATGTTACAATACACATATTTTTTTATCATTTAGACATGACAATTCAATACATATATTTTTGATATAAGTAACATTGGAATGATATTGGACATTGCATATAATTTTAGACGGTAAGATATTGATTATGAAGTTCTTATAACTTAGTTATGAACAAAAATCCACATCTGTTTTACAGTGACATGCAAAACTTCACACAACGGTTGTTAATGAAGACATTAGATGTTGTTTAATAGGTAAATAATATAAATAGGTATGTTGTTAAGCATATTACGCTGTAGTTAGTCAATTAAAGTAGTGAGGTGGGAAAGCCCAAGTTTTTTCAATTTTGTTGCTAAACCGAGCTATTTTAGTTCAGCAATTTTTATTTCACGACAGTAAAATAGTACTATTTTCAATATTCTAAAGCACATAACAAGAATATGTTTTTTCTATTCGACAAACCAGTAGTTCTGCCCAAAGAACTATAAGTTCGAGCAAATCTGATTATCAGCCGAATTTATTGTTGTTTCATTGTTTAGAATAATGATAACAATACTATTTTACTATCGTGAAACAAAAATCGTTGTACAAAAATTGCTCAGCTTAGCTACAAAATCGAAAAATCAGTGAAAACTGTGCACATCCCGCCACGCCACTTTCGTTGGACCTTAAAGGTCCTTGAGATATCTTCGGTCACAAAACTGCATTAGATATTGATTCAATTAGCTTAATAAATACTTTTCACTTACACCAGAACTTTTACAGCAAGTAGTTTTAATGTGCGACCTAAATCCAGATGGTACAATGCTCCTTCAAGTCACCTTACTTCGCGATCGGGTTGCCCTGAAACAATGAGATAATTATGTATTAGCTTCTTATGCAACGTATATGTATTAATGGAATGCAAGGGACGCTTGCCAGACACGTGTAAGTCTTATATGTCATTCAGCATGGCATCATGAAGTTTTACTTTCAATGACTTTGGTGGTGCAAGCCAAAGTCTTTTTTTACAGGAAAAATCCGGATAAGAACGAAAGACCATGGTATGTGGCATAGAAAAAACAACAGTATCGTGGCCATAATAGCCAATAGGCTAGACTGCCTTTACATTAATCAATGTGTGAGCAAGTCCACATCGATTAATGTAAAGGTAGACGTGTAGATATAAAATGTGTCTGTTTTTTGTAAATAATTTACCCATCGTGTCTATGTTTTTATTTATATGTTTGGTTGGGCCTTTGTTGCCAAAATAAAGAAGTTTATAATTTAAAAAAAAAGATCACAGATGTATCAAAAGGAATGGAGACCCAGAACGGGACGTAGAAATGTAGCCACTAGCCAGGGACCGAAAATAATGTACCTCAGAACTTTTCTCTACGTGAACCGATTTTGATGATTCTGTATTTGGTTTGAATACTTTACTTGTGGTCCCATAAAAAATTGTGAAGATGTGATGAAGAACTTCGGAGATGGAGAACGCAACTCCTCAACGGACAGCAGCCGATCTCTCGGAATCACTGCAGTTTCCAGCAGTGAAGTCGCACAGTGGTCGATTTGTACGATTTAGGCGGCCAAAACTATTTTATGCTTTATTTCAGTAATAAATACGACAACAAATGCTAATCTGGTATTTTAGAGTGAATATATATGTTTATCCCTATTCGTTTCATTGAAAGCGTATTTTTCTATACAAAAAAACATTTCTGTGAAAATATTTTTGTAAATAGCGCCAATGTTTTTAAATTTTCTTTAAATCTCCCTTTGGTGTAAAATATATATTTTGAGTTCATTTGAATTATCGAAATCGGCTTAGTAGTTTTTGATATTTGGGTTAAGAATTATCACAATTTGTTAAGTAAAAGACGGCCGTACATAAAAAAAAATGTTTATTCTCTACAGTCTGCATGCCTATTGAAATTGAAAATAAAATATGGATGACAAAAAAAAGCAGTATACACTAAAATTAAATGGTCAACAGTTATTACCACATTATTATACTAAATGTTACTTACAATGTTAGGTACCGAATCATAAACAATAAGACAATATTTTATGAAAGTTTAACATACAAATTGTTATGTTACTCTTTAAAAGACAATTCTTCCTCACCGTCACTTTCCATGCATTTATCACAAGTGCCTTTTGTATTTGGCTCTGCAGGAAGCAAAAGCTCCAAAGTTTCCTGCAAAAATGGTTTTGATCGGATCTTCTTTTTTTTTCTCATTGAACTGATGAGCGGATCTGATGTCAAGAGTAACCTGTGATAAATATCAAGGTTACAGTCTTCGCGTGAAAACTTTCGAGCAAAGTTTAGACGGTATGAGCGAAAGTGCTTATTACGAGCTTCTGCAGCTTCCTCCGAAAGTTGACCAATAGGCACTAGAGAATTTTCTATAACTTTTCCACCATGTACCAAAATTTTATGCATGGTAGGAGTCATAGAATGCCAACCATATAACTCTACATACAGTTTTGCTGTCTCCATGGCGTATTCATCAAATTTCGGGACATCTATTTTGTGACCGCTTGATATGGCTTCCAAAATAACTTTAATTCTATAAATAAAATTAAAGTCTATTCCCGTTATTTCAGCAGCCGAATAATCGAATTCTGGCATGTAAAGTTGATAGGCCAAATTCAAGCGATTCTGGGTGAATTTCGTTTTTTTTACTTAAGTCATTAAAGTTTTTTGAAGTGGCTCCGCATATGTAGCATCTACTCGTTGATTTGGTGTCAGTCGCCGCATTGCAAACTTTGCCGTCCACCATGGTCATTTTAAGACTGTGGCTAACCGAGAATTTTTGCCCATTCAGTTCCAATTCCGTGGCTTTTAGGGACTTCACACTGTCCCGAACGTAATTTATTTCATCTTTTGTAATGTCTGTAGACTCTTTTATAAATCTGAATCGTATCGGGCGGCAATATCGTGGTGAAGAAGGAGTCGGGTTTTGCCAAACCATTTTTGTTTTGTCTTCGCCGCAAACAATTTGTAGAGGCACGAATGAGCTCAAAAATATATTTGCATCCGAGTCGGCGTCATTCATTAACTTTTGTTTGTATTGAGCTTGTTGTAAGGCCGAGGCGTAAGGGGATCTTGTGCCTTTGATTTGGAATGTCTTTTTTTACATTCGTTTGCGGCTGCAGGCGAATTTGTAATATCTTTTAGGACTTGCGAGGCGTTTCTTTTTCCTTCTTTTTGTAAAATTACTTGCGCTGCGTGAACTATCACTTCTTTGCCTACAGAGGAGCGAACTTCTTCTGTTTTCCTCCTTTTAGTTCTTTCACTACATTCACTGAATGTTTTGCTAGGTCGTCCTGACTTATTATGCGTTTTTATGGGCATCTCGAACGTTCCTGCTAACCATGCATCATTGCTTATAAGAAATTTTTCTAGCGTGTTGCGTGCTTTGGACCATCTCTTTTTTATTTCTGTTTTAAAATATGAAAATTTATGATTTATATACTTTTTGTCTTCGTCGGAGTCCCCGTAAGACATTAACAAATAATTTTGTAAGTATTCCAATTTGTCGTTTATTGATGGAGAGTTTTCCTCAATCATCTTATCAAAAAGATATCTGCGAGTTACTACCTCCATGCCCGAGTAACTTGATGAACCTAGAACAACGAAAAGGAATTTTAACGCAAAAGAAACAAAAAAGGAATTTTTCTCACTTTCTGCCTAAGTTAATGAATTATTATTTTTCTCGCGAAGTGGTCAAAGGTGGTGGCTATTTTTTTTGTGGTTATCTGCTCAAAGAGCTATACTATTAGAAACCATAAGGAATTTAACTCGGACGGTCTCGGAAGTACAACATTTTTACTATTGAAAATAAAAAAATGATAATATTTTCTATGAAAAAGGGCGATCTTTGATACGTTGTAACTGCACTAAATATTGATATTCCTTATCTTAATTTAAATTATATTTGAAGGAGCTTACCTGAATTTTCGACTTCCATCACTTTCACTTGTAACTGAATAATATCCAATGAAATATTCACTTTAGAATATCGGTTGCGCTAAGAGTGTCGAGAACGAACGCGTACAGCTTGCGCGACGATCAAGTTCCGACTACCTGTGGGGGCGCGCACGCAGTTCTAGGAACTGGGGAGGGGTGGGGTTTGGGCAGTCGGGGTGTCTATTTTTCCGGGAATCAATTTGTTTTGTTATAAGTTAACTTTGAGAAATGGACTTTTGGCCGCCTAAATCGTACAAATCGACCACTGTGAGTCGGTTTTTTAATTTAGTAAAGTCAGAAGTGGCCGTTTTTTTCTTGCGCTGGATTTATTCGTAAATTCTGGCCTAGGGATTCTCATTTGACGGCTCGTTTTTCGCAAAAAACGCATCCAAAAAGAAGATTTTATATGTTTTTTTTTTTCATTGGCGGCGCAAGTGGGCGGGGTCTTTCTTAAGTTTGGCTGGTGACTACAAAGTCAGCTGGTATGTGGCAGCAAAGAGCAAAAGTTTGCCCATTTTAAAACCGCATAAGTAGCACTCACTAATCGGTTGCCGCGACGAAGTAGCTCTAGTCTGCCGCTAGTTATATTAGTTGGGGTTATATTTAGCCGGGCCTTGAGCCCGCAAGGTTGTGTGGTGGCTCGACGAGGATCGCAGGGCACTGGGTCAGATGCAGGATATTTAGAGACAGAATCGATAGCATAGCAGCAGCTAAAGGAGATAGTTTTTATTTTCGTATTTTCTTTTGGGCCTAATTTCAAAGTGAGACGGCCTGTCAAAATATTATTATTATCCAGTTCAAATGCTATTAGGATAGGACATTTTGGAATGGAGCGGTATAATTATGACGTCAAGTGATGCCTATCAGTACTGTTAGGAACGGTGTCGGGAAAGCGCGTGACTAAAGATGGGATAAGGACTCAGTATTTACTCAAAGGTGAGTAAATACCAATAAATTCCCGTTTCTACTGATCATTTATCCGAAATCTACAGTAAAAACTTTTTACGTTGTTTGATCTCATCTGTTGATATGGTGATGTCAAATTCAATAATATATTTATTTTCTCCCAATCACAGATACAAGATTTGTTTGCAACATTTAATCCTTAAAACCTACACTATCAATATACAACGAAAAAACCAGAAGTTTAATTTTTTCAAAATGACCAGTTTCGATTTTATTCATCTGTCTATTTTTGTGACCCTACAAGTCATCACTGTCTCGTAACGCAACTCCAAAAGGTCGTATCCTAATAGCATTTGAACTGGATAGTACATTACATTATAAGAAGTTTAGAAGATGTGACATACGCGTCAACATGGAGAAACTTCTCCTTTTTGTATTTTGTAAAGCACTAGCCCGTGCTAGGGAACTTTATAAAGATTTATATAAGGTTAAAAAATTCGCTCGGGACAGGATTTGAACCCGCAACCTCTCTTCTTCTTCTTTTTACTCGGGTACGCGAAGCAAAAAGGAGGGTTATGATTTTAGTAGCGTATGTATGTGGGGATGTTTGTGTGTTCATCTGTTCCCTCGGTTCCCTCCCTCCAAACTACTCGGCCGATATCAAGAAATATTTTTCAAAAAATCCAAGATGGCGGCTGTGGCTGTGGTGCGCTCTAAAGTGGTGGACCCAAAAATTTAAATTATCGGGTACCATCGACATCATGGGTATCAAATTAAAGTGCTTTAAAATACCTTTTCAAAAATGTATAACACATGTAGCGTCAACAAAACTGGTAGAACAAAAAATACCAAAATGTGTTTTTGCCCTTCTTGTTTCATCATCATCATCAGTCCATCTCTGTCCACTGTTGGGTATAGGCCTTTTCCCCCTTGCACCACCTCTCTTCTTGTTTAGCGTATTTTTATTAGACTATTGAATGGTTGGCACATTGTTATATCTGGCACACTACCGTTGTCTGAGCCAACCAATTCAATTGGTAAGTAATCGAGACACTGATGATTAAAGTTCGAGGCCAAACAAAAAACTAAATTAATAACGAGAACTTTTTTAAAATATTAAGTACCTCAAACCTAAGCACAACTTAGCGCCGTCAATGGAAAATAAAACTTTTTTTTGGATGCATTTTTTGCTAAAAACGAAACGTCAGGTACACAACATTTTAGGACCTAAGGTTCCAGATCCTTCCAGATCTGAATAAAAACTTTTATCGCTAAATGTGGCCACTTTTGTCGATAAAAGATTTTATTCGTAGGTTCTAGGATCTGGAATCTAAACCTTGGGTCCTAAAAATAGTTAAGCCTCGCGTTGAGTACCTGACGTTTCGTTTTTAGCAAAAAACGCATCCAAAAAGAAAATATGATTTTTTAAAATTAATTGTAAAGAATGCAAAAAAAATGGGTTTCTTTTTTTTTACTTAGCGGCGTGTTAGTTTTTATGTGCAGAATTACGTACTTTATAACAATTATAACATATCAAAAGGGCAGCCGGTAACCTTCTGCCGCACATGTGACTGAGGTTAGTCGAAGGGTGTATGCTTCGTTTCATTCTCTTAGACGTCTTCAAAACTTTCTACTTCTTAAAACTAAAATCACACTTGCTCAGTCTCTTCTTCTCCCCCTTCTTGACTATGCGGATGTCTGCTATTTGGACGCTAACGAGGAGCTGCTAGAAAAACTCGAGCGACTTCAAAACTTGGGTATCCGGTTTATATACGGCTTACGTAAGTTTGATCATGTGTCCCATTTTCGACGTGAGTTAAAATGGCTCCCAATCCGTCTTCGCCGGAATGCACATATCGTCACACTTCTATATAAAATTTTACACGACCCATCCACCCCCCATTATCTTAAAGAACGATTCAAAAATCTACATTCTGGAAATCGACCGATACGTTCATTAAACTCTCACCTACTTAGTACCCCAGAGCGTAACACTGAAGCGTATGGCGATTCCTTTACGATTCAGTCGGTCAGGCTGTGGAATGCACTACCACAGAGTATTTGCACTAGTCTCACTTTAAACGCTTTTAAGATGCGGTTGAAAGAGCACTATCTGTCACTAACTTAACTCCTCCATTTTCATTTATATGTATGTATGTATAGCTTGTATTGGTAATAGGTATTTAGTCTAAGTAGTTTATTATAATTAGTAGGCATAATTAGGTTATTTTATAGTTTATGCAGTAATATTTAATAATTTTGTGCACGTATGTTTACCTGTTATATCAATCTAAAATTCCTATCCCTCAAGGTTTGCTGGAAGAAATCTCTTACAGAGATAAGCTCGCCTTTGTACATGTCTTTTCTTATCTAATGTGTCCTGTAATGTGTTTCGTGTGCAATAAAGTATAATAATAATGCTTTTACACGAATTAAACTGATACGGGCGACTGTACTCTCGTTGCATTATGTATAGTGCAAACCTAAGAAAGAATCAATGGAACTGTTACAAAAATCTTACTATGCTTAGAAGCGGCACAAAATACTACTTTCTCGTTATTAAAATATTCGTTTATCAGCATTTAGAAACACAAGTACGTATACTATAATATAAGATAAGATTAAGAAACAATGCGGGCGACATATTATTATTATTATTTGACGCAGTATCTATGTCACGAGGTTTGCAGCGCCATCATTTGTACCTGGGGCCTGAGTCTGCAACGCAATGGTGCTAAAATGGGCTCCCAGTTGACGGCTTCAATTACAATTTTTTAATGCTGTCGGTCCTTTTAATGTTTTTATAATACAGCAAAGAATATTCTGATTCTAATGAGCCGTTTTCAAAGAACAAATTAAAATCAGTTCACAGATGGCGCTTACAGGTGTGGCCATAGAAGAACCTGAACGCGGCTGTCAAAATTAATCTGTGCTAAGCGAAATTTGACAGCCGTGTTCCGGTTCTTGTTTGTGCAGTATGCACGCACCACACCTATAAGCGCCATCTATGAACTGCTTTGAATTTGTGCTTTGAAAACGGCTTATTGCAGGGGATTAGTTAGCTGGTTGTAGGAGAAAAACGAGGAAAACCGGTTTTGCCCTTCTACTGTTGTCGCCATCCACAAGTCATTGCGTTACAGACTTAAGCCCTAGGTTGATCTTCGCCTACCCTTCACATTGACACTCAATTCCGAATACGTTTCTTCGTTTATAGCAAACCTCTGAATGTAGTCAGAGACACGCATAATCTAATGACTCCTATAAAATATAGGTACAGAAATAAATGTACAGAGAAGAGCAAAGCGACGATAAGTGAGATTTTGAACCATTCGTTAGGCGCACGTAACACGTGCAAGTAGACCGATAAAACACGGTTCAAAGCAATAAATCCTCATAGAAACATATTGATGCGCACGCGCAGAGCAGTGCAAATAAGTACTAAAGCAACGTCACGCGGCGCATTGAGTTGTTCTGGGGCTTAAGTCTGTAACGCAATGGCGTGTTGATGGCGATGACGTCCCAGTAGAAGGACGAAACCGGGGTTTCCTCGTTTTTCTCATACAACCAGCGGAATAATCCTCTAGAATTAGAATCAGAATATTATTGAGTAGGCGACATCTCGGACAAAATATTTTCGGACACTTTGTCCGAAATGTCGCTTTGTATTTTTAATATTTTTGAGGCGACATCTCGGACACTCTCAAAATATTGAACCTGTATCGTACAGTCAGATAGGTACTAAAGTATTCAAATTTAATACACAGAGAAAGAGCGTTACAACAGCTGCCTATTTTAGGATAGCCTGAATTTAAGCACTCAGATCGCGTTCGGCTCATTTTTGATGAAAAAGTACTAGGCTTACATAAGGTGCTCGAAGGATCATCATCTCAGTTCTCACATCATTTTGTTCCTAACTAACCCCGCGTAATTATGTGGGAACTGAGGTGGTGATCCTCCTACCACCTTATACAAGGTGTTACAAAAGATGTTAACTCTTTTTACAGGGTAATAGCACCCGGTGATAGGGATCACAACCTAAATTTTTTTTTTGCTCTTTGACGTTCCGTTGATTTTTTTATTAATAAAATGTGAACGCTGTGGCGGAAGAAAAGTTTTTTTAAATATTGTTTTCATTGACTTTCAAAATGTTTTAACAACTCAAAGCCATGCAAATGCAACTACAAACACAAACGTATTTTTAAATTTAAGCTTTTACCAAAAACAAAAAAAATATGAAAAATTTTCAATTTTGAGGTTATAAAATATAAATTGATTTTTTTAACTTTTTTTTACAGAATTGACATCTTGTTGATGAATAGGTTACACCCTGTAAAAAGAGTTAGGATGTTTTGTAACACGTTGTATAAGCCTAGTACTTTTTCATCAAACATTATTTGATTTAACGCTACCCTACGCTACGTCTTGATAAAACACTATAACTAGTAGGACTTTTTGGATGTGCTGAGCCTTTGTTACCTGCGCAGTGACATGAGACGCGAAAGCAGATCGCCAAACGTTGGTACACGAGGCAAAACATTCAAATATTGTCAACATAATATAGTTAAGATATGCTTACATAAAATTGATGAAATAATAGAGCAAATCTTGAAGACTGCATGAGTAAACAAGATATTATTTGCATGTGGGTTCGTAACATTTTTATTAGTCTCCTCATAAATAAGATCATTGGGAGTTTTTTATCCGACTGTACAAAACAGCTTTATTTGTAAGTGTCCGAGATGTCGCCTCAAAAATATTAAAATAATAAAGAGACATTTCGGACAAAGTGTCCGAAAATATTTTGCCCGAAATGTCGCCTACTCATATTATTTGCTGTACTACAAAACTATTAAGACGCAATACGTCTCACAACTAGCGCCGCCAATGGAAAAAAAAAACATATATTTTTTTTTGGATGAGTTTTTAGCAAAAAACGCTCCTGCGATTTCTCAACGCGAGGCTAAACTATTTTTAGGACCTAAGGTTTGGATTCGAGGATTGGATTTCCTACGAATGCAATCGATTCTCGCCACAAGTGGCCACTTTTGGCGAGAATCGATAGCATTCTTAAGTTCTAGGATCTGGAATCCAAACCTTAGGTCCTAAAAATAGTTGAGCCTCGTGTTGAGAAATCGACAGCATTAATAAATCGTAATTGAAGCCGTCAACTAAAGCCTCGCGTCCATTAGGCGGATCGGGGCGCGCCGGGCCGCAACGGAAAAATCCGCCTGCCTATATTTTGTATGGAAGTGCGTCCACTAGAGCGCATCGGGGCGGGGCGGGCCGCGACGCAATATTTTTGCCGGCGGATTTTTGCCGGCGGCATGACCCGCCCCGATGCGCCTAGTGGACGCAGGGGCAACAGCATGCTCGCGCATACGAATGCGCGCGAGTGTTGCCATTTGGCGACCAGTATACATAATCGGCTGAATTATTGTTGTTCTTGTTTATAATAATAAGAATAAGAAGAAAAATCGCTGAACAAACGCTTAGTACGAATAGCTCAGTAAAGTTTAGCTTCAAAATTAAAAAAACTGTAAAAAAATTGAATTACCCTCCACGCTGCTATCGTTCAACCTTAAGGGTGGACGATAGCAACGTGGCGGGAGATTCAAAATTTTCACAGTTTTTTACATTTTGTAGCTTAACTGAGCTATTTTTGTTCAGCGATTTTTCGTTCGCGGCTATAACATAGTATTCTTTTCATTATTGTAAACAACAGAACAACAATAATTCAGCTGATTATGTGTTCTGGTCTACGATACGTTTTTTGGGCAGTGCCAATGCTTCATAGACCAGAACACATACTAATCGACTGAATTATTGTTGTTCTGTAGTTTACAATAATGAAAAGAATACTGTTTTATTGCCGCGAACGAAAAATCGCTGAACAAAAATAGCTCAGTTTAGCTACAAAATGTAAAAATCTGTGAAAATTTTGAATTTCCCGCCTCGTTGCTATCGTCCACCCTTAACCGATCATGATGATGAAGAAATACCAGCAGAAGTATTAGAAGTTGATTTTTGGTTTTGTTAAGTTTATTGTTTTCACAAACGCCGTATTGTTCCGGTAGACTCGGAGAACTTCGCTCGCTTCGCTCGCTCGTTCAATTATTCCGTTTCGGATCCAGATTGAACGCAGGTTGGACGTAACTCAACGCGGGATTTTTTTTGTAACTAAATATTGAAATGAAAAAATATTATGTATACTGCGTGTTATTCACTAGGTAAGTAAAAAAAAATTGTCATCGAGTATTTATCATCAATTTTATTAGTTTAAAGTGCATGAAATCCCTAATATAAAATAGTCTGTAATTTTGGCATGAATGAATAGGGCTTGGCAATTTTTTTGCAGCCAAGGGCCACATAGAGCCAAAATGGCATAAAAGCGGACCGTACCTGAAACTATAGGTAGGTACTTACCATACCCTATAATTATTTTACCCATAGTATATTCAGAGTGAGATGAGCTTGGTCAGCGCGATCGAAAATTTCAGTCTCAAATAGTCTCAATCATACAAAATAATTTCAATCTGTTGAAAATTTCTCAATCGACTAGGCATCAAAAAGTTACAATTTAGGCAATGTCACAAAAAGTCACAACGAGGGCTCAAAAGTTACAATATTTGTGACTAGACAAAGTGGCAACACCAAAAAATCCGCCGAGCCGATGCGCCGATCCGCCCCGATGCGCTTAGTTAGATGGACGCACCCCAACGTTGCGTTGCGTTGCGGCCCGGCCCGGCCCGCCCCGATCCGCCTCATATGGACGCTAGGCTTAAGAGCCCATTTTGGCACCATTGCGTTACAGACTCAGGCCCCTTCTCCGAAACTACAGGGCGATTTCTACTCATTTATAAGAACCACTTTTACTATAGGGCCAAAAAACTAAATAATAAAAACCAGATGCATGCAGTACTGCCACTGCCTTATTGAGGCAGCCGATTTTATTGTTATAATCCGCGCGCAATGACAATGGGATGGAACCTTGTCAAAGCACAGTCAATCGAAAACATACTTTTCTTCGACGCGAGTTTTCTTACCGCGCGCGTCTCAATTCCAAAAGGTCGCGTCCCATTTTCATCCCGCGCGCATTATACCTACCCCGATTTTCAACCAATAGGAAAATGTGGTTTATTGACGAGGCAATAATTTGGATCGCTTCTTCGTGGTAACAAAGGTACTCCAACCTTCAATCGTGAAATAAACTGCCGGTAATCATGACGCTTATACCTAGAGGCCCTGATTACGTGCCTTGCAGTTGGCAAGCAAAATTGGGTATTATAAGGTCAAGGAACACTAGAAAAAAAAAATCTTCTTTTCGTACAGTCGTCCACAGTCTCAGATACCCCTTTTTGTTCGATTGGCGCCCTTATGCCGCGCGTGATAAGAGCTGCCATGGGGTATCTGAGATTGTGGCTGTCCGTACAAGCCACAGCAGATAGAACATAGCTCCTTTGCAACCGCTCGCTGGCGCGATCACTGCTCCTGATCGCAAGATGCGCAATCAGGGGGCGGGTCGGAGTCAGTCAGTTACGTCTCAGCTCAAAGTCCGGACGTCTTGTCTTTCATAATTATTATGTTCTCTTGTAACTTGAATGTTTATAATCACCTCGCGACGAGACATTATTGGAGGCGGGGATTTGAGAACGGTAGAGTTTTTAGGTCTACTTACAGTAATGTTAGAAAAAGAATCAAAATATTTTTTGCTGTACGTACTACAAAAACATTAAAAGGACCGACAGCATTAATCAATCGTAATATTCGCAATTGAAGCCGTCAACTGGGAGGTCATTTTGGCACCATTGCGTTACAGGCTAAGGCCCCAGGAGTGGCCACTACCTCATACGATTACCTACCCTTTTTATTCGGTTTTATCTCGGTGGTGGCTCTATAAATTAACTTAGTGCATTGTATAAGTAAGTATCTAGTTGGAGATGTAATGTAATAATGTACATCGCTTGCGTATGACACTGGTTATGTAACGTAATGGCACAGTGTCCACGTGTCATACAAAAGCGCGGCTAGCAACTAATCCACACATACAGGGTGTTGTCTTGGTCAGTAACACCTAACTAAGGGACGATAGTTTGAGTAACGCTTTAAAGTATATTTTTTTTATTTTTTTGATGCTTTTAATAAATTATTTTGTTCAAGTTGTTCTACAATAACCGCGACGTGCGGACACCCCCGCCTTCTCAAAGCGCGCGCGCGATGTGGCGCTCGATATTGCGAGTGCGGCCGCAAGCGTTTATACAAGGTGTTAAATGGTAAGGGAGGCCATAATAGGCATTTTTCCAAGTGTCATTTTTGACAGCGATTCGCGAATTATCGCGCAACTAAATCTGTGGTTTGTATGGAAACCACAGATTAATAGACTGATTTTGACAGTTATTCGGGCTATTTTTGATGCCTGAAAAAAACCCCATTTAACAATTTTTGTGATTTTTTTAAAAATATTTTTTTTTTCCTTAGTATCGTGTGAAATAATCACCCCTGCATTGAGTAGGGTGTCACTATACAAAACAAAACCCTGAGTATACACTCATCATCATCATCAGCCTGCTCAACACCCACTGCTGAGTAAGGGCCTCTTCATGCTCACGCCGGAAAACAATGGTTGCGCTTGCGCCTGGCACAGGATCGTGAGAGGTGGCGTGAGCATGTACACTCAGCATAAAAAAATAGCACCTTTTCACTTTAAGGGTAGACGATAGCAAGGTGGCGGGAAATTCAAAATTTTCACAGACTTACATTTTGTAGCTAAACTGAACCATTTTTGTTCAGCGATTTTTCGTTCGCGAGAATAAAACCGTATTCTTTTCATTATTGTAAACAACAGAACAACAATAATTCAGCCGATTATGTGTTCTGGTCTACGAAGCATTGGTACTGCCCAAAAAACTTGTCGTAGACCAGAACACATAATCGGCTGAATTATTGTTGTTCTGTTGTTTACAATAATGAAAATAATACGGTTTTATTCTCGCGAACGAAAAATCGCTGAACAAAAATAGTTTAGTTTAGCTACAAAATGTAAGAGTCTGTGAAAATTTTGAATTTCCCGCCACCTTGCTATCGTATATCCTTAATTTCAAACAACTTTAGTTCATACTTGAAACCGATTATTAGGTGATTAATAGGTATCAATGGAAAGGAGAGTAAAAAGAAAACCATACTAATTTAAATAGAAGGGCCAGATCGCCGCCCGGTAGGGTGCCCAGAAGGCTGGCGGTTTATTCATGCGTTTTATATCTGGGATTTTTTTGCTAGATTTTTTTGCATTGGCGTTGCTAGTGTGCCTGAGCCACCTTCTTAAATTGAAGCAGTCTCCCGACTGTGCAGTTATTCCCACAGTGTTCAAAAAAGGTGAGAGGCGCCAAGTGACGTCTGTCTGTATAAGCCGTGCCAATAGAGAAACGATATGAAAATGGCGGCGGGTACCTATGGTAAGGTCTGAAAAAGAGGTTACGAAAATACGATTTCGGTTCATACCTAAAACTTTCTTACATTTTTGGTTAGGAAATATTCACTTTTAATGATTCGCGATATTTAAACATTATTGTATTCGAAACGGGTCGAATCGCGATTGGTTTTTAGGCAAATTAATTACCTTATTTATCCCGACGTTTCGGCCGCGTTACAGCTGCCGTGGTCGCGGGTAGACTGGAGCGGAGAGTGTTTTAGTTATTGTGGTGACAGTTGGGAAACTACCCTCACATCACTATTGTCATTTGCAGTTGGCCGGCACACAACACTCACAGTATCGGCGGATATGTCCGAAGATAAATCGCGTGACTTAAATTTATGTAACACTGGATTCCACGTTGATGATAGTTTGAAACCATCCTCCCGATTGAAATTTTTATGCTTTTTGATCTCGATCGCCTCCCGTACCATTCTACGGTAGTAGTGTCGAAATATTGTTTTGCGATGCTTTCTTTATTGATTAGGTAATTGTTCTACGTTGGGTTTGTGATTAAACAACAATCTTTATGAAAATAAGATCAAAAATATTAAAACGTAGTAAATAATACAAACCTCAACGAATAACAACATTTAACGTAAACTACAATATTGAAATAACCCGACAAACATTACAAAATCAATAAGAGGCGAACGTATTTTGGCGTGTTTTTATTAGCCAACCGTAGGTGACTAATCAGGACTGCCTAAAATGACTTTGCTAACGTTACGTGTAAGTATAGACGGAGATATGATTAAAGCGAGAGGGCGCGAGAGTGTCCGCCATTTATATATCGTTTCTTTAATGGCACGGGTTATATTAATAGTAAGAAAGTAACAAAAAATATGTGTTATTTTCATTGTATTGCAGGGAACGCTAGTGGAGTTGGAGGACGCTTAGGAAATGTGTCGGCCTATTTTTAGCCCCTCTTCGCAAAGGGTTGTTTTTGCCGCTTAAGAACGGATGAATCGATTTCGACGTCGTTTTTTAGTGGACCGTACCCGAAGGGTGCCAAACGGGACTCTATTACTCTGCCTACACTGTCTGTCTGTCTGTCTGTCAGTCTGTCCTAACTTTAAAGGGCTGTATCTTTGAAACCGTAATAGGAAGCCGTTGAAATTTTCACAGATCATGTGTTATAATGGCGGCTAGGTTTTTAAAAATGTAACCGAAATATGTGATAGCGGAATCTTGTATTAGCTGTTCCATTCCGTCTACCTTATGTATGGAACAGCTGATATTTTTATCGCTCCATTTTTTTGCCATCTAATGCAAGTTGTTTGTAGTGATCAGTAGACAGCCTACCTCAAAGTTCCGCTATCGAATTCGATTGCACCCTGTATAAAGGTTTAGAACCATTTTAAAGCTAGTAAGGCCACATTGGTCATTCTTAAAAGCTTGTTTGACTACCTAGGTACCCAGTACACAAAATAATCATTATTGTATTGTGTAACTTCGCGTCGCAGCAACGACATCGTAGCGACATCTATCGGCAAAGCCAAGCACAACGGCGCGACCCTGAAACAGCTTCGTCTCGAACGTCCACTCTTGCAATGAGCCGTTTTCAGCTCAAATTCACAAAGCACTTCATAGATGGCGCCTATTTTTGATAAGATAAAAAAGATACATTTATTTTCTCATTCCACAAATTTTCTATAGTGGTTATAAATAGGGTAAAGCACACAGATGATACAAATTTGTGGAAAGACTGATCTGTATTTTAGGTTTCCAGGCCTCTCAATGAGCCGTTTTCAGCACAAATTCACAAAGCATTTCATAGATGGCGCCTACAGGCTTGGTCATAGAAGAACCGGAATACGGCTGTCTTTCGCTTAGCACAAATTAATTTTGACAGCCGTATTCCGGTTCCTCTATGGCTACGCCTGTAGGCGCTATCTATGACATGCTTTGTGAATTTTTGCTGAAAATGGCTCATTTATAATGCTTCTGTTTCCTTGTATGTTTTCCTATGATGATGATTCACTACACAGTTTAGCAAGAAGCGTTTTGTGGGGTTGCTTGTCCATGGTTGCTGGTTCAACTTCGTTTTGTATTTAACTCATATATCGTGACTACGTTACGTTCCACAGACTTACCCAGGTGCGGGAGATCCAGATGAGGGTCTCGTTGTCCAGTCTGGGCCCGATTAGCGGGTTCATCTGGGCCATGTACGCACACAGCCAGCTGCCGAGTAACGGGAGAGATGGGATTAGATGAGATTAGATAAGAATATTGCCTTCGTTCCCTATGGATCCAGTGGCTAGATCCATAATGGATCAAACGAGATTTGACTTTCTCTTTAGATCCATTTTTTTTTATCTGGTTCTAAAGAGTCTTTATAAAAAATCTGATGTAGCCTAAGCGATGAGGGCCTCAGTCACAGATACCCCATGGCAGCTCTTACTGCGTGCGGTTTAAATACATAAACAAAATAGGTACTAAATTAAAATACTCCCAACATTTTATCTGTTTGACTTTAGTTAGTTTTATGTCTACCGTAATTCATAAAACGAACGAGCTCAAAGCCGTATTAGGGTAGATGAGTATTGCACACAAAAAAATATGCAAAAAGGGGAGTAAGACTAAGAGGTAGCCTGTACAATTTTACATGTCCTACCAGCAGGGCAAAGGCCTTCTCTCAGAGAGAGTTTGAGCTTAATCACCACACGTGCCCACTGCGCACGTCTCCTTCAGGGTTAGCGAGTGTTATTCCTACTAAAAATTCACAAAGGGTTCCGTACCATTATCTATAAAAACGGCAAAAAAAAAACACTTTTACTGTATGGGAGCGCCCTTAAATATTTATTTTATTCTGTTTTTTTGTATTTGTAGTCCTAGTAATAGGGTCCCGTTTGGTTACCCTTTGGGTATGGAACCTTAAAAACCATTGCCTTAGAGAAACTGCTGTTAATTATCCTAGTATCATACTTTATTCTTGGTACAATGCAAGAAGTGCACCCTCGTGATGTTAAAGTGAGGCTTCGAAGCTTCACAATAAGGCTCAGCCTATCTATAATGTAGGTTTGAATGATCTTTTTCATCACATCACATGCCATGCTATGACTCAAGTATCAATGAGGATCAAAAACTCACAATAGCCAGCAGGTTGCTGCTGTCAATATCAACACCACCTGGATGATCCTGAAAACCCACAAAAGGTAAGGTATTAGTGGAAACCCCCAAGGTTAAGGGCCAAAATAGTGAATGTATAGGTCAATGGAACTTACCCCCTGTTAGGTCCTTTGGGTGCGAAGAAGGGGCACACGATGCCAACCACGCCCCACAAGACGGTGAACACAGCGATGGGCAAAGCAGAAGCACCCATTTTGGTGATTTTTAGAAAAATCTTTCGATATTTTCTAAAATAAATATCAGCTGCCTCGCCAGAAAATGGACGACGCGCTCCTTAGGTTGGCAGCAATGTTTTGGTCATATGACAGGCGCAACGTTTTGTTCGCTGCTGAGCACAACTGCTGGGCACTGTTTCGTTTCGTTTGTACCGTTGTTTTATACTACTTTAGCCTCAGAAAAATAATTCTGAGACTTCAGCCAAGGTTGTTTTTTTCTTTTCACATTATTTTGGAATGAAAAATATTGGAAAAATATGGTGAACGAACGGAAAAAGCAAAAGTACATACAACAAGAGACTCAAGTCCTTTTAAACAAAATAAGCAATAACAAAACGCATTCCGTAGTGATGGACATGTTTACAATTTTCAATTTTCTTCTTTTACGTTCTGTATTTTGCTATTCTGATGAAATCAGCAGTTCATTGTGATGGGACGCTCCAGCAGTTCACGCGGTACAAGAAGAAAGCAGAGTTATAAAAATAGAATCAGGCCTCGGAATAGGAAAATTAAATCCCGACAACATCAAGAATACGTAGACGAACTATTAAATCAATACGTGCGTATTCTTTCGAGCCAAGCCGCTCATTAATTTTGGTACCTACCTATTCAGAGAAAATTCCACACTGCGACATGGGTAGTAGAGATTAGTGCAAACTTCTCACACCAGGTGTAAGGTAGCACCCTAAATAATAATAAATTTCATAAGACGAGATAAGGGTTGAAAAATTCGCATCGACACCGTACCTACCTAGCGAATTTTTTGGTAAAAACCAATAGTAATAATAAATTCATCTACGAGGTCATCGCCAGTTGAGCAAGGAAGTTGACCACTATTTGGACCAGTAGTATGTTATCAATGAGACAAGTTAATGTGTACGTACTAATCCGGTCCGGAAAGTTATATTGCGCAGAATGACTTTTAACTTTCATAGTCTAGTCATGTCCTATCCCATAGATTTATTACACCCTATCCTTATGTAAAGCCTTTTTTTGCACGTAAACAAATTAGAAATCTAGTGCAACCTTTGTAGATGAGTCATATTAAATAGATAAATAATTCTGCCAATAGAACAAAAAAAAAATCAAGGCCTTTGCATCTTCGTTTGAGATGATTTATACAGCATCCAGTGTTTCTTTCACTCACAAGTCACACTAGATGGGTGAA
The DNA here is from genome assembly GCA_949319315.1 of Zelleria hepariella. Lineage (NCBI taxonomy): Eukaryota > Metazoa > Arthropoda > Insecta > Lepidoptera > Yponomeutidae > Zelleria > Zelleria hepariella. Next base: position 19,321,839 of record OX439386.1, on the reverse strand, counting down.
GAGACCAGTCGGCGCTGCAGTGCTTGGGACATTGTTTTTTTTTAAATGGAGTAGGTTTGTCCAGGACCTAGACCATCCTGACAGCTTAGTCGGCCTAGCCCACAGTAAAGTGAGGTTCAGCCAGGTTCAATTCCCAGTGCTGGCATGTAGAACAAAAGGGGTATCCTAAAGTGTCCGTTTCAATCTTCTTCTCAGAGCAAGCCACCAAATAGCCACACCTGTGACCGGGGCTACTGGCGGGTGCTGCCTAAAGACTCCTGCGAGGTGTACCGGGCCCGCCGCCGGCGGCAAGAACAACGGAATGGCAGGAAGGGGCGCCAGGGCTCCGAGACTCGCTCCAGCGCCTCAAGTGACATCACTGAGGCGCCGCAGTCTAAGAAGGGCAAGGCTGTGAAAGCCAGGGAAAGGAGGACTAAAAGGTGGTGTAGGGTGCACCAGTTCTTATCGGGATTACCCGGCACCTCCATCCAGGTCCAGATCTAGGATACAGATACTTCATAAATACAGGGCAATTATTTTTTAAATTTTAATTGCTTTATTCCTGAAACACGTCAACTTTAAAATGTGATTTCCAGCAACTTGGATTTAACATTTAGAAGTGGAAGTGTTGCAGGAATAATGCTATTTAAAAATTACCTTGCTAAAGGAACCAGCGACATTTTTGCAACTTAAGGCTCCTCCACACAGGCGCGTTATTGCGTTTTCGTTATTGCGATATCTGTTTTCAGTACATTTTGTAGTAGGATCGCCATGGATTTACACATTGCTGCGGTAATAACGCCGCAACATTCCTAATAAAAAAAAACAAATTATATTAATAACAGATATCGCAATAACGCATGCGATAGTACCGATCGCTAAAACGCGCCTGTGTGGCCTTTAAATGGCTGATGCCCCTGATGCCAGGTAACAAGATACCGCGATTAAAAAAAACTTGGTTTACGTTCACGTTATTTATACCTTCACTAACAACAATAAGTATACTTCAGAAATTATCTTTGGCCCATAGGTCCAAGAGGAGCTCTGAACGTTCGGAATCGATAAATGGATCGTCGTGTCCAAAATGTTCCGGAAACAGTAACACCAGCATTAGCAGCGAAGGCAGTGAATAAAATCATGATGATGCGATGAGTTGGGGTTTTATTTTGACTATTTTGTCATCTTCAGCATTTGCTAAAGCAAAAGTCCAGTACATAAAAACCGTTTTTTTTTTAATTATTTTTTTCATTCTAACTTGTGTAAAAAACGAAAAAACTCATATGGAGCGCACATTTGCAACCTCATTATACACATCCTGCATCGTGCCGGCAAGAAGATTCAATTTAAAAAGTTTTGTTTATCATTCATTACCCTGATTGTTCTTGGCCAATTTCTGGCATCATAGAAGAGACTTAAACAAAAATTATGTCACACGACTTGACGACTTGACACGACTGACGTGTCAGTCAATTTACAGAAATGTAGTTTTACAAATTCACAATGTACCGCTAAATTAAAAGTAAAGCTATGTAGGCTCCAGCATCAAAATTCTTTTGTTCTAATGTCTGAACCATTGAGTGTAGAAAATTATGCACTTGCTTACTTGTGGTTCGCTGCATGTACAGGATACACGCTCTTGTTTTCTATTACTGTAACTATTGTCATTCACATATCGTAAGTACCGTGTTAATTATGCATAACTATTTTATATTAGTTTTGAATACATTTTTTTCCCTCACACATTTTCGCACCACAATAATTTGTTAGGTTGTCAGCACTGAAGCACGGATAGTACATCACTATAGGCTGAATGACAAATAATCTAGGCTCACACATCTTAAAAAAAAAGTAAACATTTGAATTTACGTCAACGAAGTCAACGGCGTGTTGGTTGTAGACTGGTTGTGTGTGTTGAAAAGTTGAAAAAAACTCGGGATTTTGTATTTACGAAAATAATTAGCGAGTGAGAGTATTTAGTGCAATGGTTTTAGTGTAGTTTGTTGACTCTATTAATCGTTCGCAATGGAAGGCGCTACGCAGCCTAACGCGTCCGCAAAGTAAGTTTTATGTACATAAAACAATAAGTTTCGATACAAACACTCTTTGTGTATTCCAAACTTTAAAATGTTACAAAGCTCAGACATATTACACAAACAAACATTCCTTAACCTCACGACGCACAGTGTGGGAAGCCTTAGTGCCTACGAGTCATGGAATTGGTCCTTCTCATTTTCCATGGTATAATCCGCGCGGGATGAGAATGGGATGCGACCCTTTGGAACTGAGACGCGCGCGGTAAGCAAACTCGCGTCGAAGCAACCTTGTCAAAGTAAAATGAAGTACCTATACATATTTTCGATTGACTTAGGCAAGGTTCCATCCCATACTCATCGCGCGCGGATTATATTCTATGATTACGTCTTGCGTCAAAAACTGCCTGACGCCGATATCAAGCAGGGGCCTTAGCCTGTAACACAATGGCGTATCAATGGCGTCCTAGGTAGAAGGGATTTTTTTGTTGATCTCCTACAACCAGCGAACTAATCCTCTAGAATTAGACTCATAATATTCTTTGCTGTACTACAATAACATTAAAAGGACCGACACTGGACCGACAGCATCAATAAATCATAATTAAAACCGTCAACTGGAAGCCCATTTTGTCACCGTTGTGTTACAGGCTTAGGGGCCGGGTTCAATTTGCAAGCCTCGTCATAACATTTGGAAATGCAGCTCTTCCCTCAATGTTATCGAAAACCCACTGTTTCAGTTTCAAGACGTAAACTTGGGTTGGGACTCAATGAGAACCATAAATACATACTTACTTTTAAAAAAATTGCTAAAATTGCTGAGTTTGGGGTTTGAACGCAGTCCGTCCTGTGATCCTGAGCCAACTAATTCGCGGGTTTCCTCACGATGTTTTCCTTCACCGTTAGCGAGTGGTATTGCTACTACAAATTCACAAATGTATGTTACTTTGAAATTAAACAAAGTCATAGATACATGTCCGCACTGGGAATCGAACCGGGACCTCTTGCTTCAGAGTCCACTGTTCTACCCACTAAACCAGCACCACACATAAAAGAGGTAAAAAAAAAGGTTAGCTTACTATCAGACTCCTCAATGTACATCGAATTGTCATAATAAACTATGAATTATACATTTATAGGCTTGCCCAGCACCGCAATGTCCCAGGCACTGCAGCGCCGAGTGGTCTCTTCACCTATCTAGTGTGAGTGAAGGTGCCACTGGACGCTGCATAAATCATCTCATTACGTAGATGCAAAGGCCTTAGTTTTTATACATTTATAAAACTGGCAGGTCAACTACCGTTACCTAGCGTGATTGTATGATTGTGTGTCCATGTTCTGTTTATTTTTTATCATTGTATTTCCGTGGCTATTAATAAACGTCTTTCTATCTATCTATCTATCATTAGAAAACGGAGTATGAACAGAGACAAGAGAACTTAAAATTACTGGTAGCTACGAAACAGTCAACAATCAGAATAGAGACAGGTAGCAGTTGTGTTTCTATTCATACTCTGATTTCTAATGACCCCATTTTATTCGGTACTGAAATTGTAAGTTGCTACGGTTGGTCTAACGTTACCATGTTTTCAATAATTCCAGAAGGAAACGCCGCTCGTCCATTTTGAAGAGCCAACGGGCCCCGCGCACACCGTTCAGCGAGCTGGAGTTCAACGTGGCCACCCCCACCGACACCACCAAGAGCAGGCGGGTCAGCTTCTCGCGACGCACCGGGGTTGCGTAAGTTTAATTATGATGATGATGATGATGATGACGATGATGATGATGACGATGACGATGACGATGACGATGACGATGACGATTACGATGACGATGACGATGACGATGACGATGACGATGACGATGACGATGACGATGACGATGACGATGACGATGACGATGACGATGACGATGACGATGACGATGACGATGACGATGACGATGACGATGACGATGACGATGACGATGACGATGACGATGACGATGACGATGACGATGACGATGACGATGACGATGACGATGACGATGACGATGACGATGACGATGACGATGACGATGACGATTACGATGATGATGATGATGATGACGATGATGATGATGATGATGATGATGTGTTCAACGTGGCGACCCCCACCGACACCACCAAGAGCAGGCGGGTCAGCTTCTCGCGACGCACCGGGGTTGCGTAAGTCTTACAATAGTGATAAGGGATAAAAGGATATCAACATCAATAGTAGAATAGAAAAGAACTTTATTTTTCGGCCAAAACAATTTTAAAGCACATCAAAAAGTATCTTAACACTAAACATATACTATTTTAAAAAGTACGTACACACGTCAGCACATCAGGGTCTTTTGTTGACTTTTGTTGTAAAGTCGCCCGCAACGTAACCGAGTAGAGTGCTTGCGTGTAAGGGTCGACGTGCTGTGGTTAGATAAAAAGTTGTTGACAACACAAACAGTTGTTGACACATTATTCATTGATAGAAAATCGTGTGACGCTGGCGATAAAACGGTCTCTGGACTCAGCATGGTGTTGTGAGGATGCCCTCACAACGCTGGTATTCCGCCAAAGCCTCTAATCTCGAGAATCAAAGATAATTGTCTCCGCAGGGAGTTCGCAACGAACGAAGCCACGACGACGTGGAAGAACGTGTACGAGGAACAGAACAAGTCGCTGGAGTCCTCCGGACGGGACTCGCTGGGGGTGAGCCGGGCTCCCTCCGTGGGACACCTCGGGAACCGCGTCTTCGACCAAGAGGTACTGTCCACAGTCTCGTTATTTAAAAATTTGCAGAAAAAAAAAAATAGTATTTTATATATAATATTTTATATATATTTATATATTTTATTGGAATATTTTTAAGCCTAATTTAAAAACCGAGTCCACGGAAAGACAGTTGCTTCCGTCAGATAAAGCCAAATTGGTCACCCAATTCGGAAGGCAAAGTTTTTTGTTCGAAAGTCCGTTATTGGCTTAATCTTATCTTTAGACAATATTGAGAAACTAATTTAAATATTTTTTATTTTGGTCCAGTAGTTTTGTTTTTATGCGCTAAAATGTTTTGTTCCTATGACCGCCAACAGTATGCAGACCGTCGCGTGACGTCATAAAACCGTATCTTTGAAACGTTGTAAAATCCAAACTACTGAACAAAAATAAAAAACATTGAAATTAGTTTCTCAATATTGTCTAAAGATAAGATTAAGCAAATAACGGACTTTCTAACAAAAAACTTTGCCTTTCGAATTGGCTTTATCTTAAAGTAGCATCTGTCATTCCGTGGACTCTGTTTTTAAATTAGAGTTTTTTAGCGGTGCTGCTCGGCTAAATACTTGGGTGTGTTTTGGATAGCTCTGCGTGGTAAGACACTGTTACTAGAGACTAGACACTTACTAGGTCATTTTAGTGGCGCTCAGCTGCTAGTCACTTTAACTAGGTTTTGGTGGCACTCCGCGCCTAGACACTACTACAAAGCCACTGAGCTATCAACAAACTATTGACGGTTGGCAGTCGTCTCGGTATGCCAAGTGACTATTCCAACCGTCAACAGTCAGTTAACAGCTTGTTATAGTAGCTGAACGTATACGAGGAACAGAACAAGTCGCTGGAGTCCTCCGGACGGGACTCGCTGGGGGTGAGCCGGGCCCCGTCCGTGGGACACCTCGGGAACCGCGTCTTCGACCAAGAGGTACTGTCAACTTTCGTACTTACTTACTTCGATAGCTCAGCGACCCGAAGTCGGTCTTGGCCTCAGACACAAGAAGTCGCCACTGGTCTCGGTCCTGTGCGGTCTCCTTCCAGTCGCCTGCTTGTAGGTCGCGCTGGTCCTTGCCGACTTCATTCCTCCAGGGGTATTTAGGACGGCCAAAAGCTACTAAGCTATCAACAAACTATTTTTTTTTTTTTGTGTTCCTGGTTGTATCTGCGATCAGTCCGTGACTATAAGCAGATGTTTTGTGCTCGAAGCTACTATTAGATAAGGCCCCCCATCGGGAACTCCTCTATTTCCTTATTTTGGCTAGTCGGCATCTTGCTCATCACTGCCCAGTTCCATTATATGACGTCTTTTCAGACGTTTTATATAGTCAGCCATGGTAAGTTTTGTTGCTAGTTTATTTGGATGTGCTGCCAGTCGGCACTTGTATGTTGTTGCATAGCATTTGATTTCTTCCTTTACTGTTTTCATGTTTAGAAGATTGTGGAGTTCCGTATTCCTTATGAACCATGGCGCATTCGCAGCTTGCTTTAGGATGTTGTTTTGAGCTCTTTGAATAATGTTTATGCTGGTATTGCAGGCAGATCCCCAAAGTTGTATCCCATACGTCCATATTGGCTTTAGCATGGTTTTATATATTAACAGTTTATTGTCTATTGTCAGCTTTGAGTTTCTACCAAGAAGCCAGAGAAGCCCTCTAAATTTGAAATTGATGGCATCCCTTTTGGCTTGAATGTGATTCTTCCAGGTCAGTCTGCGGTCCAGATGCATGCCTAGGTATTTGACTTTCTCTTCGTGTGGAAGGATGTTATTTCCAAGTCTTACAGGGGGACAGTCTTCCTTGCGGAGCGTGAATGTGACATGGACTGATTTTGACGCACTCGCTTTGATTCTCCATGTTTTTAGCCAGTGGTCCACTTTGTCAAGTCCAAGTTGGAGGGTACTTGATGCCTCCACTGGGTTTTTATTACTTGCCAGTAAGGCTGTATCGTCGGCGAATGTCGCTATAGTTACTCCAGCACTTTCTGGCAGATCAGATGTAAATATGGTGTACAAGACTGGTCCAAGTACAGAACCTTGTGGTACGCCTGCTCTTGTAGTATAGAACGCTGATGTAGATTCTCCCTCTTTGACTTGGAACATTCTGTCCGAGAGATATGAGTTGAGAATCCCGTAGAACGAGTGCGGCAAGAGCGATTTGATTTTGCAGAGAAGTCCTTTGTGCCAGACTCTGTCGAAGGCTTGTTGTACGTCAAGAAAAGCAGCCGAGCAATATTATTTTTCTTCAAGAGACTTTCTGATGACGCCACATACTCTGTGGACCTGTTCTACTGTAGCGTGTTCACTTCGGAAACCAAATTGGTGGTCTGGTATTACTTGTCTTTCGGCGAGAGCGTTTGACAATCTATGTAGGAGGATCCTCTCGAATAGTTTAGAAACCACAGGCAGTAGACTTATTGGTCTATATGATGTTACGTCGTGAACCGGTTTGCCCTCTTTGTGGATCATTATGATTTGAGCGACTTTCCAAAGGTCAGGGTAGTAGGAAGTTCTCAGGATGCAATTGAAAAGAGTAGTTAAAAATATGATTCCTTTTTTTGGAAGTTCTTGGAGTACTTTCTTGGTAATAAGATCAAACCCAGGGGCTTTGTTATTTTCTAACTTATTAATATTTCTTAATAGTTCTTGTGGCGTAACAGGTTTAAGCGGAAAGTCGAGTTGAAAATCCTGCTCAATTATCAGGTCCACGTCAGATTCATCCATTTCACTTTGATTTGGGGCGAATACTTCATACAGATGTTTGGCGAATGCATCGGCTTTTTGCTGTGAATCACGGGCCCAGTTTGAACCGTCCACTCTAAGAGGTGGTTTAGCTCTCTGCGGCCTATTGAAGTTTTTAGTCGCACGCCATAAGGAATAGTTGGTGGCTTTTGTAGCAGTCAGTCCCTCTAAGTGGGTTGCTAAGGTGGCGTTTTTTGCATTTATGATCATTTCTTTCAGTTCAATAATTGCTTTATTGAGAGCAGTTTTGTCACTAGGGTGGCGAGTGTCGTGCCACACCCGCCGAAGTCTCCTTTTTTCGAGAATTTTTTGTTTTATATCCCACGGTATTGCATTGTGCCTTGATGCTGATTCTGAAGCCACAGGTGTGCATTTCCAGCAACACACTTGGATAGTGTTTGTGAACAATTTTACTGCATCTTCAACTTCCTCACCAGTTTTGAGTGACACTCTGAGGTCTATTCTACCTTCTACCAATTCACGGAATGACTCCCAGTCTGTGTTTTTGTTATACAAATGGGGTGGTTTTTTATAGTTGAGGACTGTGGTACTAGCTGTGAGTATTATTGGAATGTGATTGGTTGAACCGTCCAAGCATGAGTCAACAAGGAAAAACAAGCGGGACAGGCCTTTAACTATGAAGAAATCCAATACATCTGGCAGTTTGTTCCTATCTGTCGGCCAGTGCGTAGGTTCTGATGTCGAAATGGTTGTGAGGCATTTAGTATCAACGCATTTTTTTAGTTCTCTGCCTCTTGTAGTTATCAGTCTAGACCCCCAATGGACATGTTTGGAGTTCCAGTCTCCGCCAGCTATGAAGCGGTTGCCGAGTGACGTGATAAAGTCAGTAAACATAGCTTCAGTTATCTTATGACGCGGAGGGCAATATACTGAGGAGATGTTAAACCCTCCATATTCATCTTCCACGGCTATAGTGGTTGCCTGTATTTGTTCCGTTTTGAATTTCGGTAGTTCATGATGTTTCACTGAGCTTTTGACTATAACAGCAGTGCCGGCATGGGCTGTGCCGTCTGGGTGGTTTGTATTGTATATATCATAGCCATGTATGCGAATCTGGCTGTTGTTAGTCATATGGGCCTCAGATATCAGGAGTACATCAATCTTGTTGAGGTTAAGGAAGTATTCTACGTCGTGTGAGCTACTGATGAGTCCATCTATGTTCCAGGTCGCGATACGCAAGGAAGTCATTTTTATTTGGAGATCAGCGTTGTTATAACTCCCATCAGGGCACTTATTTGTGTTAATAGTTTATCTATTTTCTCATTTTGTTGTAAGATAATGTTCTCAAGAACTTCATATCTGTCCTTGTGTTGGCTTTGGGTAGGTTGTGTAGCCTCTTGTGGTTTGGGGGACCAATCACAATTGGATTTTGGATTTGGTACCGGTTGGCCTCCTTTAAGTTTTAACGCTGGGAAGTTTTGTTCGCTGACATCGATCTCCACATCATTATCAGGTGGCTTTTGTTGGTTTGCTCTTTTCGCTTGGATTTTATTTTTCCTGTTCATTATCTCTTTGTATGTTTCACACCCTTTATAGTTAGCCGGGTGGTCGCCCAGGCATAGAGCACAGGTTGCAGGTGTGTTTTTGTCCTTCTTGGGGCAATCTGAAGTTTTATGGCTGTCACCGCACTTAACGCATCTGAATGGACGCATGCAGTAATTTTTTGTATGGCCATATTGTTGGCAGCGATAGCATTGCACAATGGTTTTTCGTTTTTTTAGGTCTTCTATTTTAATTGACTGGTGGTAAATGAACTTAATGTCTTTTATTTTCTTGTTGTTTTCACTTTTTTCAACATTTGCATAGAAAGTTGAGGTGGGGTTTTTGTTAGGGCCGTATCTTGCATTTATGATTTGGCCAATTACTTTGTTGCCACTTTTTTCAATTTCTTCCACAATGTTTTCAAGGGGCGTAGTATGGTGTAGGTTTTTTATCACAAATCTGTAGGGTCTTTGATCTTTTTGTGTAAACGTGTGGCCAATGAGGCCTTTTAATCTGATAATGTTGATTATAGCTTTGTATGAATCTATCAAACTGGTAGTTATACGTATCTGGGTTTTGTTGACAATTTTTAAACTAAAGTCTGAGCTAGCTTCAGTCTCAATAAGCTTTGTTAACTCCTTGATATTTTCTACACCGTATAGGATTATCGGGGGTGGCTTGTTGATCTTTTTGGTGGCCATTCCAGGCTCACTAGAGTCAACAGGTAATCCGTCAAAACTATTTGAGGTGTTCAGCTTTTCAGGTGTTGGAGATTTCAGCAAGCGTCTCTTTTTATGTCTGGCTTGGGGAACTTTCTGCCATTCTGGTGGCTCGAGCACTGGCTGACTAGCCGATAGGTCTGAGTTGGTTCTGGCACTCGTGTTGAAAAAACTTGGATGGAAAATTTGCTGTGTCATCCTCTTGGGTTGATCCTTGTTGGGGGGCGCATTACCAGTAGCATCATTTTCGGGAGCCTGGCCGGCCACTCCCGTCATTTTGGCAAAATTTTAGTTTTTCCTAGGTAAGCATTTTTTTTTTTTGTTGAGGGTAAAAAATAAAATGTTTTATTTGGTTTAGCACTGAATTTCCTTTGAAATCACTAGTATTTCACTGAGATAACACTATCACTTTCGATCTAGCACTCGCGCATATTGAAATTACTATTCACTAGCGTTTTCTTCACAAATTCGAAATAAATAACTTTAAGAGCTATACTTCATGACGTTACTCGACAGTGGCGCCGCCGAACTCCAGTCGCCTGCTTGTAGGTCGCGCTGGTCCTTGCCGACTTCATTCCTCCAGGGGTATTTAGGACGGCCAAAAGCTACTAAGCTATCAACAAACTATTGACGGTTGTCAATCGTCTCGGCATGCCAGGATGCAGGATGTGAGGAAACCCGCGGCTTAGTTTGCTCCACACGTATTGACTTGTCTTTCCTGAGCCGGCCGATTAAGCTGTCAGGATGGTTTAAGGGCTGGGCAAGCCTACTCCACCTTAAACAATGTCCCAGGCACTGCAGCGCCGAGTAGTCTCATCACCCATCTAGTGTGAGTGAAGGTGCCACTGGACACTGTATTAATCATCTAATTACGTAGATGCAAAGGCCTTTATTTTTCTATTTTTATAATATTATATTTGTCTTCTTTTACAGGATATAGTCTTCGAGTTAGACTTACCCACTTTCTCCGGACCCCCACCCGGATTAAACCAGTCGGTCAACATCACCGAGCAGCTGGCCCTGCTCGAGACGACAGCGGACGAGAGAAAACTCACCGCACCCTCACACCGCTTTGATCTCAGCGAGTTCACCGACCATGGCAGGGTCTTCAGCGAAGATCTCACCAATCCCGTTAACAATGAGATGTCTAACATCCATTTCAACTTTTCCACGCTAGGGGGAGGAGCGAACCAAGTTACCGATGACCTGGATGCAATAAAAATGGATCTTGAACTGAATTCACAGCCCAGCAACGTCTGCCAGGGACCATCCGGAAGAGGAGACATATCGCAGTACATAGAGTTTGATCTGAACACAACGCAAGGACCGATACGGGATACCCATGAGTCCGATATGTCCATAACGGACACTATACTCAGCCCTAAGAGGGAGCTTTCAAACGTTGACATACCGAAACCTATTGATAATTGGGTGGAAAACAAGGAGAATATTGTTGTCAATCCTTACGTGACACCGGACGAGGAGCAAAACTTTGCGATACACGAGTCTCCCGAGAAAGTTTTGGTCTTTGACGGCAAAAAGCTAAAGTACGCGGCGATAGACGCCGATCTAGACGAAATACAGGATCCTACCGATGAGCCGAAAAACAAAAGTTTGGGAAACAAATCTATTGAACGGATCAAGGTTTTGTACGCAGACCTCAACAGCGCTGAACCAAGCAGAACAAATTTGGCTTTAAACACTTCTGGCAGAACTTCTTTCCCCGGTATCCAAGATGATGGCTTATCCGGAAACATGTCAATGACTGCCGTGGTGGACATACCGCAGGCTAGGACCAAGATATTTGACCTGGACGACGGAGATATGTCCACAACTAAATGTGTCACCGAAGAGAGAAAACTGGATCAACAAGTTGACTTAGTTGTGACGCAAGCGCTCACTAAGGTGCTGAAAGAATCCGTTGAAAATGTCTCCAAGTCCTATAAGAGAACCTATGAAGTCGAACAGAAGGCTCTAGCCAATATGGTGGAGACTGAAGCGAGATCTTTCCACGAAAACTTGGAAAAAAAGAACAGCAAAAGGCAGACTATAGTTTTTAAAGAAAATGAGGGCGACATTTCTTTAACGGTGTGTGTGCCAAATGATGTCATCTCCAGGGAAGCCAATAAGACCGAATCTTCGTTCAACATGTCTATCACGAAAGCGATTCCAAATAACCTGATAGAAAGTTTGGCGAAAGACAATCCCGAGTACGAAGAAGTTGAAATGTCGTCCGTGAATATGTCGATGACGAAAATTGTGCCAGCGAACGAAATTGTGGAGGCGTTTGGGGGCAAAAACACGGATAATTTGGAAATCTCTGCCGATATGTCTATGACCAAAGCTCTCACTAACTTTATAGTATCGGATGTGGTGAACCGAAAGTTTGATGAAATGGATTGTAATATGTCCATGACAAAACCGGTCCCCAATATTGTGGTAGCGACTTTGGCAGCGCAAAACGAAGAACCTGAAGAAATGGACATATCTGATATTAACATGTCCATCACAAAGGCTGTCCCGAACAAAATACTAAACGATTTGGCGCGCGAAATGGAAATCGTTGAAAAGGAGGAGAAATCAGATGCTATGGATATTTCTGACGCAAACATGTCCATAACTAAAGCTGTTCCGATCAAAATTTTAAGTGATTTAGCGCGCGAAAACCAAATTGATGTAAAAGACGAGAATTTTGAAACTTCTGCTGTAAAAACAGCTGAAATGGACAGTTCTGAAACGAACATGTCTATGACCAAATCTGTGCCACAGAACATACTAAAGCATTTGACGGACGACTACCAAATCCCTGAAGAAGAAGACAAAAAACCGGAGATCGAAAGCTTCTCCGCCGATATGTCTATGACCAAACATCTTCCCAACTACATCATATCGAATATGTCGACCCAAAACCAAAACCACGAAAGTGCGGACGGTCTTGTGTGTACAAATAAAAGGCGAAAGACTATCATATTTCAAGACGCCGACATTTCAATGACTCAAGCTATTCCAGCCAACTTCATAAATGAAGTTAAAGAAAAGCAAACAACGATAATTTCTAGCTCTAGCATGCTTTCACCATCAACCACTTCTGAACACGTATCTTACTCACAAAGCAACCAACAAACGATAGACATTCACGAGAAATCGCACCACAGAAAATCGAACGCGACTGATGTCGCAAACCTTGTCAAGAAGACTCTTTGTTTCGAGGATACGACGGTGGACGTTTCGAATCAGACACTTGCCGTGTCGCAGAACATAACGAAGATCATTTCCAGACAGATTTCCCCTGTTTCGCCGAGGAGGAGCAAATCACCGAAATCACCACCAATTAAATCACCGGAACCCAGGTCACCAATGACCTCCCCAAACAAAAGCTGCACCGGATCTAGCCGATACAGCGTTCAGAAACGTTCCATCTCTCCCAGACCAACTTCGCCAGACAAAGACAACAAACTGTTAAATCTAGACAAAACGGGCGAGAAGAAACGGCGCTCCCACTCCCCCGAGACACATAACAACATGTCCAGATATATGTCTGCTCGAAAAAGCAGGCAATCCGCAGGCAGGGGTAGCATGAACCCGTTTAGCAACCCTAGCAAGGCCACGTCTCCGGAGCAAACCACAATTTCGCCAAAGAATAATGTGAAGATGTTCCAGATTCTGAACAAAACTACGTCGCCGGAGACGAAAGACCGCAATATCAGTGGTTTAAACCAATCGAACAGAGAAGTGATCGTCTACCAAGCGTCGTCTCCTGTCAAACCAAGTCAGCAGGCCAGTGGCACATCGGTTTTCTCTGAAACTTCAACCACTTCCAGCACAAATTCAGTAGAAAGTACTACAACGTCCAGTGACTTACTAAAGTCTGCCTACAAAAGTACCACAGATACGCAGGGATCTAGCAGCAATATTGATAAAACATTACATTTCTTCAACCAAACCGCCGAATCCAAAATTGATGCCGAGATGTCGGAAGAAAGCGGACGGAGGCAAAACGTGCCTTCGAGCAAAGGCGACGAATTCCAGAAAAGCAGTCAAAAGCTCAACAGCTCCAAGCCTGGCATAACTAAGCTGGAAAACCCGCAGCTAGAGCGCCGCAAAACCTCGCCGAGCAAAGCCGAATCCAAGTTCGAAACGCCTATCAAAAGCATTGCTTACGACCAGCTGGATTGCAACTCCAAAAAGAGCATAAAATCACCTCTAGATTACACAGAACATAATTGTCACCAGGGTTCAGTATCGGCGACACCTGAGCTCTTAAGCGAAGCCACGTCCTTCCATCAGTCTCTCATACACACCTTAAGCAAAAACGAATCGCTTTCAGCAGTAGCCACAATCACGGAGACGTCTTGCAGTCCTATGTCTCAATCTTACGTCTTAGAACCCAGCAATGTCAACCAAAACCCGGTTTCTATCACTGAGGAGATAGGCCTGGATCCACCGTCCGAACAACTTGCGGGATATACGAACTCTCAGGCTGTGGTACCGGATTTGGTTACCGAGATCAGCACGCAACAAACTCCAAGTATCTTGTCCTGTGCGGAGAGCGCAAAGGCCGACCTTCCGACTAGTGCACTGAAGAGTAGTTCCTCCAACGAATCTTGCAAAACGCTCACGGATTCTCCTGAGATAACTTCGGAGGAAGAGCCTCACAAACCGTCTGAGACTTCGACTAAAACGTTGCTAAACAACCTGCTAGACATGTCAGATGTATCTCTCCCAACTGCATGCGCCAATGTAGGCCAATCTAGCTTCAAAACGCACATACTGTCAGAGAATCGCAACAAAACGATCTGTGACGTCCCGTTCTCTCCGCGAGGGCAAGATGGCGGCTTCGCGAACAAAACTTACCCGAACATCGCTAAGACCACACCTATCAGGAACGTTACCGCCACTACAGATGTGAAGAAAAAGATCACTTTCAGTGATAAGCCGAAACAGCTCAACTATGTCCCCACGGATTCTGACACGAACGAGTCAAACGACGGTCGAGTGACCCTCAACAGAAACCCGATCCTTAGCAAAGACTTCGGCCAGAAATCCGACGAATCTGACAGCAGCTCGGTCACCGACGAGCGTACGAGCAAGTTACTGGATATCATCTCCGTCCTAACACACCCCGACGCGGACGTTTTGACTTCAACTGACTCAGAGGGACAACAGAGCTCAAAGAATCTTAACTACAACTTCACGAGCGACACAGACGGCACGAGCCAAGTCTCGATCGTGCAAGACGGCAAAATGATGCGCGTTCACGACTGCGACAGCACTGATACAGACATGACGGCCTTGAGGAAGCCAGCGTACAGCTCAACGGACTACTCGAGTAATAAAATCAACGTCATACCCACAAGGTGCTACGATGACGTAGCAGAAAACGTCAACGACTTGATGAAAGACCTGACAAAGCCCAGGTCGGACGGGTACCCATTCGAGGACGCTCCGTTCCAAAAGAAAGCTAGGAGAACCCCTTCCATTTGCTCAACGCAAGTCCAAGCTACGCTGGCAACTTCCAGCCAAGTAGACTTGGAGAATCTCCCTTACGACTCTTTCTACGAGCTGACCAACTCACATCAAGACGGCGACAAACCGCTAAAGGGAATCATAAAGCAAACTACATCAGGAGACGTCGCTATGAATGACGACTATGAATCGGTGACGTTAAAACTGCAGAAGCACCAGTGCGATAAGAATGACGATAAAGTTTTAGTGTTCGATAAAACCAACCCTTTAAACAACATCATGATCGCGCCCATAGATTTTACGGAAGCCCACCAGTACAATCCAGAGTCCAGTGACATAGAAACTGATAGAATAGAGGAGAATTCTATGGCTGTGAACGCAGTACAAATGCAGCCTAAATCTCCGAGTTTGGTGTCTGAAATCGAACCAATGCCAGAGGCGTTATCGCCTAAAGAAGTTCTGAGGCGTTCGATAATAGAAGTGAAAGATACAGAGGTCAATACAGTGGTTGCCATGAAGGGAACGAAAGAACTGCTCGACGCAAACTCTTCTCTTACCTTGGTGGAGGAGCAGGTCGGCCGAAGATCTACCGACACCGATTTATTAGACCATAAGAAGAAGAGAATGCAAGTGCTATTCAAAAGCAACGACGCCCACCACGATAGTAGTTTAGAAAAGTCCTTCCTAGGCCGAATACTGCCCGAGATAATACCCGAGGCGAAAAGTCCAAAACATGCGAAGAATATACTCAAAACGCCTCCGCTCAAATCGCCTTCTAGGAGTCCTAGAAAGAGTCCTACAATCAGAGTACCGAAATTAAAACTGTCCCTCAAGTCAGATCCATCGGATTGCTCCACGAAGTCTGCAAAGAAGTCTCCAGAAGACCACAAAGCTAAGAAGCGGCACCATTCGCCAGTCACCATCCAGCAGTTCATGACGCAATTTGGTGCACCAGGGGATATGAAAACCATTAACAAACAGCTTCTACTTGCCATCCAAGATAACACGTCTTTCTCCTCAAGCGGCTCTGATATTTGTGAAGCCAAGAAGTCCATGGAAAAGACCATGGAAATCGACACAAGCATTACTAGCAGAGACCGTCTTCACTCCTCTGGCACACAAAAATCGCTGGCTTCAAGATCTGATACATTGCCTGAACTTGTCAACGAAACCAGCTCCAAGAATTTGCTCTCCGTATGCGATTCTGGATTAAATGTGGTCGCCCAGATAAATATGCTGCCGTTTATGGGGTAAGTTGGCTTTTGCATTTTCGTTTTTTCGCTCAATATCCTTCAATTGGTTCTGTTCATCATCATCATCAGCCTGTTAACACCCACTGCTGAGTAAAGGCCTATACATGCTCACGCCACCTCTCACGATCCTGTGCCAGGCGCAACCACTGTTTTCCGCTACTTGGGCTATGGCGTCGGACCATCTGGCTGGTGGTCTGCCAAACGATCTCTTCCCCTCTCGGGGTCGCCATTCCGCAATGGATTTTGTCCATCTGCCATCGGTACGTCTCGCCAGGTGTCTTGCCCACTTTCACTTCAAAGAAGTTATGCGTTTTCCGACGTCGGCAACTTTTGTGCGGTTTCTTATTACAACGTTCGGTATAAGGTCCAACAGCTTAATATCGAGCACTGCTCGCTCCATGGCTCTATGGGAAACGTATATTACTAGGGCCCCGAACTGTGAACTCGCGACCCCATATCTCAGCAACCCCTCGACCGATTTGGCTCATGTTCGAACTTTAAAATTCTCTTTGCCTCACTTACCCGCCTACCAAATTTCATGACGATCCGACTAAATTTACTCAAATTATCGTCGAACGATCATTCAAAAATACATACATAAATACATACAATACATACAAAAATACAAACGCCGGATTGTTCCAGTTGACTAGGAGAACTTCTCTCGCTTCGCCCGCTCGTTCAAATATTACCAGGAATTATTAACACTTACTTATGTATCACCTCACAGGGGCCGCGAGTGCGAGTGGGAGTCCTCGGCCGGCGACACGTGGTCGTTCCGCCTGCTGCGCGGGCGCATCCGCCTCTCACTGCGCCTCGCGCATCGCCTCGACAACTCGCCGCGCCGGCAGGTGCGCGCAGACACGCCTATCCGCGCCGTGCGCCTCGAGCCCACACACGATGGTGAGAATTTACTCTGTATTATTCCATTCGAACAGGTCGAATCCGCCTTGAGCTTGAGCCCACACACGATGTGTTACGGACGATCGCCGAACGGTGTCGAAGTGCTTGATTAGCAAATTTCTCAATTCAGAAACCGGGCCTTAGATAACCAATCTGTTTTTAAACTCTCTTTTCCAATACACCGCCGAAGCCAGACGTGTATATTGCCGCATAATTGTTTTTCCCTCGCCATCCATCACCCTGCCTGTAGGCTTAGCACGCGGGCCATTATGCCTACTCTCAACTGTCACCTTAGCCACTGTTCACTGTCACCTCAGTAGTGTTAAGTGGCTAAGGTGACAGTTGAGAGTAGGCAAAATTGCCCGCGTGCTAAGCCTTCTGAAATCCTGCACCTTTTCAGCCCCCCTTTCTCTCCCACCAAAACAATGTCCCAGGCACTGCAGCGCCGAGTGGTCTCTTCACCCATCGAGTGTGAGTGAAGGTGCCACTGGACGCTGTATAAATCATCTCACTACGTAGATGCAAAGGGCTTAGTTTTTTTCTCTCCCGAACAGAGAAGCCCAACACCGTTTCGGCTCTCTGCGTGCGCTTCGCCGCCGAGGCCATGTTATCCGTCGCGGGCGGAGGCTGCGCGCGCGCCGCGGCGGCTCCGGCCTTGCTGCGGCGGTGCGCCGCCGTCGCCAGGATGGCACTGCAGTGGGGCACCGCCATGCACGAGGCTAAGACGAGGCTCGCGTACACCGTACAGGACAATATCATCTCTCTGAAGGTAGGTTACACTTTCTATCTACCCAACCCATACGATAGCATACACACAAGACAAGACTCGATAGCAACGGTCCAACGATAGTAACGTGGCGGGAAAATTATTATTCAGTTTTTAAAATTTTGTATCTAAACAGCTATTTTTGTTTCACGGCAATAAAATATATAGTATTATTTTTATTATTAAGCTGGTTTTGTTTTGTGGCCAAAAAACCAGAGGCACTACTAGTTGTATGACCAGAACACATAGTCGGCTGAATTATTGTTGATCTGTTGTTTACAATAATCAAAAGAATACAAGCCACCCAATTTTAGTCGGCTGAATTATTGTTGATCTGTTGTTTACAATAATCAAAAGAATACAACCCACCCAATTTTATTGCCGTGAAACAAAAATCGTATCACAAAAATAGCTCGTTTAGCTACAAAATTGTAAAAACTGTGCACAGTGGCTTTCCCGCCAACGCTACTGTAGTTGAACCTTAACCCTACCTCTGTTCACCCTCCAGGTGGCGAACATCCCGCTCCGTTCGGTGTGGGAGGTGCGCCTGCGCGTCGACATGTGTGCGTCTGCGTCGGGCGCGCGCCTGCCGCCCTGGCCTGAGGCGCACGACGTGCGCGTTGAACCCGTCGTCACCGACTATGACGTCACGCCAGAAGGTCAGTGAGGGTTGAAGTTATAGTTATAGGGCACCGAATTAAATCCCATAGAATCCGCATTACGTATAAAATCACAATAAAAACTTGTCCCCACAGAAACAAAAGATATCAGCAATAGAACAATACGAAACATCATTTCGACCATACGTCTAATATTCGAATGTCAACCTTATTGTATTAGTGCAAATAAGCTCCCAAAGGCAATTTGGGCATCTATTTTTCCAGACACATTTCAGAGTTCTATGTTGTATCTATTTTTAACCTTGATCGAAGACCATAGCCCTCACTAGGGATGCAACAAGACAGTTTTTTTAAAGTTTAACATTGTTTGCAGACGTGGAGCGAGTGCTGGCGGGCATCAAGCGAGACTGGGGACACGTGCCCAAGACTATCTGGTAAGCTAACACCCATCAACGATAGCGGCGTGGCGGAAAAGCCCATTGTTTCAGTTGTTTTTAATTTTGAAGCTAAACTGGCCTATTTTTGTTCCGCGATTTTAAAATTATGAAAATAATACTATTTTATTGCTATGAAACAAAAATCGCTGAACAAAAATTGCTTAGTTTAGCATCAAATTTGAAAAACCTGTGATAAATTGAATTTTCCGCCACGCTGCTATCGTTGAACCTTACCACAATTTCACAATAAATGTGGGTTCGTTCCAGTCTGCGTAAAAGGGTCCATTTATGCACAGTTCTCAAATCTATTTATTTTCTTATTCGCAGGAAAATATTCCGCTACCTGAAAAATAAAAGCAAAGAAGACGACATCCTGCTTTAGGCACGTTTACCTCACTCGATCCTGTGGTGTCGTGCCATCTTTAAGAATAGATCGTAACACGTAAGCTAGAAGACTGAAATTAGTCTGGCAGGCTCAGACTATTGCTCAAAGAATGCATATAAACTTTTAAGGTCCAACGAATGTAGCGTAGAGGGAAATGCACAATTCTCTTTTTTTTTTCAATTTTCTAGCTAAACTGAGCAATTTCGGTTCAACGATTTTTGTTTCACGGCAATAAAATAGTATTGTTTTCATTGTTCTAAACAAAACAACAACAATAATTCAGCTGATGGTACAAATGCAAACTTGTAAAGAAACGTTCAGGTCAATAAAGAGCTATTCGAAAAGTTGTTGGAAATTCAAATCACATATAAAAGTTGACGTGTTTTAGCACCGATGTTTTAGGAATAAAGCTATTTTAAAAGTACCCTCTAGATTTTTGACGGCTAGCGGCTCCATGATGTATTTTAGAGTTTTTCGAAACAATTTAAAGTATTTTTTATAAGATTTTAATTTTTAATATTTGCCTATAAGATTGTATTGATAATTTTTGTTTAAAAAAATTATAGATTATTTTAGCAACTATTTTGGGTAAGCGATATAAAATTAAGAATTTTTGATCTTCAGGTGAAACAAAATGAAGTTATGTAATTGTTTTATCCTTTTAGATATGGCTAGAAAAATCTCGACATATCGACTTTAACATTATTTTTGTACGATAATATCTCAAAATATATAAGTATTGTCTGACTAGCAAAACCTTATTATTATGTATCGTGTTGATGGCTATTTCTGTCTTTTTTTAATACTGTTCATAAAAATTTCATAATAATAAAATATTGTGTACACTGACCAAACTATGATGCCTTTTCATCGGTACAACCGTACAACCTTTGAAATAGAATAAAAAAAAAAAAAACATTTTACTCAAAAATAATGTGTATATTTCAAAGTACGATGGTTAAGCTACGGTAAAATACAATAACATGCTTACAAACTATGCTCTTGGTGTTAAATGCACACCACGGCGTATATAAACGACAAAAAATGCGTTCTAATGGAAACATGATTTATGTCAAGATGGCGGCCAAAAGTCCGCCATTTTGTGTACAAAAATTAAAGTCAAGAATTGCATCGTCTTAATAGTTTCAACAGGAATATAAAATTGTAAAAATCAACAACAAGAGGGCCTTAAAAATTTACGTCTGGTGGAGTATTATTGTACTTTGAGAGAATATGCATTTTATATTTTGAGGACGATGCAACACGTGATTTCACTAAGCTAAAATATAAGGCAAATGTTGATTCATAAAACAATACTTTAACTACCATTGCTCACCAAAATGGCAGAGTAATAATAATTACATTTATTTTGAGAGTACACTTAAATTAAATAAAAATGTATAATAACAATGTGATTATGCGGCGAAAGTAATAATAACTAAAAAGACTACAAGTACTTAATCGTAAGAAAACTAGAAAAAACACTTTATTTGAAATAGAAGCTGGACCCTTTTTGATATGATTCGAATAAATGAGAAATATTTTAAAATAAGGCACTAATGAAGTAACTTTTACTAAGTACCTCTATTTTCCTTTTTTGTGACAATTACTTTTGCCCTATGGCTATTACAAGTAACACAATGGGAATGTAAAATTCACAACAATGTAAAGTAAAATACACAAAAAACAATTACCCTTCGGCAACTTGGATCCCATGTGATTATAATATTAAAAGTTAAAAGTAACAAGGCACGGTTTTTTATAATTGCATTGAAATCAACTGTTAAAGTTAAAGCCCAATTATAGGCACAACTAGCGCCGCCAATGGAAAAAAAACATATCTTGGCCACTTTTGGCGCTAAAGGGATTTATTCGTAGGTTCTAGAATCTGGAACCTAAACCTTTGGTCCTAAACATAGTTAGCCTCGCGTTGAGAACTTAATGAAGCAAAAAACGCATCCAAAAAGAAGATATGATTTTTTTTCATTGGCAGCGCTAGTTGTGCGTTCTATCGCGTCTTAATCATTAAAACAGCGCGAAACTTATACCATATCCGTTGACCGCGGATATGCGCTTCTGCATACTACAGGGTGCACTCTAAGTCGATAGCGGAACTTTAAGTAGGCTGTCTACTGACCACTACAAACCACTTGTACGAGGTGGCGACAAAAATGGAGCGGAAAAAATATCAGCTGTTTCATACATTTGGCGCAGTACTGAGTCGACCTTTTGTATGGAACAGCTGATATTTTTTTCACTCCGTTTTTTTCGCCACCTAGTACAAGTTGTTTGTATTGATCAGTAGATAGCCCACTTTAAGTTCCGCTATCGACTTAGAGTGCACCCTGTAGTACTGCCGCGCGTATCCGCGCTTCGGCGTACCAAAGGTTAAGGCTATCTGAATATTGAGAATTTTACTAAGCAAATACGCTCCTTTGTCAGAAATCTGCAGAGACAGGACGATACTTACGTATTTTCTTAGTGAATTTCTCAATTCAGAAACCGGCAGTGAGTGGTGCCAAGTTACATGTGGCTCTGCGGGCGCTTCTTGCGGCTGAACAGGCCTCCGAAGACGCCCTTCTTGTCTTTCTTCTCTCGCGTGTTGCCGCCGAGCGAGAGCTCTGACTCGCCGGAAGATCTATAGAAGAGAATATGATAAGATAAGTACAATAACATATCCCTTGCAATGCTCCGCCATTTTGGAAAAAAAAAACTATGACGGCCCGTTTTCGAAATTCGCGAGTCTGAGGTAAACGACTCGCGCGTAATAAAATTCAAATTCTGCGTTTATTTGTATGGAAGGGTATAAGACTGTCATACACAGATTTGTGTTGAGCTAAGCTAAATAAAAGTTTTTTTTCCAAAAACCTTCGTTTTTTTTTTCAAAAAATTGGCAAAAAAAATAGGAAAACACTTTAAGCTAGGAAAAAGTTTTTCAGCGCAGTTTGGTGCGGTTTTTTTCAGCGAAAATATCTTGCAATCTGTTATGGATATCAACATGAAACCAGCCTTTTTGGTTTAAACTGTGATTGATATTACGGACCTAAGTCACTCGGAGGTTGAAGAATAGTGAGAGAAAAGGATCCAACCAACCTGGATGCAGGTCGCTGGTCGAGCGCGGGCGAACCTCCGGCCACGGACGCGGGGCGCGCACTGCCAGCCGCGTTGCCGCCGTACGCTGCAGGTAACAAGGTCCATTTTAGATTGACTCGTCTGTGAGGACGTAAGCCAAGACATAGGGTGGTATTACAGAACGCCCCAGTATGCTTAGCATGGTCGTTTTGACACTCTCTCGAACTCGAGTGACAGACGTGCCATGTCTATTGTGCGAGCATGGCAGGCGGGACTCGAGATGGCAATAGATTAGGGTCATGTCGAGCAAAAAGTAGTTATTGCCATTTTAATAAAAATGTTGTATTTTTGTCTCCATCGCCAACGAGCCCGATCGACAAGTTGACAGTTTTGCATAGAGAAGGGCCTATCTCGGGCTTACCATGCTGCCCGTACTGAAAACATGGTTTAGCAGCACTGTCGATAAAACAGTGCATGTTTTGATCTGAATGTTCATACTAACAGACCAAGTCAGCTAGGCACCTGATTTGTTTACTGCTGCCAAGTGCCTAGTTGGATTGGTTGCGTAGTACAGCGACAGACAGGGTAAGGACATTCAAATCAAAACCTGCACTGTTTTATCATCGACACTACTAAAATATGATGTCTAGACTCCGACTAGACTTTAAACTGTTATCTAGGGGCGTTCTGTAATACCACCCAAGACACTGAGAGAGTAGGTAGGACTCTAAAATGTAGCTGTTAGTGAGGCAAAGATGTGTAGCGTTTCTATAGGTGTTAGTGAAAGAAAGAAATGATAAACATTTCAACTGTGTTCGTACAGGGTTTTCATCCTTCAGCAAGGAAAAATAACGGACAAAGAGCATTAAAAAACTTATAAATTATATTAGTAAACCCACCAACAAAACGAAAATTTTGAAGTATCTACTAAGTTTAGAATCTAAAAAGAGAAAACAACAAAAACATAACATTAAATACATGAATATAGTCTAAAAACATCTAGAAGAAAACATTAAAGTTCAAAAGAAGCAAGCAAAGCTACAGAACCACAAAGAGAAAACTTCTTAACTGCATTATTCTTAAAAATAATATTAGTAAACCCACCAAACGAAAATTTATAATTAAGTATCTACTAAGTTAAGAATCTACAGAGAAAATAAAAAAATAAATAACACAAAATACATAGCCTAAAAAGCTCTCAAAATAAAACAGTCAAACGTACATTTAACCCGATGCAGAACATACAGTAAGTGACTCGATCCTTCGTAGGCAAGAAGCAAATACCAAAAGTTAAATATAATATTAATAATTAGGCTGCGAAAATAGTTCTACAACTTAAAATCATGTTAAAAGAAGTAAATATACTTAAATAATAATCGCCGAAAAAATAATAATAAATCTAACTACAAAACAGATCTATGATAGGCGTTAGTT
This sequence comes from Zelleria hepariella, assembly GCA_949319315.1. Taxonomy (NCBI): domain Eukaryota; kingdom Metazoa; phylum Arthropoda; class Insecta; order Lepidoptera; family Yponomeutidae; genus Zelleria; species Zelleria hepariella. The sequence continues at coordinate 19,297,771 of OX439386.1, read as the reverse complement.
ACTTAGCAAAGAAACTTAACTTTACGTACTTATATCGGGAAGATTCGATACTCAAACAATTTCAGTATAATTAGAAGAAAGTATAAGTAAACTAAAATATAAGAAATATTCATAAAATGTACTTGATAAAAACTTAAATATAGAAAGGAAATACACACAATTTTATTTGGAACGGATCTTTTCCACAATAATACCTTTACAGATAGATTTCTTACATTTACAGTACAATGGTGCCAAAACGTCGAGATGGTACTTGGTTGAATAACTAACCCATTCCAAATACAATCAAGAAAATTGTTATAATCAAAACAAATCTAAAACCAAATATTAAGCTTTTCTACTTTCTTATGTAGCAAACGAATAAGGTTGTTAGTTTCTACGAAGGCTCGTATTGCAGAACTCCAAACTCAAGTGCCGAACTCTGTTCAAGTCTAGTTTATCTATTAGGGAACTTTCTAGGCTACATTCCACAAAAATTATGAAAATTTCAAATGAGTTTTCTTTAATAATCTAGTCCACAACCGACAGCGCCATCTTTGAGATTTTAAGGGACGTTATACAGGGCATATTTAAAATAGCTTTATTCCTGAAACACGTCAACTTTACGCAAGTCTTCATAGTTCCGAACAGAGTTAAACGCCGAAGTTTAATTCTGCAATACGGCCCTTATTCCCCACTACACTCCACTAGCCAAACGAAACCCGGCAAAGAACTAACCACCATCGCTCGTATAGAACTGCGTCGTGCTCTCCTGCCAGTTGTTATTCTGTCGCTCCATCGCTTGCCATCCGGTGGTCCTAGACGCATTATTGTTGTCGGAGCTCCGCGTCATCCGCTGCTGGTAGCTGTTGACCAGCGCTGTGACCGACTGCTTGTCCTTATCTTCGGGTATGTTCGGGCCCCGTTCTGGTAGGTTCGGGCCCCGTTCTGGTAGGTTCGGGCCCCGTTCTGGTAAGTTCGGGCCGCGCTCCGGAATTGCGGGAGGCCCGCTCGACGGTAACGGCGGCGCGACGGCTGTAGCTTTGGTTGTTGTGGACAAACTTGTGTTAGGTGGGGGGACTTGTGTGGTGTGTGGGGTAAGTGTTAGAGATCGTCTGTGCTAAATGGAAGGTTAATATAAGAGGCTTCATATTATCAATATTCTTTCATATTACGTTTTTAGAAATTACGAACATTGAAGATCTCAGTCCTGGGGCTTAAGTCTGTAACGCAACGGCGTGTCGATGGCGTCCCAGTAGAACTAGCACCACTTTTTAGGACCTAAGGTTTAGATTCCAGAACTTTTACCGCCAAAAGTTATTTTTATTCCATTGGCGGCGCTAGTTGTGCCTATATCTGGGCCCTAAAAATACGTACTAGCATTGGTTTATATCCTATGGTGGTTATCCTATGTTGTTTGATCCTTGGTTCTGCTAGGGAAGCACAATGTCACGATAAAAGTTTTATCCCATTATCGGCTATCGCCATCTTGCTTTATTTCACCGCGTGAAGCGAGATGACGCTACCCGATAGTGGGATAAAACTTTTATCTTGGAGTTGTGCTCCCCTAGCTGGTTCAAACATGCACTTTATTGCAGAGTGCAATATCGGGGAACCGCGATGGATAACACTGTGAGGAAGCCTGCATTCTGAGAATCATTCTCATCTCAGACACCATGGACACCCAATAACAATTTCATGTTTTAAATTAATGAATATGATCGCAAATATTTTTTGAGTTAACCATTTTGCCATAAGTGAATACAAGGTGTTGTTTTCGTTAGTGATACCCGACTCAGGGAAAATAGTTTTATAATCCGTACGGGATCAGAATGGGATAATACCTTTTGGAACTGAAACGCTAGCGGTCCGCCTGTCAGCTGTACCGTCAGCATTTCGACAAACTCTAGTTGTCTATGGCAAACTCGCGTCGAAACTGGCTTGTGTTTTCTGTGCACGTGAGTGTCTGCTCGAGTTTTATCACTTTTTATTCAATTAATAAAATAACATTTAATCATTTTAGATTACAACCATTAAACATTTTTGTGTATTTTCAATTTCATAGCCTTATGACGCCATAGATAGAACGTAGAACAAAAAAATTTTTTACTGACTCTACTCGAGAACTGTCATTTTCGGTTCAGTTCCAAAAGTTATTATCCCATTCTGATACCGCACGGATTATAGTAACGCTTGAAACAAAAAATAAGTTAATTTTTTTTTCTAATTTTTTTTTCATTTTCAAATTACCTTGTTCAATTTGTTCTATAATCATCGCGACGTGCGGACACCCCCGGCGTTCTTAAAGCGCGCACGCGATGTGACGCCAATTTTATGATTTTTGGGTATTTTTCACGGTTTTTTTTATATTATATTTTTTGACTTCAGTATCGTGAAAATAATTACCCCTGAGTCGGTGTTTCTTTACAAAACAACACCTTGTATACGAGTAAATAACGTCTTGACAATGACTGCATTTCAGACGTCACAAAAGCTTTGCTGACAACACAGGAAATCGACAGTACAACCCAGTACGCCTAGCATAAAGCGCCGACTCGCATCCTTTTCCCATTTCTCTGTCACGCCTGTATTCCAGAGGGGTTGGTAGAAACGATAGTTATGGTATACACGGTGTTACAAAAAAACCTAACTCTTTTTACCGGGTGCAACTGATGATAGGGACAACCACCTTAATATTTTTTTTTGCTCCATGATCTTACATTGATTTTTTTATGAATAAAATGTGAACGCTGTGGCGGGAGAAAAGTATTTTTTAAATATTGTTTTCCTTGACTTTCACTATGTTTTAACAACTCAAAGCTATGCAAATGGACCTAGACACAGAATCATATTTTTAAAATAAAAAGAAAAAAATTGAGGTTATAAAAAAAAAAAACTGTTTTTACAGAATTTACATCCTGTTGACCATTAGTTTACACCCTGTGAAAAGAGTTAGGATGTTTTGTAACACGTTGTAGATAGGCGAACTAATCCACACTATTTACACTTTCCGTGGACAAGAGCGTGATGGTACGTTGAGTCTATCGGCGCATCATGCTGGCTCCCCACTGTAAAGTCCCAGGTTCATACCTTGCTGCGAGCGGATGAATTCGGCGTTGATGTCTCGGCCGTTGGAGAACCTGGACCGACCCCAGTTGGGCTGTCCGGAGTTCCTGTAACACGGAATACATAGTGAGGAGACCTGCTTTGGTACCGCTGTCCGCTGGATACTTTGCATAGATCTTGAACAAACTCAAATATAACGTTAAATAAGTAATTAAAAAAAAATGCCGTTATTTCGCCATTATCGTGAAACAAGCCCCAACCAAAAAAGAGGGGTGTTATAAGTTTGCCCGCTTTGGTAGCGTTTTTTTTTTAAATTTAAAAGCAGGTTTTCTAGCGAGTGTTCTTAGATATCGATATGTTCTTAGTTTTATCAAAACGGTTTAGCCGTTTATGAGATATGCTAATTTGAAGCATCATCATTTAACTTTGCATGTTCAGTATTTTATTTTACCTCATGATGACGTCATTTTCGTCTTCTCGGTTCTCGGGCTGGCGAGGGGGCAAGGAGGGTAGCACTGTCGACTCTGAAAACGTAAAACGATCAGTAATACACGATAAAAAAACACGAGATAAGTAAGAACACGATTTACAAGGTAAGGTAAAGAGATGATTTATACTGCGTTGCTCGACGGTGCCAGGTTGCTCGGCTGTGCTCGATGCTCTGTAGTAGTCTATCTAACTCACCGACGGTGCCCGTAGAGGCGACCGAGCCCCGGTGAGCGTTGCTAGACGGTGCCAGGTTGCTCGGCTGTGCTCGGTGCTCGTGAAGGATCTCGGCCTGCGAGCGCGGCTTGCGCGCCGGCGCCGGGGATTCCTCGTCCGATGAAGAGGACGCATTCCTGGCGGGTAGACGTTGAAGATCATTAATGAGAATGTTTCGTCCGTAATCTAAAGGAGATCCTTTTCGCTCCAAATTAACTAGAGGTTCGCCTCGAACTGTGAACTCGCGACCCAGGTTACAGATGTGTAACTTGTTGCCAATACCCTACGCTTCTGAATTTTTTTTCTAAGTAGATATGTGTGTGAACACGCAACGTCTTACTCCTGAAGCCTCCGTCTTAATTCCGCCACGGGCTCCTGCCCAGAGCCCGTGGATCCCTTTGATCCCGGCGAGCAGGGCGTCAGCTGCGATTTGTCTCATTTTTTGTTTTCGTATTTGTCTCCATTTTGTCAAAATTTTTGTCCACTAGTTTGCATCCATTTGTCTAAAGTTTTGTCTCAAATTTCGTCTCCATTTTTGTCTTAAATTTTGTCTCCTTTTTTGTCCTTATTTCAGTCTCCATTTTCGTCTACAAGTATTACAAAAGCAGGTAAAAGAATCTACTTACTCCTGAAGCCTCCTCCTTAATTCCGCCACGGGCTCCTGCCCAGATCCCGTGGATCCCGTTGATCCCGGTGAGTAGGGAGTCAGCTGCAGCTGCGGCGGGAGCGCCGCGTGTAAGCTCAGCTTGGCGACCCACTCCTGCATCAGCTCGCGCGAGGAGGCAGCGAAGAGGTACTGCCTCTTGGGAAGCCTGGCTTTGCCTACCTGGACTTGGCGCTTGGCTATTCTCGCTGGAGAGTTATTGTATGAAAACGGAGATAAAAACAGACACTGTTCTGAGCCCAGCGTCTTTTTTGTATTCTATTGTCTCTATTTTTTTCTACAAAGACTCTATTTTAGTCTCCATTTTAGCCTACATATTTGTCTCCATTTCTCTACAGGTTGTTCTCCATTTTTGTCTCAATATTTGCTTTCATATTTGTCTCCATTTTTGTCAAAAATGTTGTGCCCATGTTTGTATTCATTTGTCTACAGTTTTTTCTCCATTTTCGTTTACAAGTTTGTCTCCATTTTTGTCTCTATAAGAAAAGAAGCTATAAGAAGCTACTTACTCCTGAAGCCTCCGCCTTAATTCCGCCACGGGTTCCTGTCCAGATCCCGTGGATCCCGTTGATCCCGGTGAGTAGGGAGTCAGCTGCAGCTGCGGGGGGAGCGCCGCGTGGAAGCTCAGCTTGGCGACCCACTCCTGCATCAGCTCGCGCGAGGAGGCGGCGAAGAGGTACTCCGCACCATCAGCGAGGGAGAGGCGGAACACGTGCGCGCGCTTCGTGTAGTCGCTCGCAATCGAGCAACGGGCCTGTTGGGTAGAAATGAGTTGTGATTAATTTCGATAGTAAAGTAAGTAACTCTTTATCGTACAACATACATTTTACACATTACACACACACACACAAATGACATTTTTTTTTTACATTTTTCTTAAGAATAAAAGCACCATATGGTGGTGTTATCGGCAAAAGCGATTTCTTCACGACAACCTTATAGATAGAGTATAGAAATAGGTATATAGAGTACAGAATAGGATATAGAGTAACTAAATAAAAAAAAACTAATTTCTAATTAGAATATGTCATAAACGGCTGAACCGATTTCGATAACAATCGCTAGAAAACTTGCTTTCAAATAAATAAAAAACGCATCCAAATCGGTTCACCCGTTTAAGAGTTACGGTGCGACCGACAGACACACACACATTCTCAAGTGACACCTGGCGAGGAGGGAAGATGGCCGGTGGACAAAGGCAGTGACCAGCAGCCCGATGGTCGGACGACACTGTCACGGCGGCGGAGGGTTTATGGATGCGGATACCCAACAGTGGGCAGAGGGTGAGCTGATGATGATGATGTAGCAGTTTCTTCAGGTCAGTAGATTTCTTAGACTCACGTTGGCAATAGCGACCGGTGGCGCGGCGGCCTTGCTGTTGGCTCGTCTCTGAAGAAGCACAGCAGCTGTCCACACAACATAGAGTGGCACCCGCTTGATAGACCAGCTTTTGAAGATCACTGACCATGGCTAGATGTTCTATATACACTCTGCTATCATAGAAAATTGGGCTGGCGCGATGCAGGGTATTTGGGAGTCGTTGTGTACAGATACGAAATGGTTTGGATTTCAGTTTGTGTTTATTTGGAAGGAGAATCAAGGGAAAGAAAAGCAATAATATTCACACAAGAAAATCACAACGTAAAAACAGTTTAGACTTCAAAGCACCAGAGCGACTGCGCGCGATGCGCGCGCAACAACCTAAGCTAAAACCGCGTGTGCAAAATATCTACAGTGAAATAAGTAGTTGGTCTGTCTGTCTGTAAATTGGTTTTCATGTATTAAATAATAAATTACATAATATTATAGATAATAGAATATTATACCTCTAGATAAATAAATTGTGGATAAATAATAAAGAGTAAGTAGCCCACATCACTCCCCCCCAGAGACCGTCTCTACGGTCGATAGTAATTAGTAAACCGGACTACGCGACCTGAACGAGTAGTTATGGCTTTAGGAGCCGGAGCGTCTTGACGTGCTGAAACTTTATCAGGAAGCGTAGGTTGAGTGACAAAAGTAGGAGTAGTGGTAACTGATGGAACAGGAGATGACTCTACCAAAATATGAGCTGGCTTAAGGCGGTCGACGGACACTCTCGTCTCCTTGCCCTTAACCAAGATTTTGAAGGTCTTGTCTCCTCGTTCAAGAACCTTGTGAGGACCCGAGTAGGGAGGTTGCAAAGAACCTCTAACCTTGTCGTCCCTCAAGAAAACATGAGTACTGGAATTTAGTTCCCTGTAAACAAAAATGTTATCTTTAGCGTGCCTCGATGCAGGAGCGGGTCGTAATTTTGACGTGAAATGCCGAAGACGTGTGCTGAAATCCGATGTGTCGGTGGTGTGATGTTCCGTTTGCACAGGTAGGAAGAATTCCCCAGGTAAACGCAACGGCTCACCATATACCATTTCAGCAGAAGAGGCATTGAGGTCCTCTTTATGTGCGCTCCTGATCCCTAAAAGTACCAGCGGTAAGTTATCTGCCCAGTTGAGGTCAGCATGGCACATAATTGCAGCTTTTAACTGCCTGTGGAATCGTTCCACAAGGCCGTTGCAGGCGGGATGGTAGGCGGTTGTTCGGCGGTGCCTGAACCCGATCATTTTTCCGAGGTATTGAAAAAGTGTCGATTCAAATTGCCGGCCTTGATCGGTGACAATATCAGATGGACATCCAAATCTTGATACCCATAATATGATTGCCTTTCCGACAGTTTCCGCAGTCATATCAGCCATTGGCGTAACTTCCGGCCAACGGGTAAATCTGTCCACTATAGTGAGACAGTAACGAAATCCATGCGATGTAGGCATCGGCCCTATGATATCAACGTGGATGAAAGCAAACCTAGCGCGGGGTAAATCGAATGTGCCTAACGGAGATGACACATGGCGAATAACCTTGGCGCGTTGACAGGACAAACACTTTCGTGACCACTCCCGACAGTCTTTTCGCACTCCAGGCCAAATAAACCGTTCCGCTACAAGTTTGGCGGACGCGTTAGCACCTGGGTGGCTGAGACTATGGAGGCTATCGAAAACTTGCTTGCGCAATGGCTTAGTCACAAAAGGTCTTGGAATTGAACAGCTCACATCGCAAAATATTTTTGTGTTACTACCAGGAACACTCAACTTTTCCAGGCGGAGTGAAGATTCACCGCTGAGAAGTTGGGCAAGTTCCTCGTCAGAAGTCTGATCTTTGGCAAGAACATCTAAATCGACTGGAATTTGCAGTTCGTCGACACGAGATAAGGCATCAGCGACAACATTGTCTTTGCCTGAGATATGACGAATGTCTGTCGTGAACTGTGAGATGTAGTCGAGCTGGCGAAACTGACGAGGCGAACAGTTGGTTTTTCTTTCATGAAAAGCAAAACTGATCGGCTTATGGTCAGTGTAGACTGTGAAATGTCGAGCCTCTAACATATGACGAAAGTATTTGATGCTTTCATATATGGCCAAGAGTTCGCGGTCGTAAGGTGAATATTTTTGTTGGCAAGGACTGAACTTTCGCGAGAAAAATGCTAGGGGTTCCCAGTGTCCGTCTTTAAGCTGCTGAAGAACTGAACCCATTGCCAGGTCAGAAGCGTCTGTGACCAGCGCTATTTTGGCCTCGCAATCTGGGTGAGCCAGTAAAGCAGCATTAGACAAACTTTCTTTAGTTTGTTCGAAAGCTTGTAATGCCTCACCAGAAATATCAACAGGATGTGACGCCTTAACTGAACCGGTGAGCAGGGCGTTTAGCGGGGCTTGAATTTTCGCGGCGTTTGGTATAAATCGCCTGTAAAAATTAAGCATACCCAAGTATCGCCGAAGTTGCTTCACCGTTTTGGGCGTGGGAAATTCCTTGATTGCCTGAACCTTAGACTCTAAAGGCTTAGTTCCGGCTTCGGATACTCTGTAACCTAAGAAAGTTACCTCACTAGCTCCGAATACGCACTTGGCTGTGTTAATGAGGATGCCATATTCCTTCATCCGTTCAAATAGAATCCGGAGGTGCGTTTCGTGATCCTGCTCATTTTTCGAGAATACCAAGAAATCGTCGAGGTAGCAGTAACAGAACTCCAAACCTCTCGTCATTTCGTCTACAAAACGTTGAAAGGTTTGTGCGGCGTTGCTGAGCCCGAACGTCATGAACGGGAACTCATAGAGTCCGAACGGTGTCGTGATCGCCGTCTTCGGAATGTCTTCTTCGTGCACCGGAATCTGATTGTAAGCTTTTACCAAATCGATCGTGGAAAAGACCTTGCAACCAGCAATATTGTGCGAAAAGTCATGTATATGCCTAATTGGGTAGCGATCTGGAATCGTCCTTGCATTGAGTGTACGATAATCACCACAAGGACGCCAGGCGTTTTCCTTTTTAGGAACTAGGTGTAGCGGCGACGCCCAAGGGCTCTCAGACGGACGCGCTGTCCCATTAGCTAGCATTCGTTCGAATTCTTGCCTAGCAATCTTTAATTTATCGGGAGCGAGACGACGAGGGGTGCAGTATACCGGGGGTCCAGGTGTAGTGCGAATGTGGTGAGTGGTGTTGTGTCGCGGTGACATAGGTGTGCCAGATGGTCGTGTGATTTCAGGAAATTTTGCTAGTAACTCGTGATACCTTGTATTACCCGAAACAAGTTTTACTGATGAAACATCGTTGTTAGCCGGGTGAGCCAGGGTGCATAAACTAGTCAAATTGTCTACAAGTCGCTTATTACGACAATCTACCACTAAATTGAAATGTATGAGAAAATCTACACCAATTATCGGCTTAGTTACATCGGCAACAATAAACCTCCAAACAAAGTCGCGCCGTAAACCTATATTGAGTTTCAGTTCTATGTAACCAAACGTTTCGATTGTTGTCCCATTTGCTGCACATAACTCGAAGTTCGTCTTGGGTCGCCGATCCCGTAGAGCTGCTCGCGGGTAGACGCAGATGTCGCTGCCAGTGTCGACCAGGAAGCGAGCGCCGGTGCCGCGGTCAGTTACAAAGAGGCGACCAGTGGCATGACAGTCATCCGTCGCCATTAATGACTGCCGTGGGAGTTTTCCTTCTTGTAATCGCAGGGTTTGATGCACCTGTCTGCCTCATCACCGTGCATGCTGTGGTACCAGCATACTGGAAACCTTCGGTAACTGGACTGCGATCGGTTTGATGATGATCTACCACGGTTGGTCGTACGTCGGGTCCGCTCTCTTGACCTTCGGTCAAGCCGTGTAGAGAGAGCTTCCACCTGTCTTGACAGTGCCGCTATCTGCTTGTTCATCACCTCCCACTCGCTGCTCGGTAGACTAGCTGTTGAAGTAGAGGCCACTTGAGGGGTACATGCGACGACATCATGAATCCGGTCGGCTAGATCTGCCAGCACTTCGAGCGTGGCATTGGCCTGCGAGGCGATGATTGTCTGCGTACTACTAGGAAGACGGTTAGTCCAGATAGTCCGCAGGAACTCCTCCGGCACGCCAGGTCCTCCGAGATGCTGAAGATGGCGCAGGAACTGGGACGGCTTTCGGTCGCCTAGCTCTTCGTGTCCTAGGAGTTGCTTTAGCTTTTTCTCTCTGGACGCTGAAAGGCGCTTTATCAGCTCTGCCTTTAGTTTTTCGTATTTCCCTGTACTCTGCGGGTTGAGGATGATGTCTTCTACTTGATCGGCGTATTGAGGCGCAAGATTTGAAATTATATGGTTGTATTTAGTCTCGTCTATGGTTATTTTTGCCAAGGCAAATTGGCTCTCAATCTGCTTAAACCATACGGCGGGCTTCTCTGGCCAAAATATTGGTACCTTCACTGAGACCAGTTCCGTTCGAGGTTCGGCGCAAATACGTGGCGGAACATCGGCGGCGGAATCCTCTGCATCGCCGAATGTGAGGCCACCATCTTTGTCGGCCATCGTCTTCTTTAGATCTTCTTCCCCTTGGTAACGTGAACTGTAGGGGTCACCAGTTTGGGAGTCGTTGTGTACAGATACGAAATGGTTTGGATTTCAGTTTGTGTTTATTTGGAAGGAGAATCAAGGGAAAGAAAAGCAATAATATTCACACAAGAAAATCACAACGTAAAAACAGTTTAGACTTCAAAGCACCAGAGCGACTGCGCGCGATGCGCGCGCAACAACCTAAGCTAAAACCGCGTGTGCAAAATATCTACAGTGAAATAAGTAGTTGGTCTGTCTGTCTGTAAATTGGTTTTCATGTATTAAATAATAAATTACATAATATTATAGATAATAGAATATTATACCTCTAGATAAATAAATTGTGGATAAATAATAAAGAGTAAGTAGCCCACATCACTCCCCCCCAGAGACCGTCTCTACGGTCGATAGTAATTAGTAAACCGGACTACGCGACCTGAACGAGTAGTTATGGCTTTAGGAGCCGGAGCGTCTTGACGTGCTGAAACTTTATCAGGAAGCGTAGGTTGAGTGACAAAAGTAGGAGTAGTGGTAACTGATGGAACAGGAGATGACTCTACCAAAATATGAGCTGGCTTAAGGCGGTCGACGGACACTCTCGTCTCCTTGCCCTTAACCAAGATTTTGAAGGTCTGGTCTCCTCGTTCAAGAACCTTGTGAGGACCCGAGTAGGGAGGTTGCAAAGAACCTCTAACCTTGTCGTCCCTCAAGAAAACATGAGTACTGGAATTTAGTTCCCTGTAAACAAAAATGTTATCTTTAGCGTGCCTCGATGCAGGAGCGGGTCGTAATTTTGACGTGAAATGCCGAAGACGTGTGCTGAAATCCGATGTGTCGGTGGTGTGATGTTCCGTTTGCACAGGTAGGAAGAATTCCCCAGGTAAACGCAACGGCTCACCATATACCATTTCAGCAGAAGAGGCATTGAGGTCCTCTTTATGTGCGCTCCTGATCCCTAAAAGTACCAGCGGTAAGTTATCTGCCCAGTTGAGGTCAGCATGGCACATAATTGCAGCTTTTAACTGCCTGTGGAATCGTTCCACAAGGCCGTTGCAGGCGGGATGGTAGGCGGTTGTTCGGCGGTGCCTGAACCCGATCATTTTTCCGAGGTATTGAAAAAGTGTCGATTCAAATTGCCGGCCTTGATCGGTGACAATATCAGATGGACATCCAAATCTTGATACCCATAATATGATTGCCTTTCCGACAGTTTCCGCAGTCATATCAGCCATTGGCGTAACTTCCGGCCAACGGGTAAATCTGTCCACTATAGTGAGACAGTAACGAAATCCATGCGATGTAGGCATCGGCCCTATGATATCAACGTGGATGAAAGCAAACCTAGCGCGGGGTAAATCGAATGTGCCTAACGGAGATGACACATGGCGAATAACCTTGGCGCGTTGACAGGACAAACACTTTCGTGACCACTCCCGACAGTCTTTTCGCACTCCAGGCCAAATAAACCGTTCCGCTACAAGTTTGGCGGACGCGTTAGCACCTGGGTGGCTGAGACTATGGAGGCTATCGAAAACTTGCTTGCGCAATGGCTTAGTCACAAAAGGTCTTGGAATTGAACAGCTCACATCGCAAAATATTTTTGTGTTACTACCAGGAACACTCAACTTTTCCAGGCGGAGTGAAGATTCACCGCTGAGAAGTTGGGCAAGTTCCTCGTCAGAAGTCTGATCTTTGGCAAGAACATCTAAATCGACTGGAATTTGCAGTTCGTCGACACGAGATAAGGCATCAGCGACAACATTGTCTTTGCCTGAGATATGACGAATGTCTGTCGTGAACTGTGAGATGTAGTCGAGCTGGCGAAACTGACGAGGCGAACAGTTGGTTTTTCTTTCATGAAAAGCAAAACTGATCGGCTTATGGTCAGTGTAGACTGTGAAATGTCGAGCCTCTAACATATGACGAAAGTATTTGATGCTTTCATATATGGCCAAGAGTTCGCGGTCGTAAGGTGAATATTTTTGTTGGCAAGGACTGAACTTTCGCGAGAAAAATGCTAGGGGTTCCCAGTGTCCGTCTTTAAGCTGCTGAAGAACTGAACCCATTGCCAGGTCAGAAGCGTCTGTGACCAGCGCTATTTTGGCCTCGCAATCTGGGTGAGCCAGTAAAGCAGCATTAGACAAACTTTCTTTAGTTTGTTCGAAAGCTTGTAATGCCTCACCAGAAATATCAACAGGATGTGACGCCTTAACTGAACCGGTGAGCAGGGCGTTTAGCGGGGCTTGAATTTTCGCGGCGTTTGGTATAAATCGCCTGTAAAAATTAAGCATACCCAAGTATCGCCGAAGTTGCTTCACCGTTTTGGGCGTGGGAAATTCCTTGATTGCCTGAACCTTAGACTCTAAAGGCTTAGTTCCGGCTTCGGATACTCTGTAACCTAAGAAAGTTACCTCACTAGCTCCGAATACGCACTTGGCTGTGTTAATGAGGATGCCATATTCCTTCATCCGTTCAAATAGAATCCGGAGGTGCGTTTCGTGATCCTGCTCATTTTTCGAGAATACCAAGAAATCGTCGAGGTAGCAGTAACAGAACTCCAAACCTCTCGTCATTTCGTCTACAAAACGTTGAAAGGTTTGTGCGGCGTTGCTGAGCCCGAACGTCATGAACGGGAACTCATAGAGTCCGAACGGTGTCGTGATCGCCGTCTTCGGAATGTCTTCTTCGTGCACCGGAATCTGATTGTAAGCTTTTACCAAATCGATCGTGGAAAAGACCTTGCAACCAGCAATATTGTGCGAAAAGTCATGTATATGCCTAATTGGGTAGCGATCTGGAATCGTCCTTGCATTGAGTGTACGATAATCACCACAAGGACGCCAGGCGTTTTCCTTTTTAGGAACTAGGTGTAGCGGCGACGCCCAAGGGCTCTCAGACGGACGCGCTGTCCCATTAGCTAGCATTCGTTCGAATTCTTGCCTAGCAATCTTTAATTTATCGGGAGCGAGACGACGAGGGGTGCAGTATACCGGGGGTCCAGGTGTAGTGCGAATGTGGTGAGTGGTGTTGTGTCGCGGTGACATAGGTGTGCCAGATGGTCGTGTGATTTCAGGAAATTTTGCTAGTAACTCGTGATACCTTGTATTACCCGAAACAAGTTTTACTGATGAAACATCGTTGTTAGCCGGGTGAGCCAGGGTGCATAAACTAGTCAAATTGTCTACAAGTCGCTTATTACGACAATCTACCACTAAATTGAAATGTATGAGAAAATCTACACCAATTATCGGCTTAGTTACATCGGCAACAATAAACCTCCAAACAAAGTCGCGCCGTAAACCTATATTGAGTTTCAGTTCTATGTAACCAAACGTTTCGATTGTTGTCCCATTTGCTGCACATAACTCGAAGTTCGTCTTGGGTCGCCGATCCCGTAGAGCTGCTCGCGGGTAGACGCAGATGTCGCTGCCAGTGTCGACCAGGAAGCGAGCGCCGGTGCCGCGGTCAGTTACAAAGAGGCGACCAGTGGCATGACAGTCATCCGTCGCCATTAATGACTGCCGTGGGAGTTTTCCTTCTTGTAATCGCAGGGTTTGATGCACCTGTCTGCCTCATCACCGTGCATGCTGTGGTACCAGCATACTGGAAACCTTCGGTAACTGGACTGCGATCGGTTTGATGATGATCTACCACGGTTGGTCGTACGTCGGGTCCGCTCTCTTGACCTTCGGTCAAGCCGTGTAGAGAGAGCTTCCACCTGTCTTGACAGTGCCGCTATCTGCTTGTTCATCACCTCCCACTCGCTGCTCGGTAGACTAGCTGTTGAAGTAGAGGCCACTTGAGGGGTACATGCGACGACATCATGAATCCGGTCGGCTAGATCTGCCAGCACTTCGAGCGTGGCATTGGCCTGCGAGGCGATGATTGTCTGCGTACTACTAGGAAGACGGTTAGTCCAGATAGTCCGCAGGAACTCCTCCGGCACGCCAGGTCCTCCGAGATGCTGAAGATGGCGCAGGAACTGGGACGGCTTTCGGTCGCCTAGCTCTTCGTGTCCTAGGAGTTGCTTTAGCTTTTTCTCTCTGGACGCTGAAAGGCGCTTTATCAGCTCTGCCTTTAGTTTTTCGTATTTCCCTGTACTCTGCGGGTTGAGGATGATGTCTTCTACTTGATCGGCGTATTGAGGCGCAAGATTTGAAATTATATGGTTGTATTTAGTCTCGTCTATGGTTATTTTTGCCAAGGCAAATTGGCTCTCAATCTGCTTAAACCATACGGCGGGCTTCTCTGGCCAAAATATTGGTACCTTCACTGAGACCAGTTCCGTTCGAGGTTCGGCGCAAATACGTGGCGGAACATCGGCGGCGGAATCCTCTGCATCGCCGAATGTGAGGCCACCATCTTTGTCGGCCATCGTCTTCTTTAGATCTTCTTCCCCTTGGTAACGTGAACTGTAGGGGTCACCAGTTTGGGAGTCGTTGTGTACAGATACGAAATGGTTTGGATTTCAGTTTGTGTTTATTTGGAAGGAGAATCAAGGGAAAGAAAAGCAATAATATTCACACAAGAAAATCACAACGTAAAAACAGTTTAGACTTCAAAGCACCAGAGCGACTGCGCGCGATGCGCGCGCAACAACCTAAGCTAAAACCGCGTGTGCAAAATATCTACAGTGAAATAAGTAGTTGGTCTGTCTGTCTGTAAATTGGTTTTCATGTATTAAATAATAAATTACATAATATTATAGATAATAGAATATTATACCTCTAGATAAATAAATTGTGGATAAATAATAAAGAGTAAGTAGCCCACAGGTATATATCGTTGCCTAGAGTATGCAGCAGTTTCTTATGTGCCCGGCAGAGGTTGCTACAGTAGTTTCCTTAGACTTACATTGGCAATAGCGATCGGTGGTGCCTTGCTATAAGCAGTCTGGTTCATCCCTGAAGCAGCACAGAAGCTGTCCACACAACACAGAGTGGTACCCTTGATAACTGACCATGGTCTTACGTTTGAGTAGCATTTTTGGACTCACGTTGGCAATAGCAACCGGTGGCGCGGCGGCCTTGCTGTTGGCAAAGTCTTGTTCATCTTTGAAGGAGCACAGAAGCTGTCAGCACAGAGCGGTTGGATGTTCTTCTAAACTTATTACTCAGGTATGGTAGAAACTTTGCTGACGCGACGCTGGATTTAAAGTTTTGTCTAGTGTGTGTAGCAGTTTCTTGACAATACAGTTCAGTAGATTTCTTAGACTCACGTTGGCAATAGCGACCGGTGGCGCGGCGGCCTTGCTGTTGGCGAAGTCCTGCTCGTCTCTGAAGAAGCACAGCAGCTGTCCACACAACACGGAGTGGTAGCCGCGCCACGAGCGCACGGTAGCGCGCGCGCCGCCGTTGCCCGCCACCTGTTTGCGCTCCAGGAATCCTGCAGGGGTGAACAAATTAGAGTGGATGTGAGTCGACACGAAACTGGGGCTGTAACACAATGGCGTATCAATGGCGTCCCAGGTAGAAGGACAAAACCGGGATTTTTTCGTTGTTCTGCTACAACCAGCGAACTAATCCTCTAGAATTTGACTCATAATATTCTTTGCTGTACTACAAAAATATTAAAAGGATTGGACCGACAGCATTAATAAATCGTAATTGAAACCGTCAACCGGGAGCCCATTTTGGCACCATTGCGTTACAGGCTTAGGCCCCTGGCTGTGTTGTGTTAGATACACCGAACTAAATCCCATAGAATCCGCATTACGTATAAAATCACAATAAAAACTTGTCCCCACAGAAACAAATGGTAGCAGCAATAGAAAAATACAAAACATAATTTTGACCATACGTCTAATAATCGAATGTCAACCTTATTGTATTAAAGAATAGTTTTACATAAATTGCATTATATACTGCGAGCAAATTAATACCCTTAGAGAATTAGCTCTCACGTTATTCTACAGGGTGCACTCTAAGTCGATAGCGGAACTTTGAGTAGACTTTCTACTGATCAATACAAACAACTTGTACTAGATGGCTAAAAAAATGGAGCGAAAAAAATATCAGCTGTTCCATACAAAAGGTCGACTTAGTTCTGCGCCAAATGTATGAAACAACAGATATTTTTTTCGCTCAATTTTTTTCGCCACCTAGTACAAGTTGTTCGTATTGATCAGTAGAAAGCCTACTTAAAATTTCGCTATCGACTTAGGCCCGGTTTCTGAGTTGAGAATGTTGCTAAGCAAATGGGTAAGTATCGTCCTGTCTCTGCAGATTTCTCACAAAAGAGCGTGACAGAGCGATACGTAAGTATGTGCTTAGTTAAAATTCTCAACTCAGAAACTGGGCCTTAGAGATGAAGTTATACTTAGATTGAAGTTTCTTCTGCTCGCCGATGTGTAGTTTTTCGATTCGTTTATGCCCGGTTTCTGAATTGAGAATTTTACTAAGTAAATAGTTAAGTATGGTTCTGTCACGTTCTTTTGTGAGAAATCTGTCGAACTATAGATAGATAGAAGATAGAATATTCTTTATTGTACACAAAAACGAACTATACTTAGGTGCTTGCTTAGCGAATTTCTCAATTCAGAAATCGACAGATAGTGTATCTGACACAGGAATCGATTTTGTACATTTTTCTTTGCGCGCAGGCTATTCACTATGCACGGCGCCTTAAAGTTCCGCTATCGAATTCGATTGCACCCTGTAGTTACTTTTGACTTGTGTCGATTTTTAATATGTTTTAGGATCTGGGACCAAGGTCTAGTAATGGGTCTTTGTGGTGTGAACCGTACTGTAGGCTAACCTCCGTGGGCATACTGGCCAATTAGGCTGTCCAAATCGAAATTGGAAGGCGATCAAGAAGCGTAGACGTCTTTGCGAAAAAATAGATAGTCTAATGTTAGGTAGGGGCCGAAATGGTCAAGACATATAAACCCAGCGCCCACAGCGGGCAGAGTTAAAAGTACGTAAAGTGCCTATCTTCCGCTGCGGGCAGGGTTCGCGCGCGCCATAAATAACGTTTTTTATCGTCTGGTCGTAGCGTCAAGTGTCCAAGTGGATATTTTAAGTGGTTAATCCATTAACATACCACAGTTTAAAGCCAGCATAAGCTAGTCTGTGGTTCTCATTAAAAAGGTTGGGCGACTTTTTATCGGGAGCTTTTTTTTGCACTATTGTGTTTACGTTTTCTTTGTGTTTATGTATGAACCTGCCCTTTAATTTGGGCTGAATGAATCATTGTGTTGTGTACATTCTACTAAAAGAGAAACTCAGACTCGCGAATTTCTAAAACGGGCCGCTATAGTTTTTATTGCCAAAATGGCGGAGCATTGCAAGGGATACAAGATACAAGTGTTTTATATTTAGATAGAGTATAGGCTCTAGAGTACCTTCGATCTCTAGCGGCGGTAGCTCGGCCCCGTCGGGTCGACGGTGTCGACGGAAGCTCTGCGTGCGGCGACGCGTCGTGAACGACGGCGTGCGTTTCGGGGCCTTCGTTGTCACCTGGGGGGCAAAGTAGGCATTGGTTGTGGATATATCTGTGGTTTTGGCACAGCTGAGTAGGGCTAAAGAGAAAGTCAAACAGAAAAAAGATGTAGGGCTAGGACGCGATAAAACTGCCCCTTCCGCTCGAAATCCGGCCTAATTAGTCCGTGGCGCGATAAATGCTCGCGCGCTTTATGTTTTCTACCGGATAAGTCAAAAGTCAAGTCAAAGTATTTTATTCAATATGCCATAAATAAATTATTTATATTGAACGTCAAAATAATATCAAAAGTAAAAGTATATAAATCAAATAAGGGATTTTCTGACAGCTAAAAAAAATAAAAAAATAGTTCTATAAGCTGTGACAGATGGCGTTGATACGAAATGTTTTCTATCACAAAGTAAATTAGTGCTTACTTCAGCGAAAATATTCCTTCACTTCATTGCTCTGTGACTTCATCTTTCATCGTCGTAGCTGTCATTTTATTTACAGAAAATGAAAAAGTGCACGACTTTGTTAATGTTCTTTTATGAGTGAATGGTAAATTCGGAAACACTTTATTTTGCTCCACAACTAATACCTAAATGTGTTTGGACATACAGGGTGTTAAAAGACCGCCAACAGACCCGAAAGCCACGCATACTAGACACCAAAACAAAGTACTATTTCGATAAATTATTGCTGGGAAATGATTTTGGTTTTTTAGGTTATAATTTTGAAAAATATTTTATTACGCATTGGACGTGTAACGTAGTGAAGTCATATTGCGCAAGCATAGGTATAAGTTTAGTGCAGATGTTTAGAATACATTGCGGGTTTCTTATAATATTTCTTACAAAAAACGACGTTAAAATTGCAACCCGCAATGTATTCTAAACATCGGCACTTCAAGCTTAAGTAACATAAACTTATACCTACGCTTGCGCAATATGACTTCTGTGCGTTACACGTCCATTGCGTGATAAAATATTTTTCAAAATTATAACCTAAAAAACCAAAATCATTTCCCAGCAATAATTTACCGAAAAAGTACTTTGTTTTGGTGTCTAGTATGCGTGGCTTTCGGGTCTGTTGGCGGTCTTTTAACACCCTGTTTACGAAGGCCAACGAGCGCGAACTGGCATAAAAAAATAACATGTCTCGTCAGCGACATCTAGTTACAAATTTGGAACTACAACTTATGAGCTGTCAGAAAATCCCTTTAGACTATATTGATCGTGTATAAACGCTTGATTGATAAATAGAACCTTTTGGAACAACTCCATCACTACGATGACGCAGCTAACTTTAGTCTAAACAAGAAGCATCACTAATCAAAATACCGACCTGCATGCTCTCCGCGCGCTTGACAGCTGAAGGAAGGGTCTGAGGGGGTGAGGAGGGCGCTCCGGGGGAGGGGGGCTCCAGGGCGGGTTCAGCGATCGTATCCTCGGACGTCGCGTGCTCTGCATGCTGAGGAATGGACGAAATGTTGTTGACGAAATGTTGTTAGAGCATGAAACACCTTATTTGTTCTGTTGTAAAGAACTGTTTGTTTAGTGAGCTAATTGATCTATTTTGGTTCAGCGATGTTTGTTTCACGGCAGAAAAACAGTATTATTTTCATTATAAAACAACAAATCAACAATAATTATTTAGGTGATTATGAGATTTACTGAAACTGCTGCTTTTTTGGGCAGTACCACTGGTTTTTCGAGCAAAAATACAAATCAGTTTAGTCTAAATTGATGTTTTCTTGTTTAAAATAATGAAAAGAATACAATTTTACTTTCGTAAAACAAAATTGTGTCAGGTTAGTTACAAAATTGAAAAAAAAAAAAACTGAAAATTTGGGCTTTCCCGTCACGGTACTTTCGTTGACCCTTAGTGAGCATTTACCGTGCGCCTGCGCTGCTCCTGCAACCTCTGCACCTCCCGTCGCTTAGTGAGCTCGGCGCGGTCTAACTGCTGCTGTTGTCTAACTACTACATCGGTTAAAGTCCATCCAATATGATTACACACACACTGCTATGATTGTTGTTGAGGATAGGGACACCTGAGTACCTGATGTCCCTATCCGTCGCAGAGTACGGACAAGCTAAGACGGCAAGACCTACCGCAGATAGGTCCTGGCACACGGTTTCGCTCATTTGCTGGATTTAGTATGCCCTTTTCATGACCTAGGTCAGGGGTCACCAATTAGTTTCGCTCGGGGTCCGTTTTAAGAAATGAAATGACCATCGCGGTCCGCACATTTTATAGAAAAAAATAAATATTAATAAACAAATGTAATTACGGAAATAACAAAACTCTAGGTATTTTTTTACATAATAATATATCAATGAGAAAAATTACATTTTTTGTTGCGGACTATCTGTCTGAAGTTTGGAGTAAATCGCAATCCGCAAAAAGTTTCTCGCTTGTTAGCTCGTTACTTCGCCCGGCCTAATTCGAATTGACGTCAACAAAAATAATGCGGGGGATACATTTTTATTAAATTTTGTGCTCTGTAGTGCAAGTTGCTGTGTTCTCGCGATCCGCACAAAATGGGTCGGATGCGGCCACCCCTGACCTAGGCTGTCGGTAAAAGGGCCACTATAATAAAAAAGGTAATCTTGGTGAGGGGGGTGTTTTTGAGGATGAGTTACCGTGCGCCTGCGCTGCTCCTGTAACCTCTGCACCTCCCGTCGCTTGGTGAGCTCGGCGCGTTCCTTGGCGGCGCGTTCGGCCGCCTGCGCGCGCGCCGCCGCCTCCGCCGCCTGCTGCTCCTTGAACGCTTGCTCCACCTGCGGGGAGGAACCAAGTTATAAACCAATGGCACCATTTTTAGGCTTCCGGACCTCAAAGATGGTCACGATCCTCAGCACTGAGGGAACGACTGAATGGATGGATGGACCTCAAAAGGAAAAACGGAACCATTACAGCATCATTGTTGTCCGTCTGTCTGTCTGTCAAGACCTTTTTCTCAAGAACGCGTGGAGGTATCAGGTTTAAATTTATATCAAAATACTCAGACCGTCCTTTGAAGCCTAAAAAACAAGCTTCCTACCGGATTCCTATACAAGAAATGTAACAAGACATAGAAACTAGCGCCCTCTATATTATTAGTTTAAACCTCAACTCTATATGGCGCTGTATGCAGCCTAGCGCCGCGGTATGCAATTTTTTTAAATGTATATTTCTTCGAATTAAATTCATAGAATGGTGGTACGGAACCCTCGGTGCGCGAGTCCCACTCACAGTTGGCCGTTTTTTAGTTCTATGGGTGGCCTTATACCACGCGCGGTAAGAGCCACCATAGAATATCCGAGACTATGGCCAACCGTATGTCCCGTTGGAAGTCTGCTGGTCGTAAAACGCGGTGGAAAGGATTCTGTGCGAACTCCAGTTTGGAGGGGAGTAGCGCAGGAGACAACATACACTTTGGGACTCCACAAATTAACGAATGATCAGTGGGGACTCCACCAATGAACGGATGAACAGTGTACTTGCCAGTGTCAATCTCCTGAGAGCGTCGAACCGCTCCCGTTGCGTCTCGATCGTCTCTTCCATGTCGCGGTGTTAGTTGAATGAATGAATGAATGAATGAATGAATGAATGAACGAATGACCACTGTACTTGCCAGTGTCAATCTCCTGAGAGCGTCGAACCGCTCCCGTTGCGCCTCGATAGTTTCCTCCAGGTCGCGGTGTCGATTGAATGAACTAATGAATGAATGCATGAACGAATGACCAGTGTACTTGCCAGTGTCAATCACCTGAGAGCGTCGAACCGCTCTTGTGCCTCGATCGTCTCTTCTAAGTCGCGGTGTCGGTTGAATGAACGAATGAATGAATGAGTGAACGAATGCCCAGTGTACTTGCCAGTGTCAATCTCCTGAGAGCGTCGAACCGCTCCCGTTGCGCCTCGATCGTTTCCTCCAGATCGCGATGTCGGTTGATCAGCTCTTCCACTTGCGACACGCTGTCTCCTAACTTGCCGTCGCGGACCAGTGGTACTCTGTGGCGGGAGAGAGGAGAAAAACGGTGAGTTGGGTTTGTCAGGGTTAAACAATTCAACATCTATCAATAACTTAGAGAAGAAGAAAGAAGGATTTACACAGCCACTAGTTCGGTGTCTATAAGTGACCAATACTGTAGAAATCAGTCGCGTTTCGCGGAAGACATGACACTAACTGGACTTCTCGTAGAATGAAGGAGTAGTAATCTGGCGCCCTGGAATCCTTACCTCGCTGCTCTGTATCAATTATTGTATTGTTGTTGTGGTGTTTGTATTTCTATTATATTTCTATCCAGTGAGCTTACCTGGCTTGTATCCAGTTATCTAACCTAGCCTGACCATGTATCCAGCTGCTGAGGCTCTCGGCCTCTAAGCTGTAGCTGAAAACGAGCGATCTGTTCTTCTGAGCAGATGATAACTCTACCTTTCTGCTGCGTACTCTGTACCTACATAGTATTTTGTTACCTCCCGAGTTTCTATTATCTTTATGCAGATCTGATCTTTTTGTATTTTCTAAAGCACTAACCCGGGCTAGGGAACTTTATAAAGATTATACAAAAATCTATACTTTATACAAAAAGTGGTTAAAAACGTAGTGGCAAAATCAAATAAATTCCAATGAGCATTTCGTCTGTAATGATGAAGCATTGGGTAGTGTAGATAAGTGCAAACTATTACACTAGATGGCGCCCCATCGTCCGTAAGACGAGTTTCAGTAAGGTTAGAAAATTCGCAAAGACAGTACTTGACTCGGTAGCTCAATTGGTAGAGCGCCTGCACGAAATGCAAGAAGGTTGCGGGTTCAAATCCTGTCCCGAGCGAATTTTTTAACCTCATAAAAATCTTTATAACGATCTGATCTTGGTTCTGCCATTGTTTATGGTAAACTTAATAACGTTGTGCGTTACTTGTGTTTTTGCTTCTTCAGTAAGGGTGTGTGTGTGAATCGTATTTCTAACCTGGTCTGTATCCAGTGATCAAGGGCATCGGCGTCCCGCTTAAAGACAAGCGCGTCCAGGTGTTGAGCGTAGAGCGACCGGCGGCGCGCGGCGGCGGCGTCGAGCACGGAGCGGCGCGCGCGCAGCGCCGACAGCCGCGCGGATATCTCCGCCGACATGAAGTGGCCTTCGCTGACTAGCTTGTCCGCTGTTTGGGACAAAATTACCATTATATACATGGTAAATAAAGCTTAGAAACTACTACTACGGCTAAGAAACCAAGCCTAGAAACCGCCTTTGACCTCAAAACCAAGCTCAGATACATAAAATGATCTCAAAACCAAGCATATAAATGTTCAATAGCTTTAAAACGAAGTTCAAAGGCCTTTTATGGCCTCGAACTACACCTAGAAGTATTTTAAAACCTCAGGAAGATCAGCTGTGTAAAGTTTCTACGTACTTTCTATAGCCTCAACCTAACCGCTTATGTTTTATAGCCCTAGGAGTTTATGGCTTCGAAAACAATCCTAGAAACCTTCTATGGCTCCGAAACCAAACACAAAAACCTTCTATAGCCTCAAAGTAAGCCAAGGAGTCTTTAATGACCTCAGGTTTATTCCATGGCCTCAAGCTAAATCTAGAAACACTCTAGAGCATCAAACTGAATCTAGAAACACTCTAGGGCCTCAAACTAAATCTAGAAACACTCTAGAGCCTCAACCTAAATCTAGAAACACTCTAGAGCCTCAACCTAAATCTAGAAACACTCTAGGGCCTCAAACTAAATCTAGAAACACTCTAGAGCCTCAACCTAAATCTAGAAACACTCTAGGGCCTCAAACTAAATCTGGGAACACTCTAGGGCCTCAACCTAAATCTAGAAACACTCTAGAGCCTTAAACTGAATCTAGAAACACTCTAGAGCCTCAAACTAAATCTAGAAACACTCTAGAGCCTCAACCTAAATCTAGAAACACTTTAGGGCCTCAACTAAATCTGGGAACACTCTAGGGCGTCAACCTTAATCTAGAAACACTCTAGAGCCTCAAACTAAATCTAGAAACACTCTAGAGCCTCAAACTAAATCTGGGAACACTCTAGGGCCTCAACCTAAATCTAGAAGCACTCTAGAGCCTCAAACTGAATCTAGAAACACTCTAGGGCCTCAAACTAAACCTAGAAACACTCTAAAGCCTCAAAGTAACCCAGGAACACTCACCAGCGGCGTACAGTTGGTTGAAAGCGTCGTCGCGCGCCTGTATCTCAGCGCATATGTCTTGGTGGCGCGCCACCAGTCGCTCCGCCCCCGCCACGTCGCCGGCAAGTTCCGGCGCCGTCACGCGCGCTATCGTCTCGTTACTATAGCCTCAACCTAACCGCTTGTCGTTTATAGTTTCAGGAGCCTTTTATGGCTTCTAAACCAAGCCCAGAAACCTTCTATGGCCTTAAACCAAGCCCAGAAACCTTCTATGACCTTTAAACCAAGCCCAGAAACCTTCTATGGCCTTTAAACCAAGCTCAGAAACCTTCTATGGCTTCTTAACCAAGCTCAGAAACCTTCTATGGCCTCAAAGTAAGCCAAGGAGACTTTGATGACCTCAAGTTGCTTTCATGGCCTCAACCTGAATCTAGAAACACTCTAGGGCCTTAAACAAAATCTAGAAACACTCTAGGGCCTCAAACTAAATCTGGGAACACTCTAGGGCCTCAACCTAAATCTAGAAAAACACTCTAGGGCCTCAAACTAAACCTAGAAACACTCTAGAGCCTCAAACTAAACCTAGAAACACTCTAGAGCCTCAAACTAAACCTAGAAACACTCTAGAGCCTCAAACTAAACCTAGAAACACTCTAGAGCCTCAAACTGAATGTAGAAACACTCTAGGGCCTCAAACTAAACCTAGAAACACTCTAGAGCCTCAAACTAAATCTAGAAACATTCCAGTGCCTCGAAGTGACCCAGGAACACTCACCAGCGGCGTACAGTTGGTTGAAGGCGTCGTCGCGCGCCTGTATCTCAGCGCATATGTCTTGGTGGCGCGCCACCAGTCGCTCCGCTCCCGCCACGTCGCCGGCGAGTTCCGGCGCCGTCACGCGCGCTATCGTTTCGTTGGTCCAGGCCCTGGGAAACGGATGGGTTTTGTCAATGTTTGCCTCGGAAATACTGTCTATCGCGATTCCTTTCTAAAGTAAACGCTAGGTTATTAGTGGTTCGCCCCGAGCTGTGAACTCGTGCGATGTGTAACTTATTGCTAACACCTTTCGAAATTTCCGCGCGAATGGTGTTAGCAAAAAGTTAACTGGGGTCGCGAGTTCACAGTTCGGGGCGTCCTAATGAAAAGGCTCTTTAAGTAGTATCTTTATCTTTACTTGGTTCGTTCGAAACCGGTCGAATCGCGGTTATTTTGTAGGTAAACCTTTATTATCCTGCCCCCTTCGCACGCTGGCCTTTTGTCTACTCTCAACTGTCACCTTAGCCACTGTTAACTGTCACCTCAGTAGTATTAAGTGGCTAATGTGACAGTTGAGAGTAGGCAAAAGGTCAGCGTGCTAAGGGGGCTGAATTTTCGGCTGCGGTCTAGCGGCCGTGGACTGGAGCGGCGAGTGTTTTCAGGTATCTTTATAGGACCTAGAGTTGTATTAGTTTAAGTACTTACAGTAGTCCCTGGCAGGTCCCGAAGAACGCCTCCAGCTGTTGAGCCAGCTGCAGCTGTTGCTCGCAGTCGTCGGCGCGCGTGGTGAGGGCTTCCAGAGCTTCGGTGACTTGCTCCAGTTTGCAGGTCACGTGCTCCCGCGCGTCTGGGAAGGCTTGGCCGAGGCTGCGGAAGAAGGGGGGTGGTTAGTCACGGCAAATATATTTTAAGTTATGGGATGGTCCAAAGTAGTCAACAATCATTGATACACGGCATAAATTATGTTCGCCCTTGTCAAGGGCCCTGAGAACTAGTTTACTAATTTGAATTTTCTACGAAAGAGAGAGAAAGAAAGAGAGAAAGAGAGAGAGAGAGAGAGAAAGGGGGGAATAAGCGTTGAAGGTTCTTCTTCTCTCGTGTCGAAAGCGTTACAGTGCGCGCTCCCAAAAACGTGCCAATTTGATCGCGCAGGGGGTTCCCTCCGATCAAGTTGCCAGCTTACCAAAGCATCCCTAGTCACCCAAGCGTAGGTGGTTTGATATTCAATATGGCCGCCAGTGATTTCACAGAAATACATTGGAAAAAACTCGGGCTCCTAGACGAAAGAAAATAGCGCGACCATTTTAACAGCGACTGAGAGCTGACAAACCGTGGTATATGGGAAAAATACAAAATTATGTAATTTCAAAATGGAGGAAAAGTAAAGAAGGAAAGAAGAACCCCGCGGAGAGCGAAGGCAGAGCCCTCTTGCCTCTAGACTTACCTTTCAGCTTGTTGTTGCAGCTGTGTGTGTCGGTCTCTAAGCGCGCCCAGGTCGTCCCGGAGCGCCTGGAGCGCCCTGCGGCGCGCGGGCAGCAGCGCCCCGGCTGGCGCGCCGCCCCCGAGCGCCTGTTCCTTCTGTTCGATCCAGGCGGCCGCCTCGTCGGCTGAGCGGTCGAACTCGTGCACTTGGCGCGCGCCCGCTAGCGCCTGGGGAAAAGAAAAAAAAAAAAAACAGTTGATTAACAAAACTTTCGGTCTCAGCACCTAGAACTGGCGGCAAATAGTCTCGCATTCGATACAAAACGAAGAAAAATCTCATTCTGCTGCAAATGTCACATCTCCTATTCTCACGAAGACATAAGGCACGAGATTTCTGCGAGATATTTACCTTTTTCGCTCGACATGACTCGAGTGGTCAGAAGCAGTTTCTAATTTAAAAAACCGCTTCCAAATCGGCTCATTAAGAGTTAAGGCGCCACAGACAGACCCTCACACACACACACATACCGGTCAAACTTATAACACCCCTCTTTTTGGTCAGGGGTTAATAACTGCGTCTAGTGGCACCTTCACTCACACTAGATGAATGAAGAGACCATTCGACGCTGCAGTGCCTGTGCTGTATAAATCATCTCATTACGAAGACGCAAAGGCCTTAGTTTTTTTTAAATAACTAACCTCTTGTCTTGCAAGTGCGAGCTCGCGCAGGTCCTCCCACAGTCCTCGCACGTCGTCCATCTTCTGTCTCACTCGCTCCTGCTCGGGTGTGTTCTCCTCTAACAGAGCCTGTCCCGCCTCACAGACCGCCTCGATGCGGCCCTCGTTCGCTGTGGTAGGAAAAATAGGTTAGACAAGCAATAAAGACTCATTGCAATCTTGCTAAATTAACCTTCGAGCGGTAGCGTGCGGTCGAATCGACCGCGCTTTACAAATTTTTGTTCATAATTCGGTTTAGATTAGTCACAATGATTTCTTATCCCAGGTTTTTTTTTTGTTGTCTACAATTAAAACAAACTATTAACTTTTTTTTTTTCTAAAGCTTATTTATTGTTATTAAAGAAATATATGATTATTTAATTTATTTCTGTTTTTAAAGTCCTAAAATCTACCAAGGTCTTTTAGTTTACGCGCGACCGCTTGTGTTACAAATAACCGCGCGACAGCAGGTTAAAAAGAAAAAAAAAGAAAAAAAAACTTCTGTGGTCACCTTGCAGCGAGTTGCGAGTAGGCCTTTGCATTAACTGTCTTGGTCTTGGGATAGAATTCCAATTTTGTATGAATCCTTCTTTCGGAAAAAAAACTCTGGCTACTAAGGGAAAAGAGATAGCGCTACCGATATAACGGCAATGACGAGATGAGATAGCGTAGTATACCAGAAAATTACGATATCGTGGCATTTCAAGATGGCGGCCGAGATATGAATGGCTTAAAATGTTTTCTGATCCCTAGATACTTTTGATGTGTGTCTGTTAGATGATTTATGTATACAGCGTCCAGTGGCTTTCCACAGACTCAATAAGAGAAGTGACTAGGAAACTGCAGTTTTAGACATGTTTTAGTAGGACTACGCTTGCCTGGCACCTATACCATTTTAGTCGGCCAAGCCGCGGGTTTCCTCACGGTGGTTACCTTGCAGCTGCTGCAGGAAGTTATCGAAGGCCTGCTGGAGAGTCTCCACATGTTCCACATCCAGTCCATACTCCTCGCTGGCAGCCACCGACATCTGCTCGCCGATCCACTCCTGCGCCTCCGCGCACTCTTGGGCGAACCTGGGTAGATGGCAAAATATAGTGTTAGTTATCAAATACATAAAGGAGGAGCGGATGATTCATCTCACTCAAGTGTGAAATTGTTGCATTTATAAAAATTTTTATAGTATGTATCTATTTTAGTTATATATATATACAACTATTTTGGTATAGTATGTAAGGTATTTGTATTTATTTATTGATAAATGTATATTTATTTATACTAGGTACTTACTTGTTTATTTTATTTTACTTATTCATAATTACTTGTGTGCACTAATTTCTAAGTATTACATAAAATTATATCCTGTGCTTATGTAATTTAATTATTGTTGTTTATGTACATCTACTACCTTCTCTATTTTTACTGGTCCAATCCGTCCCAAGGTTGTCTGGAAGAGATCGCTTTTAGCGATAAGACCGCCGTCTGTACTATTAGGTTAAGAAAAATCCTGTTAACATTTAATTTCTGGTGTACAATAAAGTGTTCTCTATCTCTATCTATCTATCTCACTCCATCTTTAAAAACAAAATATATGACACTATCCTTGGCAAGATGTCTGAAAAATTGGCGCATTTAGTCAAAATTTCAATATATTACAACTTGACACTTCTAACGCCACATGAAAAATTAAAAGTATTTAATTAAAAAGGACACTTTTTCAGTCTTGATATTTTATAGGATCTTTGGCCCTGCAAAATTATTATTTTTTATTTTTTTATGAAGCCTCTATAGTGTCCCACTGCTGGGCAAAGGCCTCCCCTTTTTTCTTCCACTCCTCTCTATCCTCGGCTGCCTCTTGCCACCCCGGCAAAAAGGTTGTGAGGTCGTCCCGCCATCTCCGCCTCGGTCTGCCGCGGCGCCGGTGCCCATCTTGTGGGGTCCAGTCGGTGACGACTTTCGCCCACCTATCCGGACCCATGCGGCAAACGTGGCCGGCCCAGTTCCACTTCAATTTGGCGGTTGCAGCTCCAACATCCTTGATTTGCGTTTTGGCGCGCATCGTGGTGTGAGGAGTAAAATGAGGGAAAATGAGGAGTAGAAACGGTTAAATTTTTTGGTTGCTAGTTATAGGGTCTGTTTTGTCCTGACGGCGAAAGAGACAGTTGGTCCTTCGAGCCGGACTGTTTAGTACTCACTTGAAGTAGTTCAGGCTCTGCTGCAGACGCTGTTCCCGCCGCGTTGACAGCAGCTTCATCTCCTCATGTAGACCCTTCAGCTCGGTGGAGACCAGCTCGTCTTCAGGGTTTAGTCCTACGAGATGGACTGTTTAGTACTCACTTGAAGTAGTTCAGGCTCTGTTGCAGACGCTGTTCCCGCCTCGCTGATAGCAGCTTCATCTCCTCATGTAGACCCTTCAGCTCGGTGGAGACCAGCTCGTCTTCAGGGTTTAGTCCTACGAGATGGACTGATTAGTACTCACTTGAAGTAGTTCAGGCTCTGTTGCAGACGCTGTTCCCGCCGCGTTGACAGCAGCTTCATCTCCTCATGTAGACCCTTCAGCTCGGTGGAGACCAGCTCGTCTTCAGGGTTTAGTCTTACGAGATGGACTGTTTAGTACTCACTTGAAGTAGTTCAGGCTCTGTTGCAGACGCTGTTCCCGCCGCGTTGACATCAGCTTCATCTCCTCATGTAGACCCTTCAGCTCGGTGGAGACCAGCTCGTCTTCAGGGTTTAGTCCTACGAGATGGACTGTTTAGTACTCACTTGAAGTAGTTCAGGCTCTGTTGCAGACGCTGTTCCCGCCTCGCTGATAGCAGCTTCATCTCCTCATGTAGACCCTTCAGCTCGGCCAGCTTGGTGGAGACCAGCTCGTCTTCTGGGGTCGGGCCCTCCTGTGTGGGACCAAAAACATGTACTTAGTTTGAAATTCGTGATCGGAATTATTAGTCATTTGAGGTTCATGTTTTCAAGGTCATCAAAGCTATTGCAATTAAAACCTGGCTGTGTGGCAAGAACAAACCTGTGTATACGGCAAGAGCAAACCTCGGGCTGCGGCAAGAATAATCCTGGGGCCGCGGCAAGAATAACAAAATCTGCGGCAAGAACAAACCTAGGTATGCGGCAAGAATATCCCTGGGTGTGCGGCAAGAATAACCCTTGCTCCGCGGCAAGAATAATCCTGGGTCTGCGGCAAGAATAACCCTGGGTCTGCAAGAATAACCCTGGGACTGCGACAAGAATAACCCTGGGTCTGCGCCAAGAATAACCCTGGGTCTGCGGCAAGAATAACATTGAGTCTGCCGCAAGAATAGTCCAGGGTCTGTGGCAAGAATAACCCTGGGTCTGCGGCAAGAACAAACCTGGGTATGCGGCAAGAATAACCTTGGGTCTGCGGCAAAAATAACCCTGGGTCTACCGCAAGAATAACCTTGGGTACGCGACATGAATAACCCTGGGTATGCGGCAAGAACAGACCTGGCTGTGCGGCAAGAACGAACCTGGGTATGCCGCAAGAGTAACCCTGGGTCTGCGGCAAGAATAACCTTGGATCTGGGGCAAGAACCTTTTCAAAATCATAAATTATTATGGTTTAACGAAACTTAATGTATAATTTGTATTTGCTTTTGTATAAACTTTTAATTTCATGTGGCAAGAACAAACCTGGCTATGCGGCAGCGCCGCGGCGGCGCGCTCCAAGCTCGGCAGCGAGGCGTCCAGCTGCGCTATCTCCCTCCGTCTCGCGGCCAGTCGCCGCTGCAAGAGCAGGACAGACTCCTCGTCGCGGCCCGTATCCGCCTCTAGCAGCGCGTCCCGTCTCTCTCTGGCCCATGAGAGACTGTCAGAAATCTCAGACACCAACTGTGGAAGAGTTTCGGTGTTATTTATGCTGTTACAATTTATTGCATGCACAAACAAAAAAAGATAAAATATTATTTATTGTACACACACAAATAATAATTCAGACAGGAAAAGATAACTAACTAAAACAAGGTACAATTGGCGGCCTTATTGCTAACAGCAATTTCTTCCAGGCAACCACTGATGGAAAAAATTCTAGGGAATTGAGTGGCAAGGGAAAAAGTAAGTAAGTAAGTAAGTAACTCTTTATTGCACAAACGAAAACATTTTACAAACAAACATTTAAAAATAATAGTACAAATGGCGGTCTTATCGCTAAAAGCGATTTCTTCCAGACAACCTTCCCATTTCCCAACCATTCCCGAAAAACTGGACGAGTGCGAGTTAAATCTATAATTATCTCGGCCACCATCTTGAAATGTCACGATATCGTAATTTTATCGTAAACTACGGTATCTCATCTCCTCATCGGCGCTATATCGGAAGTGCTATCTTCTTTGCCCTTGGAGAGAGTTTTTTTCCGAAAAGCAGTTTTCCACACAAAGTCAAAATTTTATCCCTAGACAATTTTGATGGTGTAGTAACCTGTAATGTGTCTATAGCGCGCTGTAACCGCCTGGTTCTTGTCACAGCCAGTGCCATGGCTCTTTTCACGGCAGCTGAAAGGTTCCGGGAGCGTGACTCGAGGGAGGCAGCGGCGAAGTGACCGCGCCGCGCTAGCTCCGCGCCGCGCTGGCAGAGCGATGTGATGGCTGGTTCCCTGGTGGAGATGGCGTGGTGTTAGAGACTATACAGGGTGTTAAAAGATCGCCAGCAAAAAACCACGTATTTTCCTCATCATAACGAAATTTTTGGCCAAAGGAACTATGTCGGTTCAAAGTCGGATTTATATATTTTTTTCTGAAATGTTTTCAGTATCGTGTAATAATATTTCTTCTCAAGATGCCATATAAAAATTTTGAATATTTCTTACAAAAAACGACATTAAAATTGCAACCCACAATGTATTCTCAACGTTGCATCGGCACCTCAAGCATATTTAGCAGAAGTGTATGTCAACGCTTGTGTAATAAAATAATTTCCAAAATTATAACCTAAAAAGCCATAATCATTTCCCAACAAT
Source organism: Zelleria hepariella (assembly GCA_949319315.1). NCBI lineage: Eukaryota > Metazoa > Arthropoda > Insecta > Lepidoptera > Yponomeutidae > Zelleria > Zelleria hepariella. The sequence goes on along the minus strand of OX439386.1, from coordinate 19,266,036 downwards.
AATTTATGGAAAAAGTACTTCGTTTGGACCTTAACGATAATATGGATTACATGAAGAGTTTCTTCGAATATATTTAACCCTTACCTGGCCACCAACTCTGCTTCTAAGGCCAGATGCTTTTTATGCAGTTTCTGCGCCTCCTGCAGTGTTTCACCGCATTCCGTGGAACTTAGTGCAGGCTCCCGCTCTGCCAACCTGTAAAATATACGATTTTAATAGTTTCAGGTGTAGAAAAACTGATACATTTTTGTGCCGATTATTACGGGTAAAGAATTTGAGAGTTTGAGAAAAAATTCTAGCTAATTACATAATATCCATGTTTATTCTTCGCAATATGATGCCGAACGTCTCACAACTAGCGCCGCCAATGGAAAATAAAACATATCTTTTTTTATGCGTTTTTAGCAAAAAACGCTCCGCGATTTCTCAACGCGAGGTTTAACTATTTTTAGGACCTAATGTTTGGATTCCAGGATTGCATTTTTAAGTTCTAGGATCTAGAATCCAAACCTTAGGTCCTAAAAATAGTTAAGCCTCGCGTTGAGAAATCGCGGAGCGTTTTTTGCTAAAAACGCATCCAAAAAAAGATATGATTTTTTTTATTGGCGGCGCTAGTTGTGAGACGTATTTCATCTTAATTAAGTATCCTAAGACACAGAACTAATTTTTCATATTACATAGGTAGCCCAATTGCTCCACAATATTTCTAAATTTGTATTTTGCGTTCCGAATTTCAGTTTGAAAACGAGCTCTTTTAAGAGTCCAAGTTACACGTAAAGATTTTAAAAGCGAACAGTAAAGATTTTATGGCACAAAAATGTCACGTTCTTACGAAATTCAGATCTTTTTTCCCCGCTAAGTGGTGAGGCTATTCACACTCCGGCAGTGCTGCCTGGCTCGCCACAAATGCCACTGCCATTGTAAATGGCAATCAATGGTTTTTCACTTCACTTTCACTTCACTACAGGGTGCAATCTAAGTCGATAGCGAAACTTTAAGAAGGCTGTCTACTGATCAATACAAACAACTTGTACTAGGTGGCAAAAAAAAATGGAGCGGAAAAAATATCAGCTGTTCCATACAAAAGGTCGACTCAGTACTGCGCCAAATGTATGAAACAGCTGATATTTTTTTCGCTCCATTTTTTTCGCTCCATTTTTTTCGCCACCTAGTACAAGTTGTTTGTAATGATCAGTAGACAGCCTAGTTAAAGTTCCGCTATCGACTTAGAGTGCACCCTGTAGTATAAAAGTCAACCACTCACCAGCGCGCTTCCTCTTCGGCGTCGCGCTCCCAGCGACGCAATTGCGCAGCATCCTGAAGGTTGTCGCGACGAATCTGCATCGGCTCGGCTAGCTGCTTGTATCTGCGAAAGTATGTTACAGTTAGAGACGATCAGTTGATACAAAGCTTAACTTAGCGGATGAGCCAGCTTTATATTCTGAAACAAATTATTGAACGAGTGAGTAAAGCGAGAGAAGTTCTCTGAATTTACTGGAACAATCCGGCGTTTGTATGTTGTTTTATACAGGGTGTTGTTATGGTCAATAACAACCGAGTCGGGGACGATAGTTTGAGTAACGCTTGAAACTAAAAATAAGTTTTTTTTTTCTAAAATGTTTTTGCATAAATCACCTTGTTCAAGTTGTTCTATAATAACCGCGACGTGCGGACACCCCCGCTTTCTCAAAGCGCGCGCGCGATGTTGCGCCCGACTCGCCGCTAGCGTTAGTGTAATAGTACGGGCGGCCACAATTTAATTATTTTTGGGTATTTTTCATTGACATATTTTTATTTTTTTTTATATTTTTTCTGGCTTCAGTGTTGTGTAAACAATCACCCCTGAGCCGGGTGTAACTTTACAAAACAACACCCTGTATATCGCGAGTCAACTGTGTCGCCGTATCGGCCTTGCCCTTCTAGTTACCTGTTGACGGCTTGTTCGGCCTTCTCCAACATCTCCTCAGCCATGAAATGTTTGTTGTCGGCGAGCTGCCGCGCGGTGTCGGCCAACTGTGTCGCCGTGTCGGCCTTGCCCGCCGCCTGCTGCTCGAGCCGCGCGTGCCGCTTCAGCAGAGCCTCCGTGAGGGCTAGGTCCGAGCCTGTTGGGTAAGGGATTGGGTTTTAGAGGTGGTAAGAGTAAGATGTAGCCTGTACATTTTTTGTATGATTGTATATGTCCCACTAGCTGGGCAAAGACTTTCACTTAGAGAGGTGGTATATTACTATTTATTTATTTAAAATTGCATAACTTACAGTAAATTGAACGAGCGAGCTAAGCGAGAGAAGATATCTTCTCTGCTCCCAGCTGCTAGTATCTGGTCAAGTTGCCAACCTAGAGCTTCTACCTGCTAGAATATCGTCTAGCTTCTACCCCAGATCCCCAGATCCAGCTGCCCTATCTCCAAGCCCAGAGCTTCCAACTTACCCAGTTCCTCACTCAGCAGCTGCGACTCGGTCTCCAGCAGCCAGGCGGTGAAATCGTCAAGGCCGCGCAGGTAGACCCTGGCCTGATAGGCCTCCTGGAGCCGCTCCCTCCTCAGCTGCGCGGCCGCTTGCAGCTCCGCCCATTGCGCCTCCAACTCTTCAACAAGGGTCGCGATTTCTCGGGACGCGTAGTGCTTCGATTCTGTGGGGGACGAATGGAAGTTAGAATGAGCTGTTTTCAAAGAACAAAATATTCAAAGCAGTTCATAGATGGCGCTTACAGGTGTGGCCATAGCAACACCGGAATACGGCTGTCAAAATTAATCTCTGCTGAGCGAAATTTGACAGCGCCGTATTCCGGTTAGATAGGTGGAAGAAAAAAGTCGTGGCTCAGAAATATCAGGAAATGGACGGATAACCAGCGTTGAAAAGACAATTCATCATCATCAGTTCCTTTTATCCCTAATCAGGGACATAGGGCTCTTAAAACAGTTTTCCAATCTGGCCGATTTTGCGCCTTCGTCTCAAGCTCGGATATGCTCATTCCAAGACTATTAGCCTCCTCCTGTTGTTCCTGTTGTTGTTGTCCTGTTGTTGAAAAGACAATTAATAACATTTAATCATTCGTCTAGTAATCAGCTAAATTCTTTAATTCTAGAAAAACCAAGCCTTACCAAGCCTTCTGCCAAAGGACCTAGCCGCTGTATTACATAACGATCAGAGCCTCGCCGGCGGTGGCCACGGCGTCGTGTTGGCCGCTAGTTCGGCCTCGAAGCTTGCAAGCATGCCAAGGGACCAGCTGTTGTATTTATTAGTTACTAGCTGACCCGGTGAACTTCGTATCACCTGAAATAGTTTGACTCTCCGCGTCAAAAATGGCGATTCCAATACAAAATGACCAATTTTTATTTCTTCCGTTTTTCAGCTAATCCTTTAACTTTTCCCATATTTCTTTGCTTTTAAACCTACCCTGAACTATGGTGAACTAAACAAAACAGTAAATATGCAAATCGGTCAAGCCGTTTCTTAGTTTTAGCGAGACTAATGCACGGCGATTAATTTTTATATATATAGATTACATACCGATCAGAGCTTCGACGGTGTTGGCCACGGCGGCATCGTGTTGGCCTCTAGTTTGGCCTAGAAGGCTGCAAGCATGCCAAGGGACCTAGCTGCTGTAATTGAACGACCGAACGAAGCGAGAGAAGTTCTCCGAGTTTACTTTAACAATCCGGCGTTTGAATGCATGTATGTATGAATGTTCGTTCGATGATAACTTGAGTAAATGTAGTCTATAATATATTTTTTTAGTTCAAACATGAGCCAAATCGGTCGAGCGGTTGCTGAGATATGGGGTCGCCAGTTCATAGATCGGGGCGAACCACTAGTACATACCGATCAGAGCTTCGCCTGTGTTGGCCACGGCGTCGATCCGGCCCTTGTTGGCCGCTAGTTCGGCCTCGAACGCCGCGTGCTTCTGAATCTTGGACTGCAGGTTCGATAGCTCTCTGGGAAACAAACGACATAATTAGCTGGTGGTTGGCTACTTTTTTCGATGCCCCCTCCGACCCAAAAAGAGGGGCGTTATAAGTTTGAAGTGTGTATCTGTGTGTCTGTCTGAGGCATTGTAGCTCCCAAACTGGTGATTTTTTTTAAGTTCACTTGATCGAGTCTGTTCTTAGCTAGATTTCATCAAAATATGTAACAAAAATAATTAAATGTCGAGGGGTTTTATCCACAAAGAAAGTTATGCAAAAAAAAATGTTATGCAAAATTATTGTATCCAGCAGGCGTTACAGACTCAGGCTCCTGGCCTCCCTTCTTCCTATCTCCCCTGTAGAGATAACAGTAGGTGAGTGACTCACCGGTAGTTCTGTTCGCAGGCCAGCTGCATCTTAATCTGGATCCAGTCCCGCTCGTGCCGCAGGTCCTCGAGGAACTGCTGCAGCTGTTTCGACTGCTCCAGCATGGCTGCACGCAGGGAACACGACTCCTGAGGGGAGACACGTTTATTGGACAATAGTTTTTTGAACGACCGAGAGAAGTTCTCCGAATCTACTGGAGCAATCCGGCGTTTGTACATTGTATGTACGAGTATGTGTATGGTCGACAAAGCAGTGCCACTGCTTTATCGACCTGCCCCTGTATTATCTAAAATATCCAACGTAAATATAACGGTTTTTAAATGTAAAAAAATAATTTGTTCATTTCACTAAGGGCTATTTTCCAGTGTTTTGACGCTCGGAGGTTGAGTAGAATTTTACATAATTGAAGCGCAGTTGTTCTGTTCTGTTGTTTACAATAATGAAAAGAATACTATGTTATTGCCGCGAACGAAAAATCGCTGAACAAAAATAGCTCAGTTTAGCTTCAAAATTAAAAATATCTGTAAAATTTTAATTTTCCGGTTCACCTCTTACGGCATTAATAGGTGAGTAGGTGATCTCAGAAAAGTCAAATGTCAAGCCTTGGCTAATGTCAATCTCAAGATAATGTCTATTAATATTCTGACAGCTACTCAAGTTTCACATTAGCCAAGGCTTGACATTAGCATTTGACTTTTCTGAGTTCACCTACTTGAGATCGAGCTCAAGTAGGTGATCTCAGACGACAATTAAGGCGAAATACGACGCACAACTAGCGCCGCCAATGAAAAAAATAGATCTTCTTTTTGGATGTGTTTTTAGCAAAAAACGCTCCTGCGATTTCTCAACGCGAGGTTTAACTATTTTTAGGACCTAACGTTTGCTAAAAGTGGCCACTTTAGGCATGAATCGATTGCATTTGTAGGTTTTATGATCTGGAGTCCAAACCTTAAGTCCTAAAAATAGTTAAGGCGCGGTGCATAGTGAATAGCCCGCGCGCCAAGAAAAATGCACAAAATCGAGTCCTGTATCAAATACACTAAACAAATCGAAAATTTTCACATATCAAACCCTAGAATTAGGTGAGACCTATCTAACACAGCCAGTTTTGTGTTGATATTCGTAAACGTCTTGAAGATATTTTTAATGAAAAAAAATAGGCGGCGCACTTTTTTTCAAACAAAATATCCTGCAATCTGTTATGGATATCAACACAAAACTGGCGGTTTTAGATACCTCTCACCTAATTCTAGGGTTTGATATGTGAAAATTTTCGATTTTATTAGTGTATTTGATACAGGAATCGATTTTGTGCATTTTTTTTGCGCGCGGGCTAATTCACTATGCCCAGCGCCTTAAGCCTCGTTTTGAGAAATCGCAGGAGCGTTTTTAGCCACATCCAAAAAGAAGATATATTTTTATTTCATTGGCGTGCTAGTTGTGTGACTTATTGCGTTTTAATGCCACCCTTAGTGTCGAATACGAACCATATTTCCCAAATATCCCTGCCTTTTAACAGTAATCGTCGATAAGTATTTAGAACGCACCTGTAGTTTGTCGGCGCGGGCGAGTAGGTCGGCGACGCGCTTGTGCGCCTGCGCATGCTGCACCTGCGGCGCGCGCGCCTTCAGCTCGCCCACTTTGCCGCCTTGCGTCGAAAGGAGCTTTGCGAACTCGTCGTGCTTCGCTTGCAGGGCTTCCACCGCTGTGGGGGAATGTGAAATGTAGTAGAAGGAACTTGTAACCTATTACTAATTTATATGTTTTGTTTAATGAACTTTTTGAACTCCATCGGGTGGGTGAAGAGACCACTCGGCGCTGCAGTGCCTGGGACATTGTTTTAGATGGAGTAGGCTTGCCCAGCACCTATACCGTCCTGACAGCTTAGTCGGCCAACCCACAGGAAAGACAAGTAAATACGTGTGGAGCCAACTTAGCCGAAAAACCATTGCAAAACCCTGTAGGTAAATAGTGAAGAATGTATATGTACTTGTGTTTGTTATGTTTTTTTTTCCTTGCCCAAATAATATCTTGACGAAGCTTTTGTGATTTTTTTGTAATTTAATATTGCATATCATATTTTTTGGCAAATAATTGAAGCATTGGGACTAAATCTCCATATTCTCCCCTGAATCACCAATTCTGAATAAAGAATAAGACCCCAAAACTTAGGTAGCCCTGATGAAAACGATCATAAATCCACTGACCTTCAAGGTTGTCTCCCAGGTCATCGTTGTTGAGGAAAGCCTCCTTGGTGGCCAGCCAGTCTTCGACCTGCTGCGCCTGCTCATTCAGGATCTCCAGTTGGTGCGCCTGATAAAAAAAAAAAAGAATATAACAGTCAAAAAACTAAAAAAAAACTAAGGCCTTTGCATCTACATAATGAGATGATTTATACAGCGTCCAGTGGCACCTTCACTCACACTAGATAGGTGAAGAAACCACTCGGCGCTGCAGTGCCTGGGACATTGTTTAATTTCAAAGTTACGTACATTTGTGAATTTGTAGTAGCAATATCACTCGCTAACGGTGAAGGAAAAACATCGTGAGGAAACCCGCGGCTCAGTTGGCTCCACACGTATTGACCTGTCTTTCCTGTGGGCTTGGTCGACTAAGCTGTCAGGATGGTATAGGTGCTGGGCAAGCCTACTCCATAACAGTCAATACAAACGAAAAATATTGCGAGCTAAAAACGTTTAGGCCCGGTTTCTGAATTGAGTATTTTTTTTATTTTTTTTATTTGGTTGTTACATTTACCCCGATATTAATGTTTCGGGGGCCTTGAATTAAATTGAGAATTTTACTAAGCAAATACTTTACTATCGTTCTGTCACACTCTTTTGTGAGAAATCTGCAGAGACAGGACGATACTTACCCATTTGCTTAGTGAATTTCTCAATTCAGAAACCGGCAGTTAGTGACACAATGTAATACAAAATACTCATTGTATTTTCTAAAGCACTAACCCGTGCTAGAGAACATTATAAAGATTTTTATAAGGTTAAAAAATACGCTCGGGACAGGACTTGAACACGCAACCTCTTGCATACCGTGCAGGCGCTCTGCCAATTGAGCTACCGAGTCAAGTACCACAGAGCAAGAGGTTGCGAGTCCAAGTCCTGTCCCGAGCGAATCTTTAAAAACAATATTACACAAGTGGTTCGCCCCGAACTATGAACTCGCGACCCCATATAAACTTAACAACCCCATATCTCAGCAACCACTCGACCGATTTGGCTCATGTTCGAACTTAAAAATTCTCTTGGCCTCATTTACCTGCCTACCAAATTTCATGACGATCCGACTAAATTTACTCAAGTTATCGTCGAACGAACATTCATACATACATACATACATACAAACGCCGGATTGTTCCAGTAGACTCGGAAAACTTCGCTCGCTTCGCTCGCTCGTTCAACTAATAGAAGTTAACATCCGCGGTTGTGGCAAAGGGGATTGTCTCAGCTGTTGCTGTAGTTACATGACTAACCACAGCTCCCTAACTTAGAGCGATGCCACACGGGCGATGTGGATGTGCGTCGTCGCAACGCAATGATTTCAACGCAGTGAATGCCACACGAGCGCTGCGTCGGCGTAAACCTAGATACAACATAGAACTCTGAAATGTGTCTGGAAAAATAGATGCCCAAATTGCCTTTGGGAGCTTATTTGCTCGTAGTCTATGCAATTAAAGTAAAACTGTACACTAATGCAATAAGGTTGACATTCTAATATTAGACGTATAGTCGAAATGATGTTTCGTATTGTTCTATTGCTGATATCATTTGTTTCTGTGGGGACAAGTTTTTATTGTGATTTTATACGTAATGCGGATTCTATGGGATTTAGTTCGGTGGCGTAAACAGATAATAATATGCTATTAAATACTTTGGCCGCTCCGTCGTTTCAACGCAGATCCCTTCCCCACCTCGTTTCCCTCCTCTCCTTGTGCGTTGCGACGACGCAGCGCAGCCATAACGCCCGTGTGGCATTTCGTTCAGATTTATATGTAGAACGACGAAGCGTCACCGCTCAGTCAACGCAGCGCTAACGCAACGCACACGCAACGCCCGTGTGGCATCGCTCTTACGATTCCTTCCCATTTACCTGTGTCAGATCGCCTTCTCGCTCCTTCCAAGCTCGGTCCAGGGTGGCGCTGAGCTGATGCAGTCGAGCCAACTTGTCCTGGAGCTCCGGAAGCTGCTGCTCTTCGGCCTGCCTCTGGAGGGCCGCTATGGACTTCTGGCGGCCGTCGATCTCGGCCTAAGAAAAGGGCGAGGGTAAGGGTAAGTTTAAAAAAAATATAACAATAATCAAACCGCTCCCAGACATATCCGAGCCAAAGATCCCCATCACACAGGCAGCCAGTGGCTGATCCAGGATTTTGGTTTGGGGGGGGCTTGAACCCAATGAGCATAGGTTTACAAGATTAAAGAGTAAGATACAAAATTTATTTTTATAGAGGTCTCAGATGCTTTTGGGGGGGGCTTGAGCCCCTTAGCCCTTTACTTTTACAAGCAACCGTAATGGGGATCACAACGCAAATTATTTTAATTTTAGAAAAAAAAAAATATAACTTTCAAGCGTTACTAAAGCTGTCTTCCCCGAGTAGGGTATCATCAGCGAGCAGAAGAAAACATGGACATCTCACTAGCCCTGAGAAATTACTTAAGAACGCTCTGAAGCAGCGATTTCCCATACAAACGTAGTTCCGGTTTAATTTCTAAACTACAGGCTGGATTTTACTGAAACTTGGTTTACATCAGTAGATGACCAATACAGAGGTTTGCAAATAGTTTTTATACTAAAAACAATAGCCTGAAAGAAATTAGAGCGATGCGTTTTTCGCGCCGAAAAAGGTGTTACTTTCAGCTGTTATTTACTTACATTATTACACTGTCTATTGGAGTCGAATTACCTTGGTGACATCAATAATGTATTGCACTTGCCAGAAAAAAAAAAATCTAAATTGCTAAAAAAATGTAGAAATGGCAGCGGAACTACGAAAAAAATTGGGAAAATAGATCTATTACGGTATAACTACAACTACATACTCGAGAAAGGACACGAACACACGTAGACTCATACAGCCGCATTGCCTCTCACTTTTCCCGCGCCCCGTCTCGCTCTGGGTGAAACAGCTATAGAAAACAGCGTTTCACGCGCTTGGCCGTCACTGAGTTCCCACGGTCCTGAAGGGGACTCTTAATGCATATGGTTCTCGTATGGGCGGAGTTTACAGATGGTTCCTCTCACGATTTTAGTAGTTGGATAGACGTGACTTAGTGAAGGCGTCAGTTTGACGTTGTAAGTATAATACGTCAAATAACATCAATAGAGCGAAACCTATCCACCAATGACGGAGTTTCTTTTTTTCTTATTGGTTTAAAGTATTTTTAACAAAGCTGTCTGCGCGAATAGATGCGTGTGCCGATTTTAGAGGATGGGTTAGCTTGAAGAAATGCTTCCATGTTTTTTTCGTTCACCGGGTGTCACTAACCCAACCAACACCCTGTACGTTCAGTGTTACCTTTCGTTCTCTGTGCAGCTGCAAAGCCGCTTCGGCCTCGGCGACGCTGGCGGCCGGCTCCGCACCCTGTAGACGCTTCACCGTCTCGCTCACCCACAGCTCCAGTTCCTGCGCACAAACACAAGGTTATTTCATCATCATCATCATCAGCGCTCACAGCCTAAAACTAGCCATTCTTGATCGATTGGCAAAGTTAAGCAACATCGGGCGCGGTCAGTCCACGGATGGGTGACCGCTAGTGGCAATCATATCTGAGCGCATATGTGCTTTCCGGGCAAGAATAATAAAATACATAAATTAAATAAGTAATTAAACAAATAAAATACAATGAATAAATAAGTAAATCAATCAATAAAAAAATAAGGTACAAGATTTCTGCGAGATTGTTCGCTCGACATCGTGTTGAGTGGTCGGAAGCAGTCAAGATCGAAATGACATGAGTTTTTTCATGACATGAGATTTTTCATGACATGACATGAGATGCGAGATTCCCGAGAATTAGCCCTCTGGTGTCAGAGTTTTTAGGCCGCCCAAAGGGCCTCTGACATGGCTTAACGATTGTTATTAATCAACAACAACCGGGACCAACAGTTTAACGTGCTAAGAGGATAACTCTTAAATATAATGATAATTAAGTTCTTCCATGAAAATAAAATTAAATACCTTCAAACTCTCATCGAACTTATGCCCGGCGATGGCCTCGTCAAGCAGAGCTGAGCGCGCGGCGGCCAGTTTCTCAAGTTCTTCACCGTTGGTTCGGAGCTGCTGCAGCGCTGCCTCGATCTCCTCAGCGCTTTCTGGATGACTGGAAAGGAGAAAAGGAGTTAGAAAATATCAGGACTAATAACGAATAAATTCAAAATTGAATTAACCCCCAGCATTTTAATTTCCAATTAGAATATTATCTCGTAAACGGGTGAACCAATTTTGATGATACAAGTCTAAGAACATTCGCTAGAAAACCTGCTTTCAAATAATAGAAACCGCATCCAAATCGGTCCACCCGTTAAAGAGCTACAGTGCCACAAACAGAAACACGGCCTATTGTACCCTAATCTATACCCACTTCTTGGTCAGCCTGGGTCCTTCAATTGGCCACAAGCGCGTCGTGTCTCCTCCTCAGCTCATGTGCGCCTGCGTGCTATTTTGGGCCTATAGTTGCTTGTTCTAAGGCCTACTGTACCCTAATTGAACGAGCGAGCGAAGCGAGATGGGGTTGTAAAGTTTATATGCAATGCGCGGGCGCCTTTGCAAATGGTGTTAGCAAAAAGTTACACTCGCGAGTTCTTAGTTCGGGGCGATCCACTAGGCTAGGTATATAAGTACTCACTTCTTAGCCAGCCTGTGTCCTTCAATGACCAGAGAATTGATCTTGTCTTTAACCGCTCGTCGTCCCTCCTCCTCAGCTCATGAGCTAATCTAAGGCTTATTTGAGCTTATTGTAGCCTAATCTATACTCACTTCTTGGCCAGCCTGTGTCCTGATAGATAGATAGATAGATAGATAAGATAGATAGATAGATAATTTATTTATTTACACAAAAAAGCATGCACAGTATATATAGGTATTTTAAGATTACACAAACAAGTTTTCAAATCAAGATAGGTAGGTACATAGCGATTTTTCGACAAATTTAAATTAACAGTATTAGATGGTGATTCCCACACTAGGCCTAGCCTGTATCGTGGGAACCCTAAAGAGAGATTACAATATAATTGTTTGTTTCGAAACCGTTGACCAACAGTAACTTAAAATTAGATACCTATGTAATTTTACAGTACCTACTGTTAATGGCTGCACCATTAACATTAGGTACTGTAAAAATTCAATGACCGAGCCTTAATCTTGTCCTTGACCGCTCGTGGCTCGGCCACCATCGTGTCATGAGCGCCGGCGAGCTATTTTGGGCCTATTGCTGCTTGTTCTAAGGTCTATTGTAGCCTAACCTATACTCACTTCTTGGCCAGCCTGTGTCCTTCAATGACCAGAGCCTTGATCTTGTCTTTAACCGCTCGTGCCTCTGCCACGAGCGCGTCGTGCCTCCTCCTCAGCTCGTGAGCACCAGCGAGCGACCGTCCCCGAGCGTGGCTGCCGAATAGCGCTGCCTTCTTGTCTATGCGCTCCTGGGTGTCTTGCACGTCCCTGTGGGAGAAACGGGGGTTTAAGTGGTTGGAAGACATTTTTTTCATAAAGATTTTTGAACGAGCGAGCGAAGCGAGAGAAGTTCTCCGAGTCTATTAGAACAATCCGGCGTTTTTATGTATGTATGTTTGTATGTATGAATGTTCGTTCGACGATCACTTGAGTAAATTTAGTCTGATCGTCATGAAATTTGGTAGGCGGGTAAATGAAATTAAAAGAAGTTTTAAGTTCGAACATGAGCCAAATCGGTCGAGGGTCTCTCTCTCTCTCTCTCATGTTACCTGTGGAAGGCGTGTATGTCCAACGCGGCGGCCAATCTCTCGCGGTACTTCTTGAGTGCGCCACTGAGCGCGTGCCACTTGTGTAACAATGCGTCGCGGCGGGCGGCCACCGTGGCCAAGTGAGAGTTGGGGCCCTGAGTCTGTGGATAGAGTGGATAGGTAAGACACAGCACTCTTCATCATCATCATCATCAGCCGGTTAGCACCCACTGCTGAGTAAAGGCCTCTTCATGCTCACGCCACCTCTCACGATCCTGTGCCAGGCGCAACCACTGCTTTCCGGCTACTTTGGCTTTGTCCTCGGACCATCTGACACAGCACTATAAAGGATAAATTCACAAAGGTACGTAACTGTGAAAAGAAACAATGTCATAGGTACATGCCTGCGCCGGGAATCGAACTTGAGTATCTCGCTTCTGAGTCCAATGTAAAAACAATGTCCCAGTCACTGCAGCGCCGAGTGGTGTCTTCATCCATGTAGTGTATTAATGTGAAGGTGCCACCGGATGATGTATATGTATTCGCGCCTATAGTAGGTATATTAGTGTATGATTTTTTCTCTCTGTTAATATTTGCCAACTCGTTTACCGCAGTCGTTAGCGTCATATCGATAGAACTAGAGCATGGAATACCGGAGCCTTTTCCCAATACCGGTATTCATTCGGTATCAAGATTTTAAATACCGGGATCCCGGTTTTTCGGTATTTTTCGGTATTACATTTTTGTAATATTAAAAAATATTGAATGGTTATAAAATAGACAAATAGAAAATTTAAAATAAGTGAGTTTATTTAATTGAACTATAATATTAATTTATACTAGCTTTTGCCTGCGATTTCGTCCGCGTAGACTTTTTTTCCGTTATCGACATTACCAGACGAATTTAGTTTGTAATTTATAGTCTATGTTAGTCTGGTTTCTAAGCTATCTCCATTCCTTCAGGCAAATTCGTCCTGCAGTTCTAGCATGAAAACAAATACACACACTCAGTGGCGTACCGTGGGTAAATGGCGCCTAAAGTCTAATTCTTTATTCAGGATAGTAAACTGACAGATGCTAACTGTCACTTTGCAAAATAATGTTACCATATTTATTGTAATAGTGATGCATTCCACTCGTTGTGCGATTCAGCTCAGTCACAAAAAAAAGCGAAATACGAAATTCCGCATGGTAGCCCGTGCGTCAGGAATTCCGGACGAAAAAAAAAAGGTTCGGAACGCAATATTTCCATAGATCATTTAAAAAACACAATTTTTAACGCATTTAAGACTCCTCAAAAAAGTGGACCAAAACACACTTTCTCATTACTAATTAATAAGTTTTTAGTTAATTTCATATAATAAGCTTTTCATCAATCGGCCTATAAATCGATTATATCGATTACGCAATTCGATTCATGTCAAACTTTTTGTCACCACACTATTTAATTTTCACCAGAGACTGGTCACACCGTAAACGTCACTTTAGGGCAAGCATCGTAATTGCGCCCCTTCGTATAGGTATCTTTTTTCAGTGGCGGGGTAAGACTAAATGGGACGTTAACTATTCTGCTTCTGGTTACAAAAAAAAATCGCACGCCACGCAAAATGTCACAAGCAATCGGCATTATTAAACGCGCGCGTAGCGCGCCCGAGAATTCACCGATTTTACCCATTTTGTAAGCCGCGATATGGAGCAATTCACTATGCTTGGACGAAATTTTACAGATTTTATCCTTAAATTACTCGATCGAAATTACTTATCATTATTCGTAAATTGGACGACGCGCAAAGCGCCCGAAAATTAACCGGTTCTAACTTTTAAAATCATAATTTATGAAACCTCGCGCGTAGCACGCTTGAAATTCACCAATTTTAGTCTTTTTGGAAGGCGTGGCAAGTTTTCTTTGCAAGCGCGCCCAAAACTTTATCGATTTTTCCCTTAAATTATGATAAAGATTTATTTTTTTCGTATGTAAATTCAATTATTTTACCTTTGAATTTTATTGTTCGTTAATGTAACAAAAGCACGCAGAAAACGGCTTTTAACATGCAGAGTAACTTAAAGTTACGAGAAGTCTAGACATCAGTGCATTTTTCATGAAGTTCATGCAATTTGCCACAGATTGTTAGCTACTTTTCTCATATTTTTTCGACAATTAGGGATTCAGTTTTTGAAGAAAAATTTTAAGTAGGTACCTAATACATCTTCTCTATCGTCACATACACTATTTACAATACCATGACCGATCGTCCGATAATTTGAAGTAAATTGTTTTATTTAGAATTTACGAGTTGCCGTTTTGCGCCCTTTTGAAATGGCGCCCAGGGCACGTGCCCTGGCTGCCCCACCCTAGTTACGCCACTGCACACACTCACTCACAAACTGTCCGCGCACTCGGAGAAAAAGTTGCAGAATCAGAATATTCTTTGCTGTACTACAAAAACATTAAAAGGACCGTCCGCAATCCGCATTAATAAATCGTAATGGGCAATTTTCTGACAGCTTATGAGTTGTAGTTCCAAATTTGTAACTGGATGTCGCTGACGAGATATGTTTTTTATAAGCCAGTTTGCGCTCGTTGGGCTTCGTAGATACGTCCGAACACAATATTTAGGTATTGGTGATGGAGCAAAATGTAGTGTTTCCGGTTCTACCATTCAGTCATACAAGAACAATAACAAAGTCGTGCACTTTTTCATGTACCAAAACGGAATGAGGTGAAAGATGAAGTCACAGAGCAATGAAGTGAAAAGTATTTTCGCTGTAGTAAGCACGAATTTACTTTGTGATGTCGGATCAACGCCATCTGTCACAGCTTTTATAACTATTTTTTATTTTTTAAAGCTGTCAGAAAATCCCCAATTGAAGCCGTCAACTGGGAGCCTATTTTGGCACCATTGCGTTACAGGCTAAGGCCCCTGGACTGCAGTCCAAAATAAGAAAGTAATCGGTTTTAATTAATTAAAAAAAACCGGCGTTTATACTTATAGGTTTTTACAAAAAAACGTTTTTTTTTAGGTTTCTACCACTGGTTCACATCACTATTCCGCACGGCGCACTCGCACGCATCGCATGCGCGCAAAATTTTGATATTCCACACTTGTTTCAGAGTTTTATCTGTAATACCGAAAATACCGAAATGCCGGTATTAAGATAATACAATACCGGTTTTTCAAATGTAGATATTTAGTCCGGGATCCCGGTTTTTCGGTATTACCGAAAACCGGTACCCATGCTCTAGATAGAACAGATTGTCTTCGGCCACTACTTTATCGGCTCTAGAGCAGGCAACATAGCTTTACTTTTTGGTATATTTTGACTAATTGAAACTGTTTCTACCATATCCTTGTTTGAATTAACTACAAGCATCACAAGAAAGAATTCAAAACTTTTCACTATGTTAGCCCGAAAGGTTACTGTCACAGCCTTGTGGAGCATTTCATACAAATAACATTCATAGTTTATTGTGACAATTCGATGTATATTGAGTAGTCGGTTATTAACCTAACATTTTTTGTATCCTTTCTAATGCCTTATGCCTTATACATCAAATTAATAGTCATTGTCAGTTTTATGAAGTGGCCCAATGGACTTACACTTTTGGTGCCGCGACCAGGATAAAAAAACAAACCTTATCGGCCAACAGTTTGTCGGCGAGCTGGCAGATGCTCTTCACCCTCTTGTCGTCGACCTTCATGTCAGAGTCCAGGTCGTCCAGCTTGCGCAGCAGCGCCGAACAGTGCTCGTAGTCTCGGCCCAGCTCATGGGCTTGCACCTGGAAGTTAATGATTTGTTAGAGGCGCGGTTTTGCTTGAGCTCATTTTCGCGCAAAAAAAGAAGAAGAAAAGCGGCCAAGTGCGAGTCGGACTCGCGCATGAAGGGTTCCGTGCCATTATCTTTAAAAACGGCAAAAATTACGTTTGTTGTATGGGAGCCCCCTTAAATATTTAATTTTCTTTTATTCTGTTTTTTAGTATTTAATTTTGTTGTTAAAGCGGCAACAGAAATACATCATCTGTGAAAATTTCGACTGTCTAACTAAAATGGTACATGAGATACAGCCTGGTGACAGACGGACAGCGGAGTCTTAGTAATAGGGTCCTTTACCCGTACGAACTCTTTATGTAAGTATGTATGTAGGAGGTAATCTCCAAAGCTACTCATCCGATTTAAAAATTTCTTTCACTAATTGAAGCTACGTTATCGCCTAGTTTTTTTTGGTGTTTCGATTGTGTGTTTTGGCTGATAAATAAATGTTTTATAATATTCTATTCTATTCTAGTGCCATAGGCTATTTTTTATCGTGACAGCGGGAAAAAAACACAGGCCCGGTTCAATTCAGAAATTTTACTAAAGCAAATACTTAAGTATCGTTCTGTCACGCTCTTTTGTGAGTAATCTGCAGAGACAGGACGATACTTACGTATTTGCTTAGAGAATTTCTCAATTCAGAAACCGGCAGTAAGTCAAAAGTTAGTTCAGTAATAAAGTGGGCTTACCATCATCTCCTTATCTCGGATCCAGGCCTCGATCTTGTCGAGTTGCTGCTCGAACTCCAGAATGTCCTGTGCCTCCTCCAATCCACGACCTGCAAAGATGAATACATGGTTAACGATTTCAAAAATATCACTACAGGGTGCACTCGCATTCGATAGCGGAACATCAAGTAGGCTGTCTACTCATAAACACTCTGATGTGCTATCGTGTGTACAACAGAAAACATTTTAAAGTTTTTTTTTTTACTACTATCGGTTGCAGCACAGTCTTCTCTGAGCTAGACCGTGCTGCAAATATGCTGCTAGCTGCGGTTTGCGGTACGTGCTGCAAACGTGCTGCCAGCTCTTCCTGAGCTGCTGCGGTCTAGATCGTGCTGCAAACGTGCTGCTAGCTCTTTTCTAGCTGCCGCAGGTCTAGATCGTGCTGCAAACGTGCTGCTAGCTATTCTATTCACTAACCTCTCTGTTCGGCCGCTTGAAGCAGCTGCCGCCAGTCCTTCCTCAGCTGCTGCAGCGCCAGGTCGTGCTGCGGCTCGTGCTGCAGTCGTGCCGCTAGCTCCTCGACCTCGCGCAGGCGCGGCTCGTTAGCTGCCAGCTCGGCGGTGAAGGCTTGGTGCTTCTGGAGCTTCTTGATCTTGTCTTCGAGGCTTGTTACTTCGCCTGTGGGATAAAAATTGACATGTAAGTAGGTAAAAACTAAGGCCTTTGCATCTACGTAATGAGATGATTTATACAGTGTCCAGTGGCACCTTCACTCACACTAGATGGGTGAAGAGACCATTCGGCGCTGCAGTGCCTGGGACATTGTGTTTTTAGATGGAGTAGACTTGCCCAGCACCTATACCATCCTGACAGCTTAGTCGGCCTAGCCCACAGGAAACACAAAGTCAATACGTGTGGAGCCAACTAAGCCGCGGGTTTCCTCACGATGTTTTCCTTCATTGTTAGCGAGTATGTAGTAAGTAGGTAAGTAGCCTATAGTTCAGACATGCATTATACTGCCGCGGTCTTTAATGGGTGCGTTTCTGGCGCGCTTTTGATGGCCGACAGAGCGCAGCGTAGCGCAGCTCAAGACCTTCACAGCGTGGTCGGCATTGCAGCCCTTGATGGACAAGCTGGAATGAAAGCTTTATAGCGCGGACAGCAAGGGCTGCAATGATGATTAAACTTGAGGGCCGAAAGCGTAACTAAGCTAAGTTCGAAGCCATCATCAGCGCACTCATTGAAGACCAACGCCTGTATAGTGCTTTACTCAAACAATGCGAGTAATTTAAACAGAACCGGTACTAGTAGAATAGTACTTTGTTTTGGTGTCTAGTATGCGTGTCTTTTAACACCCTGTCACGCTCAAACTCTTGTGACACATTTTTTCACTTAAACTTTCGTAAGCACTGTACATTTTGTATTTCGTAAACGGTTAAACTTGCTTGTATTATGTCGGTGTAGCCGACTAGTTTCGGTTCTCATTCGGAGACCTTAATCATGGAGTGACACAGTACTAGTGTTGCAACAGAACTCTGCTTCCGCTTCCGCAACTGCAGAAGTTCCGCATTTTTTTTCACTTCCGTTTCTGCTTCTGGTTCCGCAAACTTTATAACAGAACTCTGAACGGAAGCGGGGAGAAAGCGATGAGGAGCGGTGCTGCAGACGCGACGGCGGCACGGCGCGGGCGGTTGCGGGGGCCGCGCATGGACGAATGACACGAGCGTCGAGCGTCCAGGCGCGCGTGCTGCTGATAATTGCCGAATCCCTTCCGCGTATTTTGGGAGGGAGGGGCGCGCGGTAAACAAACGACAAACGTGTCACAACGAGTTCGTTCGTTTATTTAATTATTGTTTTTAGTTCACTATGCGCATCTCCGCGCCCCGTGACTTTGAGGAGTGACATTTTCAGTTGTTTTTTCTTCTGTTATTGTCTGCTTGATACCTAGTTGTATTTAGTGCAATAAGAGTGCAATTATGAAACCAAAAACAAGTCCCATTTGGAACTATTTTGATGAAATCGGCGACTCGAGTGCCAAATGCAAACTTTGTGAAAAAGTGTATTCGCGAAAAGGCCGCACAACTACAGCTTTAAAGAGTCACCTAAATCAATTCATGCCGAACGGTTTGCAGAGTTTGAGAAGTTAAATGATGCTGTCAAACTTTCATCGGAAACGAAAAAACAAATGGTCAGTTAATATTTATTTATTACTTACTTTACCAACTTTGAGTAAGAGGTCGTGCGTGGCCTAGTGGTCGAATATTAGTATGGATACGTGTTTTATTTCGTGAAGTAATCGTAACCAATTAATGTTATTGTAATTGTAGGTTACGTTAACTCCAGCCGAAAACGCTAAAAGACAATTAACATTACAACAAAGTCTACAAGTAAAGGATTATTGGGATTCATCGCATCACAAATCTCAAGTAATACAATTGTGATTTTTTTTTCATAGTGTTAACGCTTCCGTTTCCGTTTCCGCTTCCGTTAAGATTTACTTTTGACATCTGTTTCCGTTTCTGCTTCCGTTATGCCAGTTCCGTTGCATCACTACACAGTACCTTGTTGCTGCGAGTTGAGCGCCTGCAGTTTGCCCTGTAGCCAGGCGCGCGCCTCGCTCACGTCGCGAGCGAACTGCGCGCGTGTCAGCGCGTGGCGGAGCGCCGAGCGACGCTTGGCTGACAGCTCGTGGATCTGTGAACAATTTGACACATAGAGTAACTCTTTATTGCACACAAAACATAGTTTAATTTTCTGAAACTAAGGCCGACCTGGGGCCTTAGCCTGTAACGCAATGGCGTATCGATGGCATCCCAGCAGAAGGACAAAAACGGGGTTTCCTCTATTTTCTCCTACAACCAATGGATTAATCCTCTAGAATTAGAATCAGAATATTCTTTGCTGTGCTACACAAACATTAAAAGGACCGACAGCATTAAAAAATCGTAATTGAAGCCGTCAACTGGGAGCCCATTTTGGCACCATTGCGTTACAGGCTAAGGCCCCTGCACCACTTCTTAAATGCCACTTAAGTCGCCATATAAATCGACTTTTGTATGAGGATTTTATCAAGTCGGTCTAAAAGTAAATTATGGGGATGGATGGACGGAGGGAAGAAAAATAAAAACGAGGTAGTCTGCATACAAGAGTTGAGGTTTGCGGAGGTTAGGCGCTAGTTTCCATGTCATGTTACCCCATTTTTGGCATAGGGATCCCATTTTCTGTCGTATATTTGATTCCGTTAACTTAGAAGCTTGATTTATTTTTTTGGCTACAAGCTACTGCAGACCTGAGTATTTTGATATAAATTTCAACCTGACATCTCCACGCATTCTTGAGAAAAAGGTCTTGAACGACAGACGGACAACAAAGTGATCCTATAATGGTTCCGTTTTCATTTTAAGGTACGGAACCCTAAAAAATGCTACAAAGCTTGCCTTCGACTACCCTAGTAAGTAAGTATTGCACAACAGAAATCATTTAAAAATAACAGTGCAAATGGCGGTCTTATCGCTGAAAGCGATTTTTTCCAGACAACCTTTAGATGGACAGGACTGGTGTGTTTCACAAACCTTTTTCCTCCTCTCGTTGACGTTCCGAAGCTCATCAGCAATCCGTTGGCTCTCCACATGGTTCTGCTGCAGCAGCTTGTCTCCATGCGTGTTCAAGGTCGATAGCTTCTCGTCCTGTGGACATAGGGGGCATTTTTGAGTGCGGAAACATAACAGGGGGGTTACCCTTGACTCCATTGCGTTTATATTTACAAAGTTTGAAAATTTACTTCTCTTTTACATAGCATAGTCATCCTTTGATTTTATATACTTCGTAATGTTTATTCAGAGGTAATACTATTTTGTACAATACCAATATAAAATGAGTCTTAATTCGTGAAATATTGAATTTTGTAAATTCCGCCATATTGAAAAGTATGCGTCAAGGGTAGAGGGGCAGTTGTAAAATAGAAGCCGGGGGCTTAATTGTCTAACCTTTGAATCCATCGCGATCCCTTTCAAATTGTCATTTGAAGGGTGCTGACTTACTTCAGACTGCATTTATTTGACACATACTGTCATTGAAAGCGATTGGGATAGGGATAGCAACTCGATTTGGAAGGATATTGAGTGAAGAAAATAGCAAAATCATTCACTCAATATCATTCAATTTCGATGGCGTTTTGAGTCATCCTTTCTGTTAACGATTGTGATTTAAAACTTAAACTAATCATGATTGAACGCCCGAGCGAAGCGAGAGAAGTTCTCTGAGTCTACTTGAACAATCCGACGTTTGTATGAATGAATGTTCGTTCGACGATAATTTGAGTAAAGGTCTGATCTTTATGAAATTCGAGGGGTTGCCGAGCTATAGGGTCGCGAGTTCACTGCTCGCGGCGAACCACTAGTCATAATCTCTATACCTTTGAAAGGGATCCCGATCACTGACCTGAGTGACGAGCAGCTTCTCGAAAGCCTCATGTTTCTTCAGCAACTTGTCGACTTCCTCAACACTGAGGGTGGGCGAGATCTCCGAACCTGGGGCAAAAAGTTGACATGTTAATGACCAGGCTAAACCTCACAGAATCCGGATTAAACAAACGTTACAAAACTCCTGCCGTTTTCAGGGACTCAGCAATTTCTTTTTCGATAGGTTGCTCTTACACATTTAATAATAATCGACTAAGCTGTCAGGATGGTATACTGCAGCGATGAGTGGCACTGCAGCGATGAGTGGTCTCTAGATCCATCTACAGGGTGCACTCTAAGTCGATTGATCACTACAAACAACTTGCACTAAGTGGCGAAAAAAATGGAGCGAAAAAAAATATCTGCTGTTTCATACATTTGGCGCAGTACTGAGTCGACCTTTTGTATGGAAGCAGTGCAGGTCTATCAGCTGGTCCAGGTGCTAGGTAACTTACCCAGGACGGGCTCCTGCGCGGCGCAGAGGTCCTGTAGCTGCTGAGCGTCCCTGAGGAAGCAGTGGAGGTCTATCAGCTGGTCCAGAGCCACCTGGCGCGCCGCCCAGGCCGCGTGGAGAGCCGCTCGCTCCGCTAGCAGCGCTTCGGACTTTTCCTCCACTTCCTGTGGGAAAATGGTCAAACGTGATTTTTTGTTTCTTCTTTTTAAGGCGCTGGGCATAGTGAAAAAGCCCGCGCGCAAAGAAAAATGCACAAAATCGATGGATCAAATACACAAAAAAAATCGAAAATGTTCACATGTCAAACCCTAGAATTAGTTGAGACCTATCTAACACAGCCAGTTTTGTGTTGATATCCGTAACAGATTGCAGGATATTTTGCTTGAAAAAAAGTGCGCCGCCCATTTTTTTCAAGCAAAATATCTTCATAACGTTTATGAATGTCAACACGAAACTGGCTGTTTTAGATAGGTCTCACCTAATTCTAGGGTTCGATATGTGAACATTTTCGATTTGTTTAGTGTATTTGATACAGGACCCGATTTTGTGCATTTTTCTTGGAGCGCGGGCTATTCACTATGCACAGCGCCTTAAGAATATCGTTTACCGCGCTTAAAAACGCACCTAAAGAACCAAAAAGATTATTTTTCGTCGGTGGTGGTAAGGTCCCTTCGTCTTCTAATGTCGTCTACTGCCGGAGGTAGACAACACTCTACAATACCCTTTTTCGCTCGATTGCGCATTGATACTGCATATAGCTGATCGTACAAGAAGAAACTCGACAGAAGAATAACTGACCTGTGCGGCGGGATGCTCGCTTTGGACCATGTCATGGGCCAACTGGAGCGCTTGCTGGAAACTGTCGTCGCGCGCCTCGATCTGCGAACACACAACAATCATTATTATTCGACCAAGAAACTACAGGGTCTTAAAAGACCGCCAACAAAGCGGGAAACCACATATTGTCCTCATCATTACGAATATTTCGCCTGGGAAATCAACGGTTTCCGAGATACTGAGGTTCAAAGACGGACATTAAAAAATATGTTTTTAGAGAAATGTATTCAGTATCAAGAAGTTTAACATTTCTTATAACATTTAATCGGCTGAATTATTGGGCTCAAGCCCTCCCCAAAAGCATCTGAGACCGTCTACAAGTATAAAACAAAATGTTATATACTTTTTTATCTTGAAAACCTACGCTCATTGGGTTCAAGCCCCCCCAAACCAAAATCCTGGATCCGCCACTGGGAGGAGCATGATCACCCGTTCATCCTAGTCCAGGGGCTTAAGTCGGTAACGCAATGGCGTATCAATGGCGTCCCAGTAGAAGGACAAACCCGGGGTTTCCTCGTTTATCTCCTACAAGCAGCGAACTAATCCTTTAGAATTAGAATCAGAATATTCTTTGCAAAACATTAAAAGGACCGACAGCATGAATAAATCGTAATTGAAGCCGTCAACTGGGAGCCTATTTTGGCACCATTGCTTTACAGACTCAGGCCCCTGTCTCTGTTCCCGTGACATTGGTAGCTTAGGGATCATATTATGACGATCATACCTCGGCCTTGAGCGCGTCGTGATCGGCCCGCAGCGCCTGCGCGGCTGCCGCGTCGCGGACGCGAGCTTCCCTTTGCATCCCGGCGCGGACGCCCGCAGACCACGAAGATAGGTCGCGGATCTGTGGAGCAAAAGAGAGTTGAGCAAATACGTTCGTTTTTGATTTTGTCCGTGAGACACTTACAGTACTCTCAAAATATACAGTACTCCCAAAATATACAGTACTCCCAAAATATACAGTACTCCCAAAATATACAGTACTCCCAAAATATACAGTACTCCCAAAATAATAATGCGCATAGTGATTTTCGCTACGGTCGTATTTCCCGAGCGTCGGGAGAGATAATGTATTTAAAGAATGGTAAAATGCATTTACTTCATGCATAATTTAATAGAATATTACGATCTTACGATTAAATGATTCGGGTGTCCCCGGGATTACGCCCATTAAAGAAGATCTGTATGAGCATTATTAATTTTGGAGTACTGTACTGGCCTGTGCTGAAAATCATCGCTATAGACACATATTTTATTGTTCTGCAGCAAATGCCACTGCAAAATATTTAACACAAATTGTGAATTTCGAAGTTGAAAAGAGTACGATACCTGTGTCAGAGCATGCTGCAACTGTTCGTGCTGCTGTTGCTGCTCCTTCCTCCTGGCGGCCGCTTGATGCAGCGCTCGCCACGCCGCCTCCAGCGCTCGCTGTTGCAGCTCTATTTGCTGCACGTTCCCCCCCGGGTACAGCTTGATCAGACGCTCGCCTTCCTCTTGGAGAACCTGGGAAGCGAAACGGGACGAGTTAGGTATGCGGTACATGGTAAATGGGACGAGTTAGGTATGCGGTACATGGTAAATGGGACGAGTTAGGTATGCGGTACATGGTAAATGGGACGAGTTAGGTATGCCGTACACGGTAAATTTTCCACAAAACTATTAGATTTAGATTTAGAAATGATTTATTGCCTTGTGGTCTTCGATCAAGTGGTACACACGACAGCACGTCGAGGCTTACACGCTATCACTCTACTCCGTTACGTTACGTTACTTTACAACAAAAGTGTACAGTCTGACGTGCTGTCGTGTGTACAAAAAAAAAAACACTAATAGAAATTATCATCCGCGGTTGTGGCAAATGGGATTGTTTCAGCTGTTGCTGTAGTTCTATGACTAACTTAAACTTTGGTTATCAAAAAGTCCCACTCACACAATAATTTGAGACACACTATTAGACAATCCCAAGAATAAAACTCGGCTCTTATTTCATTATACAACGTGTTACAAAACATCCTAACTCTTTTTACAGGGTGTAACCTACTGGTCAACAGGATGTCAATTCTGTAAAAAAAGTTGAAAAAAAACAAATTTTATTTTATATATAACCTCAAAATTTAAAAATTTTCGTAACTTTTTTTTTTTTTTTGGTTTTAGCTCAAATTTAAAAATATGTTTGTGGATTTAGGTGCATTTGCATAGCTTTGAGTTGTTAAAACATTGTGAAATTCAATGAAAACAATATTTAAAAAATACTTTTCTCCCGCCACAGCGTTCACATTTTATTAATTTAAAAATCAACGGAACGTTATAGAGCGAAAAAAATATTTAGGTTGTGATCCCTATCACCGGGTGCTATTACCCTTTAAAAAGAGTTACTTTTGTAACACCTTGTAAAAGGCAGTTTTTTGTAGCAGGTTTTCATGTTGACATTTTTATTGCTCATAATTTGATATCCTCCATTTGTGATCTGTAAGTCTGATCATATTCTGCCAATGCCAACGACCAACGTTTGATAGTTCTGCGACATTTTTAATCTAAGAAAGATTTAGGAGGAGCGGGTGATCGTGCTCCTCACTATAAAGGGAAATTTCCCGTCAAGCAGATCTTATGCTTGGGGACCGGCCGGGTCCAACTGAACATAGTTGGACGTTCTATAGTATACTGGGTGTTAAAAGACCGCCAACAGAGCGGGAAACCACGTATTGTCCTCATTATAAGGAACATTTTTGCCCAAGGAACTATGCCTGGGAAATCAACGGTTTCCGAGATATTGAGGTTCAAAGTCAGACTTTTCAAAACTTTTTTTTTGCATAAATGTATTTAGTATCAAGTACTTAACATTTCTTCTCAAGAAGCCATATCAAAATTTTGAATATTTCTTACAAAAAATGACGTTAAAATTGCAACCCGCAATGTATTCTAAACATCGGCACCTCAAGTATAAGTAGTATAAACTTATGCCAACGCTTGCGTAATATGACTTCCGTGTGTTACACGTATATTGCGTAATTAAATATTTTTCAAAATTATAACCTAAAAAACCAAAATCATTTCCCAGCAATAATTTATCGAAAAAGTACTTTGTTTTGGTATCTAGTATGCGTGCCTTTCGGGTCTGTCGGCGGTCTTTTAACACCCTGTATGTATACTCAGCTACGAAATATATTTTGCTGGCGCGATGCAGGATTGTAGCGAGTAGCGATTGACAGCTCGAGTATGTAGCAGTTTCCTGAGCGCCCGACAGGGGTCGCTACAATCGCTCTGTGTTACTGACCTGTACTTGCGCGACTATAGCGGCAAGTTGCACCACCGCATCCCTGTTATGTAGGACCCAGAGGAGAATGTTGCTCCTCTCCCTTACTCTTTCCAGGACTTCCTCATTTGACACCCTTTCCGTCCAAGATATCCTCTCCATTCTTCTCCAACACCACATTCCTACGCTTGGTATGTATGATAGTGTCGTCAAAAGCGTAGAAGCCTTGCCGAGGCAAGGAATAAACGAGATTGAAAGTTTACATTCACGCTTCAATAAGGCCTTGTTAGCAATAAGGCCGCCAATTGTACCTTGTTTAGTTAAGTTTTTTTCCTAGCCTGTATTTATATTGGTGTACAATAAAGAATATTTTATCTTTTATCTTTATCTTTATCTTCAACATGTAAATATGTTTATCGGACATGAGTGTAGTAACTAGGTAACTTGTCTAAGCTCTCCTTCACCAATAGAAATGCTTCTTTTTTTTAAATACATAAAATGAAAATCGCCCTTTTCTTACCATTTTGATGTTATTTATGAAATTTTGGACCTGAAATTTCTCTACTGGGTGTTAAAAGACCGCCAACAAAGCGGGAAATCACATATTGTCCTCATCATATCGAACATTTTTGCCCAAGGAACTATGCCTGGGAAATTAACGGTTTCCGAGATAATGAGGTTCAAAGTCGGACTTTCCAAAATTTTTTTTTTGCTGAAATGTACTCAGTATTAACTGCTTAACATTTCTTCTCAAGGAACTATATCAAAATATTGAATATTTCTTGCATAAAACGACGTTAAAATTGCAACCCGCAATGTATTCTTAACATCGGCACCTCGAGCGTAAGTAACAAAAGTTTATATCAACGCTTGCGCAATATGAGTTCTCTGCGTTACACATCCATTGCGTGATAAAATATTTTCCAAAATTATAATAATTTCCCAGCAATAATTTATCGAAAAAGTACTTTGTTTTGATGTCTAGTATGCGTGGCTTTTGGGTCTGTTGGCGGTCTTTTAACACCCTGTATAAAGTTAAGGTTTAATGTTACTGACCTGTACTTGCGCGTCTATGGCGGCATGCTGCGCCAGCGCATCCCTGTAGGAGCCATGCTGCGTGCGCGCCGTCGCGTCTGCGGCCCGCGCTAGCAGCTCCGAGACGTCGCGGTGGAAGCGGTGGATGTCGCCTGCCGCGTGAAGACGGGACGCGCGCGCAGCTATCTGGTCCACCAGGCGTTGCCAGGATTCGCTGCGGGGTAAGGAGCGATATTAGTTGGACGAGCGAGCGAAGCGAGAGTAGTTCTCCGAGTCTACTGGGACAGAAATTCCTGTTTTACTACACCGTGGAATTTTAGTGGTTTTAAAGCCGAAGGTATTTAGTTGCACTCGTGATTCTGAGCCAAATTCCAAAATTTTACTCCAAAACGAGCGAAAAAAAAACCCACTTCCCAATACAAACGGCTATCGCCAATCGACACCATTTGTATGGAGAAGTGAATTTTTTTTTCGCGCGTTTTGGAATCAAATTTTGTATTTTGGCTCAGAATCACCAGTGCAACAAAATACCTTCGGCTTCAAAACCACTAAAATTCCACGGTGTATAATTTTAGCAACTTTATTCGTCTTTACATCTTTACAATCCAAACGCCACCAACTGACAACTAAACCTTCGATTTTTTTCCTATTCTAAATTGAAATCCATCTTCTTTCTCCCTCTCGCCCACACTTCATTTCACGCATCATCTTTAAGATAACGATCCTTTCACATCCCTATCGTTCATACTCCTTTCTTCCAATCCCACATGTATGTATGTATGAATGTTCGTTCGACGATAACTTGAGTAAAAGTCGGATCCTTATGAAATTTTGTAGTTGGGTACCTAAATTAAATTAAAAGTTCTAACGTAAGCCAAATCGGTCGAGGGGTTTCCGAGCTATAGGGTCACGAGTTCACAGTTCGGGGCGAACAACTAGTTTATGATTATGGTTCATAGTGTTTTTAACCCCCGACCCAAAAATAGGTCCATTTGTACTGAGGTAAAATAGGGTCCTCGTAGTAGGTATTGATTGAAAGGCCGTGTTTAATGGTCAAAGTACTATATTGGACTGTCTGGAGAAGAGCGCAACATACACTGTTAAGCTACTTATATCTATGCGAATGTGTGGGTGAGGTGCCACATACTACACCTCCCCCCTTTTTATTTAGAAAAAAAAACATATTTTGTATTTTTTTTTACAATTTTCTGACTGACTTGACGGTTGACGATGATTTTACACTAAGTACATATTTATTAAATTTTATAAAATTTAATTTTAAACAGCATTACTTTTTTACAATTTCTTGAACAAATTCAACAGGTTACCTTTATGATTTAACATTATTTTTATTTATTAAGCAAAACAATTTTTATTTTAGTCATCATTCCATTTTCAAAGTCATTTCTTGAGATAGATTACATACCATTTAATTTGCTTTCTTTCCTTTTTTGGGCTGGCCTCACCTTTATTCACTTCATTATTTATTTATCTTCATTAATTCATTTATTTACTCATCACATTTATTTATTTTACAGGCCCCCATTTATTCCATACTTTATACATTGGTTATTAATACTTATCATTCTTATTAGTTTCTCACATTTTTATTTAGACTTTTGATGACATTAACAATTTAATTTCAATTACACAGTATTTTCCTTCATTTAGCAAAAACTTTACATACCATTCCTATCACGAAGTTATTAATGTATTAAGTACATTTGACTTTTAAATAAAACAGTATCGATTACAATGATGCAAAATTTTATCGATCGTATCGTGGTATCGGTACATTTCTCTATCACAAACTCAAATATTCAATCATTCTACACTGGATTTTTAACCCGTATAATAAGTATTCTGTAGTTCTCAGTTAATTACTCTGATTACTGACACAATAAACTCTGGGAAGTGAGACCTATCGTAACTCTTGGGTAATTAATCCATTTGTTAATCAAAAAACTCCTTAACCTTTGTGTCCTTTTTTCCCTTCATTTCAATCATTAAACTTTTTATTAAATTAATGCCATACTACGCCATGGAGTCATCTGCTCCAGGCTACAAAGTTAAGCCTTACACTGAGGACACGGTAGTTCACACTATGATCAAGGACAATAACTGGGCTGCTTTTCAGCACCTTAAACGATTTTATAAGGTAGCTATACTACCAGGGCATGGTCACCCTATATCAAAGGCATATCAGGTCACTCCAAGTGCACCTGTACTAAACTAGAGTCGCTAATATTTTAAGACAAAAGTCTCCAACTGTTTTCACGGAGGACACGGTAGTTCGCACCATGATCAAACTTGAAGGATTAGCTCTCCGTACTTCCGAATCTTATAAATATGTACCGTACCCGTACCTAATTAATTCTTCATCAAATTCCAATCTTTCTTTACGTATACTGATTTCAGTAAGTTTTAAAATATCTCTTAATTCATTCTCAAATACAAACTTTTGATCATAAAACGACATACAATTCTATATTTAGACACTATACTTTTAACATTTCCATAGATCAAACTATACTGGCTGGTTACTTAGCGAATCATATTACATTACTTTGCTGCTAAATAAATTCAAAACTTGGACGAAGTACGTGCATCGAACGGTCTACATTTGCAATTCAGCATGTTACTCGTCACATGATATCGGCTTGCACGACCAACTTATATGGTAAGGTATTTTACTGCACTTCTGGGTACTTTTCCTAAGTTGGTTCTAATAATAGATTTCGTTTGATACAGTCACATACAAAAGTAGTAAACTTTCACACAAAAAAAAAATATCTCTAAACTTGTAAATTTTTCAAATACTTATTTATCGTCAACAGAAAGTGGATGTACTTACATTATTAAGTTTTTTTTTTAAACACAATTTTACTGAAATTATTAATTTACGAAAATACGACGGAATAATATTAAAAAATAACACTGACACTTTTTTATCACTTTTCACTATCTGGTGCTGGTTCTCCCGGCGCCTGCCATCAGACCACATCGTAGGCTTGAGTATATCTCCCGGCACCCTGCGCCTCCTCTTCTCAGGATAGTAAAAACAATTATGTGCTGCCGATTTTGAAAGATTCTGGTTGTCTCTTCTCCATTTTATTTGTTGTATTTAATTTTCAATTTTTCATCAAAATATCGCCATTTTAATTTCACTTCACTTCACAACTGTACTGTCTTTTTCGGTTGATTAAAATTTATTTATGGATTATTTATTTTAGATATTTGACTTTCATTTTTTTTAATTTATTAATTAGCATTCCTTCCGGCACTGCCTCACTGGCAGGCCGGCCTGGCAGGGTCGCCATGAGGTAAAATAGGGTCCTCGTAGTAGGTATTGATTGAAAGGCCGTGTTTAATGGTCAAAGTACTATATTGGACTGTCTGGAGAAGAGCGCAACATACACTGTTAAGCTACTTATATCTATGCGAATGTGTGGGTGAGGTGCCACATACTACAGTACTATTCTGAGGATCTTTACCCGACAGCAGCCTACCGCCGCTCGATCTCGTCTATGTGCGGAGACTCGCTGGCTATCAGCTTCTTGGCGAGCTCCTCGCATTGGTTGAACCGTTACGCTTGAGAAGTCTTAGGTTTGAGCGGTCCTAGGTTTGAGTGGTCCTAGGGTTGAGCGGTCCTAGGGTCGAGCGGTCCTAGGGTTGAGCGGTCCTAGGGTTGAGCGGTTCTAGGGTTGAGCGGTCCTAGGGTTGAGCGGCCCTAGGGTTGAGCGGTCCTAGGATCCTTACCCGACAGCAGCCTGCCGCCGCTCGATCTCGTCTATGTGCGGAGACTCGCTGGCTAGCAGCTTCTTGGCGAGCTCCTCGCATTGGTTGAACCGTTACGCTTGAGAAGTCTTAGGTTTGAGCGGTCCTAGGTTTGAGTGGTCCTAGGGTCGAGCGGTCCTAGGGTTGAGCGGTCCTAGGGTTGAGCGGTTCTAGGGTTGAGCGGTCCTAGGGTTGAGCGGCCCTAGGGTTGAGCGGTCCTAGGATCCTTACCCGACAGCAGCCTGCCGCCGCTCGATCTCGTCTATGTGCGGAGACTCGCTGGCTAGCAGCTTCTTGGCGAGCTCCTCGCATTGGTTGAACCGTTCCGCGCCTGTCTCCACGCGATGACGCAGTTCCTCGAACTTGGAGCGGAGGATCTGCGGAGATAGGGAGTGGTTAGTCCACACCCAGTGTTTAGGAATAAGGGGGGGCTCTGCTACCATATGGGATTGGCGATTTTCGCGGAAGTAAGATGTAGCCTTTACAATTATACATTTCCCACTAGTTGGGCAAAGGTCTTCTCTCAGAGAGAGCTTAATCACCACGCGTGCTCAATGCGGGTTGGCGATTTTTGCGCTGAGGGTATAATGCCCCATACGCTTAGGTTTCCACACGATATTTTTCCTTCACCGTTAGCGAAGTGCGAGTGGTGAATCGAACCTGGGTCTCTCGCTTCAGAGTCCGTTGTTCTACCACTAGCCCACCATCGCCACTTACTATTGAGCGTTATGGGCTTCCAGATAAACAGCAGATCGCAGTTATAACAAAATATAGAGAAAAATCAAAAGTTACACCGGGCAGTCATCTTAGAAAAAGGCAAGGATGAATTACCATCGACAAAAATCATAGACAAGCTTTTATATGTTTTCTTTACACAAAATAAATTCAGTTTCACACACTCGGTTTTCATTGCATATTTCAACACTTACCAATAGATGCTCATAATCCTGTCCGTAATCTTCGCTGGAAGCCGCCGCCAGCTGCTCCTGGATCCAGCTCTCCAGCTCCGCACTCTCGGCCAGGTATTCGTGTCTGCGGACATTCAAGATAGGTTAGCAACAGATTCACATTGGCTTGGTGCCTTCCATAGTCAACTAACTTAATACTAATGTCTCTCCACCAATATTTAGGAAATAATATCGTTAAAAGAACTTCTTATAATCTACACTTACGCCAGGGCGAAGCGACCGTAACGTATCCTACCGGCTGCGCCACTGTTATTTCAGGGTTATTTAGGCGACAAATGAAAATGCGGCTGATAAAAGAGAGCTATCTATTTAGACTGATGGAGGCGGGTAGGCATCCGTAGAAGGTACCTTCCAAAGTCAACTAACTTAATACTAACATCCCTCAACCAATATTTAGGAAATATCTTATAATCTACACGTAGGAGCGATCGTAATGTATCCTACCGGCTGCGCCACTGTTATTTCAGGGTTATTCAGGCGATACATGAAAATGCTGCTGATACAACAGAGCTATCTATTTAGACTGACGGACGCGGGTAGGCATCCATGAAGGTACCTTCCACAGTCAACTAACTTAATATTATCATCCATCCTCCAATATTTAGGAAATAGTAATAACATTAAAAGAACGAGGGCGAAGCGACCGTAATGCATCCTACCGGCTGCGCCACTGTTATTTCAGGGTTATTCAGGCGATAAATGAAAATGCGGCTGATTCAAGAGAGCTACTGATGATGATGATGTGATGTCCAGTTCGAGTTAAACTCGCACTTATCCGGTTTTTTGTCCCTCTCTCTCTCACCTGCAGACGGAGTTGACGAGCGCCTTTTGTCTCGCCTGCGCGAGCCGCTGCAGCCTCTCCAAGGTCTCTCCGAGAGTCCGCAGTCTCTCCTGCGACTCTGTCTCGCTTGGTAGTATGTAGGGACCTTCCCTCTCTCTCTCACCTGCAGACGGAGTTGACGAGCGCCTTCTGTCTCGCCTGCGCGAGCCGCTGCAGCCGCTCCAAGGTCTCTCCGAGAGTCCGCAGTCTCTCCTGCGGCTCGGGCCGGCCCGCGGCGGCCATGCTGCCAGCGGCGCGGCCCATCTCCGCTATTATGGCCGAGTACGTGTCCAGTTCCAGTTCGACCGCCTGTTGGGGGGAAACAAAAAAAATTAACAATCAAGAATTTACAAAACCTCAATTTACAAATAAACTGAAACGCCTCTTTTTGGGCCCCGGCCCGTCCGTTCCGGACAGTTCTATTCACACTTTGTATTTAACTAGCTTTTGCCCGCGACTTCGTCCGCGTGGACTACATAAAAAGGATATATGCTTTACTTTGCTCCTAAGTGTAAAAGCGTGATAATATGTAGCCTATGTGTTATTCTGATGACTAAGCTATCTCTATTCAAAATTTCATCCAAATCCATTCAGCCGTTTCAGCGTGAAAGAGTCACAAACATCCATCCATCCATCCATCCACATTTACAAACTTTCGCAAATATATTATTAGTAGGAAGGATACTCGTATAAACTATTAACCTACTTGAATATTAAGCTGTAAGTACCAAGAGACTTGCTTGCCAACAAATTGCTTGGCTGAGCCAAAACCCACCTTATGTCTAGTGAGCAAGGCGGTGGCCCGATGGAGGTCCCGCCCGGTATCCGGGTCAGCGAGCGCGGCTGCCTTGTCTGCAAGCCACGCGTCGACCTCCAGAGCCTCGTGTAGAAGTTGTTGAGCCTTCAGCTCGGCCTCCACTCGGCCTCCGCGCGCCTCGGCCTCGTCGCAGGCCGCCGAGTAGGCCTCCTCGAGCTGGGTGGACAGCTCTTTGATCTGGGGAAGAGAAATGTGAGGATAAAAATGTGTATGTCTCGTGTTGTTTCTTCTATAATGCATTGGTCAGTTGGTATAGCAAGTCAACCCTTACACGCTAGCATTCTACTTGGTTACGTTACGGGCGACTTTACAACAAAAGTGTGCACTCTGACGTGCTGTCGTGTGTACAGCTTGGAAGCTACCGTGGGGTACAGTCGGCAACACGCTTGGATGCCCCTATTTGTTTGATTGGCGCTCGATCCTAGGATCGTTTTCCTGTAGCTATAACGGTTAAGGTACCTGCTATTACTGTCCCATCTCAAAAATCCACCCTGTATACCTACAACTCTTAATCTTGCGTTATGCGAAGTTTCCAACTTCTATTTCAAATTCAAAACAATTTATTGATGCCAACATGCCAAAGAAACTAAATTCCCTTTATTCAAACCTAATGCCTTTGCATCTACGTAATGAGATAATTTATACAGCGTCCAGTGGCACCTTCACTCACACTACACGGGTGAAGAGACCACTCGGCGCTGCAGTGCCTGGGACATTGTTTTAGATGGAGTAGGCTTGCCCAGCACCTATACCATCCTGACAGCTTAGTCTGCCTAGCCCACAGGCAGGACAAGTCAATACCACTCGTTAACGGTGAAGGAAAAACATCGTGAGGAAACACGCGGCATAGTTGGCTCTACACGTATTCAAACCTACACATAAACATAACAGAAACTGCATTTCTCACTATGCAAGCAAAAGGTTTATCGTGTGCATTTTTTCCTGCAATAAAAACACGAACTTTGCATTGTCGAACCGGTCTGCAATCTGATCCGTTGAGTGTGCAAAACAAAATCATTACGACGACCATATTTTTTAACCCCCGAACAAAAAAGAGAGGTGTTATAAGATTGACCGCTATGTGTGTGTGTCTGTCTGTGGTACCGTAGCTCTTAAACGTATGTACCGATTTGACGTCCAATTTATGGTGTGTCCACAGATTTATAATTGAAAATCTGCGGGTGTGTCAGCAGAGTACGCACGTGGACCTTTGCGCTCTATTCAGATACGTTACGTGCGAGTTTGCAACGAACATGTAAAGGTTTGCGTGCTGTTAACTTTACATCCGAACGTAAAATCAGCCGCAGAACTTCGGTCGCGTATTACTAACGACATTATTATGCCTAAATTCCGTCGAACGGAATTTTATGTCATCTTCATACAAACATAGTGGATTGTAATTTCATCTGCTGAAGTTCCGCAGCGGAATTTCGGCTTGGTGTGGTCAGACACTAAGGTCCAATTTTTCAATCGCTAGATAATTACGATGTTTTCCTTCACATCGTGAGGAAACCCGCGGCTCAGTTGGCTCCACACGTATTGACCTGTCTTTCCTGTGGGCTATGTCGACTAAGCTGTCAGGATGGTATAGGTGCTGGGCAAGCCTACTCCATCTAAAAAAACAATGTCCCAGGCACTGCAGCGCCGAGTGGTCTCTTTACCCATCTACAGGGTGCACTCTAAGTCGATAGCGGAACTTTAAGTAGGCTGTCTACTGATCAATACAAACAACTTGTACTAGGTGGCGAAAAAAAATGAAGTGATAAAAATATCAGCTGTTTCATGCATTTGGCGCAGTACTGAGTCGACCTTTTGTATGGAACAGCTGATATTTTTTTAGCTCAATTTTTTTCACCACCTAGTACAAGTTGTTTATATTGATCAGTAGACAGCCTACTTAAAGTTCCGCTATCGACTTAGAGTGCACCCTGTAGTGTGAGTGAAGGTGCCACTGGACGCTGCATAAATCATCTCATTACGTAGATGCAAAGGCCTTGGTAGTAGATAATTACGCAAAATTCGATCAGCATCTACGTGCTGTCGTGTGGTACACTTGTTCAGGCTACATACTCGTATTTAGAAACCAATGTATGTAAATGCACTGGATTTTACGCATGGGAAGAAACTTTATAATAAACTGGCGTTGTTTTCCTCATAACGTTGGAAGCGCAAAAGCATAACCGGTTTGACCGGATACTTTAGGTACAACCGGCTCGAGAAGTTAAGTGTATAGTCTTGTTTATAAATACAACTTAGGCGGACTTACGTCAGTCAGGGTTAGCCGACTAACTCTGATTTAATTTAACATTTCCATACAATTATTGACGTTAACTCAGAGTTAACTGGCTAACCCTGGTTGACACAAGTTGATCTTACGTACATCTAAAGGTAGGTATGACAGATTTAAGGACGAAGCTAAAATAAATAAGAAATACATTTGATTGGTTTAGCTATCTCGTCCTTCAAAATCCCCTGATTTCAAGAGAACAGAGACAGGGGTCTGAGTCTGTAACGCAATGGTGCCAAAATGTGCCCAAAGTTGACGGCTTCAATTGCGATTTTGTAATGTTGTCGGTCCTTTTAATATTTTTGTAGTACAGCATAGAATATTCTGATTCTAATTCTAGAGAATTTGTTCGCTGGTTGCAGAAGAAAAACGAGGAAACCCCAGTTTTGTCCTTCTACTCGGACGCCATCGACAAGCCATTGCGTTACAGTAAGCCCCAGATTGCTCATAGAGCATGACGATTTGTACCTTCTTAGTGTGTTACATATTTTTCCCGGCATACACGCAAACGTCTATGCAGAAGTGTGAATGAATTATTAGGTCCTTTGTTAAAGAGTCAATGGCATATGAGTGTGACTCACTTATGTTTTTAGTTTTGTAGTACCTAGTTAGACGCGAAAAAATAAAAATTAAATAGTTAGACGCGACTTCGTTTATTGGAATGTGATTTGAATCGATAGTATTTACTAATTCACATTATTATTAACTTAAACTTTCGTAAGTACTGCACATTTTGTAATGTCGCCCGTGACGTAACCGAGTAAGGTGCTGTGGTGTGTTCGCCATTTCCCTTGGGTTTTCCCAAGTGGAAAACAAAACCATAAGTACAAAAAAACTCTCACAGCATAAAAAGATCACGGGAAACAGAAAGAGCCAGAAGCCTCGTTTAAGGCTTTAATAGGGGCTAACTAGCGCCACCAATGATACAAAATCATGGCTTTTTTTATAACCCTATACGAGTTTTCTATACTACTAATAGCAATTTTTAGAACCATCAGCCCAGAGCCGAGACCCTAGTCTAGCGAGACTAGCACAGCCAATGAAAAAAAAAATCCTATTTTTGGATGCGTTTTTTGCTAAAAATTCTTCATTAGGTTCTCAACGCTAGGCTTAACTATTTTTAGGACCTAAAGTTTAGATTCTTAGCCTGACCTAGCCTATCTCAGCAAGTAGTTTTTTTAAATGGATGCAAAGACCTCAAGGTGTCCCTCTGTCACTTTTTACTCTGCGCCTCGACTCAGCCACACGTCTCGAGTTCTCGACACAGCCCGCATACATTATGTGTCTGCTTTAGACGGTCAACACTCCATTCCTGCGCGGACGCAGCTCGCCTGCGCACCGTTCGTCGACTCTTTATTGGTTTTCTTTGAAATTCCCGAGGTTAATAGTGAAAAGTTTTACTTCTAACGGGTCTGACTGCGATTGGGTTTAGTGGCTTTTATAGCTTAGCTATAAACTTAATTTTAAAACGAGTGTTAGATCGGTTAAGTGAATACCATTTTCTTAGTTTCGACTTCGTCGTAAACGGTCGCTGTAACTTTGCCACTAAATGCAACCGCTTTTGGACCCGTCCCAAACAAAAACATAAGTGAATACCGCAAAATATCAAAGTGCATAGTATTTCAAAGTGATTCTAAAGTGTCCTTTTGCATAGAAGTGAACTGACGAGGCTGTCAAACTGTCAAACTAGCGACACCATAGGAATACATACTTCGATAAAGGATAAAACAATACATAGCTTATTTCATAATATGTTTATTTTGGAAACTTTGACGATTTTGCAAAGTCATCCTAGGTTTTTAGCTCTAGGTTCTAATAATTCGGAACCCAAAGTTTTTTGTTCGAAAGTCCGTTATTGGCTTAATCTTATCTTTTGACAATATTGAGAAACTAATTTAAATATGTTTTAATTTGGTCCAGTAGTTTTGTTTTTATACGCTAAAATGTTTTGTTCCTATGACCGCCAAAAGTATGTAGACCGTCGCGTGACGTCATAAAACTGTATCTTTGAAACGTTGTAAAATCCAAACTACTGAACCAAAATAAAAAATATTGAAATTAGTTTCTTATAATAGCCAAAAGTTTTGAATAAGCCAATAACGGACTTTCGAACAAAAAACTTTGGGTTCCGAATTGAAGCTGTCAACTGGGGGCCCATTTTGGCATCATTGCGTTACAGACTCAGGACTTCTCAGAACGACAAGCTATGATTTATTTTCTATGTCGGCGCTAGTTTGACCCCTAAAACCTTAAATCCTCCCGCTCGCCTCTATGCAAAAGCGCTTCCATATCAAACCAAGTGTAAACCCCACAGCTCTAAACACAACAGTGTGTGCAAGCAACAAACCAAGTAGCCCCGAAACGAACGAAAGAAACGAGCAAGCAGTCGCAAAATGTTCTCCAAAAAGCTCCTTTTTTGCGTGCTGCTAATCAGTGTGCTATCCATATCCATGGCTGCGATCGAGCATTACGTGTACGTGCAAAAGCCGAGCCTGTTCTCGAGCTGTGAGAGGGCCTGCAGTGACTACATTCCTAGAGGTGACGGCGTCGAATGCTATGACAGTGGACAGGGCGGGCTGTTGACCAGGGACTGCGCTTGTCGGTGCAGAGCTTTCTAATAAGGCCTTTTGTACTCGTGGGACGGGACCCTAATTTTGTATTTTGATGAATAAAGGTATGGTTTTAAATGGTTTCTGCGTTTTATTTATTTAGTTTTACCAACCTTTTCAGCTTCTAAATATCTATAAATTTCTACCGAGCAAACATCCATTTTTTTCTCAGTCTAAGTGGTGATCTGTTACGGGGTCGGCTATCAAAATATGGTCGCATATGTTTGTCGTTTGAGATCCGGAATCTCAGGCGATCAAATTCCACTTTCTTAGGGGTTTAATCGGCGATCCTAAAGCGGTGAACTCGGCACTTAGGCATTGAACCATTTCATAAGATGCAAAGGCGTAGATCTTCTCTTGACTCTAAGCTGAAGCTATACAACGTGTTACCAAACATCCTAACTCTTTTTACAGGGTGTAACCTACTGGTCAACAGGATGTCAATTCTGTAAAAAAAAGTTGAAAAAAACAAATTTTATTTTATAACCTCAAAATAGTTTTTTTAAATAACTTTTTTGATTTTGGTATTAGCTCAAATTTAAAAATATGTATGTTTGTGTATGTGCACTTGCATAGGTTTGAGTTGTTAAAACATTGTGAAAGTCAATGATAACAATATTTAAAAAATACTTTTCTCCCGCTACGGCGTTCACATTTTATTAATTTAAAAATTAACGGAATGTCATAGGGCTAAAAAAATATTTAGGTTGTGATCCCTATCACCGGGTGCTACTACCCTGTAAAAAGAGTTAGTATCTTTTGTAACACCTTGTAGAGCAATACGTGTACGTGCAAAAGCCGAGCCTGTTCTCGAGCTGTGAGAGGGCCTGCAGTGACTACACTCCTAGAGGTGACGGCGTCGAATGCTATGACAGTGGACAGGGCGGGCTGTTGACAAGGGACTGCGCTTGTCGGTGCAGAGCTTTCTGATAAAGCCTTTTGGGTTTAAGGGTAGACGATAGCAACGTGGCGGGAAATTCAAATTGTTTACAGTTTTTTACATTTTGTAGCTAAACTGAGCTATTTTTGTTCAGCGATTAAAATAGCTCAATTTAGCTACAAAATGTAAAAAACAGTGAACATTTTGAATTTACCGCCACGTCGCTATCTTTCCACCTTAAGTGGGCGAGGCGAGGCCGTTTTTAACGGGCAAAAGAGTGGAAGATTGTAAACTGTATCGCTGGCACCCTAATTTGTATTTTGTGGAATAAAATTGTTTAAAATGATTTCCGGGTTTTATTTGTCTCAATTACTCTCCAAGCAGGAAATTTTGTCAGTTTATCTGTGGAATACAGTGGAATGAATTCATTTTGACACGTCACAGACAAAATAACACCTAGTTGTTGAAAGTCTCAAATAACTTTCAAGATTTCTTGATAAACCTAGAATAAAGGTATTGTTTAAAATGATTTCTGCGTTGTATTTATTTCACCTAGTCTTTCCCTCAAAAATCGTTAGGTAGGTACAGTCGGCCACAGTCTCAGATACCCCTTTTTGTTCGATTAGCGCCCTTATGCCGCGCGCGATAAGAGCTGCCATGGGGTATCTAAGATTGTGGCCGACCGTACATGCCTACTGTTTATTCTTAAACAAAAAAAACTATTCTTTAGATTTTTGTGATAACGGAGATGAATTCCAGTAGAGTTTTTCTACAATTTGTAGGGACACTGTACTTTTGTTAGGAGTTTTAATTGAGAAAGTGCCCGTATTGAGTAAAAGTGCCGGTACCCGCATTGTGCTATTAGATACATACTGATAACATGTTTTACGATTTACCTTTTCGCCCCTATATTTTTGGATCTCGTCAAAAGCGCCTAAACAGATTGCAGATAATGAATTTATTCAGTTGTCCCTTTTTCTGGCCTATTCTATAAGGTGTTACAAAAGATCCTAACTCTTTTTACATGGTTGTAGCACCTGGTCATAGGGATCACAACCAAATTATTCCGTACATATTTGCGGTAAGTGAAAATAAAAGCGTAATTGGCGTAAAGTTATAAAACCTTACCTTCGTTCCTAAGCTTGGCGTGTCTCTTGCTAGCCAGCTGCGGCCCGTGTAGGTCCGTTACTCTACTAGTGATTCTTTTTGTTTTTAGATGGAGTAGGCTTGCCCAGCATCTATACCATCCTGACAACTTAGTCGGCCTAGGGCCGCACTGCAGCGCCGAGTGGTCTCTTCACCCATCTAGTGTGAGTGAAGGTGCCACTGGACGCTGTATAAATCATCTCATTACGCAGATGCAAAGGCGTTAGCAGATTATTTTTAGGTACTTTTATCCTGGCGCTTTAGAAAATGGGGTAATTTCACTTTCCCCCACCAGAGATGATGCAGGTGGGGAAAATGGAATCGCAAAAAGTGTTTGTCCATTTTTCCCCACTCAGTGATTTATAACAAGATTCATACACGCTAGAAAAATAAAGTGGAAATAAAAGAGTATAGTTATAAACCTTACCTTGTCACTATCCGGATGTTCTTGCTCCTCCAGCTCCTTTCCCTTCTGTAGTACTTTTTCAACGTGTTGTCTTCTGCCTTGCAGCTCGTTCCTGAGCTTGGTGTGTCTCTTGCTAGCCAGCTGCGCCCCGTGCAGGTCTGTTGTTTTCCTAGTGATTCTTTTAAGGTATTTTTGTCCTGGCGCTTTAGAAAATGTGGTCATTCCACTTTCCCCCACCAGAGATGATGCCCCACAGATGGGGAAAATGGAATCGCAAAAAGAGTTTGTCCATTTTGCCCCACCAGCAACCCCACTCAGTGATTTATAGCAAGATTAATACACGCTAGTAAAAGAAAACGTAAATTTTTAAAACCTTACCTTGTCACTATCCGGATGTTCCTGTTCCTCCAGCGCCTTTCCCTTCTGTAGTACTTTTTCAACGTGTTGTCTTCTGCCCTGCAGCTCGTTCCTGAGCTTGGCGTGTCTCTTGCTAGCCAGCTGCGGCCCGTGTAGGTCCGTTACTCTACTAGTGATTCTTTTTGTTTTTAGATGGAGTAGGCTTGCCCAGCATCTATACCATCCTGACAACTTAGTCGGCCTAGAGCCGCACTGCAGCGCCGAGTGGTCTCTTCACCCATCTAGTGTGAGTGAAGGTGCCACTGGACGCTGTATAAATCATCTCATTACGCAGATGCAAAGGCGTTAGTAGATTATTCTTAGGTATTTTTATCCTGGCGCTTTAGAAAATGGGGTCATTCCACTTTCCCCCACCAGAGATGATGCCCCACAGGTGGGGAAAATGGAATCGCAAAAAGAGTTTGTCCATTTTGCCCGACCAGTGGGGTCACTCAGTGATTTATAGCAAGATTAATACACGCTAGTAAATGAAAACGTATTTTTTTAAAACCTTACCTTGTCACTATCAGGATGTTCCTGTTCCTCCAGCTCCTTTCCCTTCTGTAGTACTTTTTCAACGTGTTGTCTTCTGCCCTGCAGCTCGTTCCTGAGCTTGGTGTGTCTCTTGCTAGCCAGCTGCGCCCCTTGTAGGTCTGTTGTTTTGCTAGTGATTCTTTTAAGGTATTTTTGCCCTGGCGCTTTAGAAAATGGGGTCATTCCAGTTTTCCCCACCAGAGATGCCCTAAAGGTGGGGAAAGATTGTCCATTTTGCCCTACCAGCAACCCCACTCAGTGATTTATTACAAGATTCATACATGCTAGGAAAATAATGATGGAAAATAAAGTGGAAATAAAAGCGCAGTTAAAAACCTTACCTTGTCAATATGGGGTGTTCCTGCTCCTCCAGCTCCTTTCCCTTCTGTAGTACTTTTTCAACGTGTTGTCTTCTGCCCTGCAGCTCGTTCCTGAGCTTGGTGTGTCTCTTGCTAGCCAGCTGCGTCACGTGTAGGTCCGTTACTCTACTAGTGATTCTTTTTGTTTTTAGATGGAGTAGGCTTGCCCAGCATCTATACCATCCTGACAACTTAGTCGGCCTAGGCCCGCACTGCAGCGCCGAGTGGTCTCTTCACCCATCTAGTGTAAGTGAAGGTGCCACTGGACGCTGCATAAATCATCTCATTACGCAGATGCAAAGGCCTTAGTAGATTATTTTTAGGTACTTTTATCCTGGCGCTTTGGAAAATGGGGTCATTCCACTTTCCCCCACCAAAATTGCCACACAGGTGGGGAAAATGGAATCGCAAAAAGAGTTTGTCCATTTTGCCCCACCAGCAATCCCTCTCAGTGATTTATAACAAGATACATACACGCTAGAAAAATAAAGTTGAAATAAAAGAGTATAGTTATTACCTTGTCACTATCTGGATGTTCCTGTTCCTCCAGCTCCTTTCCCTTCTGTAGTACTTTTTCAACGTGTTGTCTTCTGCCCTGCAGCTCGTTCCTGAGTTTGGTGTGTCTCTTGCTAGCCAGCTGCGCCCCGTGTAGGTCTGTTGCCGGCGCGGCTGCTTCTGCCGCGGCGCGGCGCCCCGAGATCCAGTCGAGTTCCGAAGCCACCTCCGTTGCGAATTTGTGGAGCCTGCGGATAGAAAGGGCGTGAGAAGTTGTGGAGTGGTTAAGGTTGGACGATAGCGGCGTGGCTTGAAATTCAAAATTTTCAGATTTTACAATTTTAAATCGGCTATTTTTCGTTCACGGCAATAACATAACAGTCATTCAGCCGATCATGTGTTCTGGTCGACCAAGCAGTGGTATTGCCCAAAAAACTCGTTGAAGACCAGAACACATAA
Organism: Zelleria hepariella; assembly: GCA_949319315.1. Classification (NCBI taxonomy): domain Eukaryota; kingdom Metazoa; phylum Arthropoda; class Insecta; order Lepidoptera; family Yponomeutidae; genus Zelleria; species Zelleria hepariella. The sequence goes on along the minus strand of OX439386.1, from coordinate 19,223,339 downwards.
TCGGCTTAATTATTATTGTTCTGTTGTTTACAGTAATGTCAAGAATACTATGTTATTGCCGCGAACGAACATTCGCTGAACTAAAATAGCTCAGTTTAGCTACAAAATGTAAAAAACTGTGAAATTTCCCGCCACGTTGCTTTCGTACAACCTTAAATCACTAACTCTAATGTAGTACACCCCCAAACAACCTGTAAAAGTTCCATTAAGTTTTGAGCGTTTTGAGCCTTAAAGCTCCAAGATTAGATCACTTACTCCAATGTAGTCTCCAGCCGTCCTCTCGCTTTAGCGGCGGGGTCTCTCAAGCCTCTAGCGGCTTGCAGCAAAGCTCTAGAGGACTGCTCTATAGCCGGCGCGTCGAAGTGACCCCCGGAGACCAGGTCCTGAGGCCACGGGTTTCGTTCGAACAGGCATAGAACCTGGGACCTTTCACTTAGCTGCTTGAAGACTAGAAACTTGGATTTTGTCAACGGTTTCGTCTCCACTTTGAGACGATATCTCTACAGAAAGCTTACAATTTGGTCTTTTCTGGGCTTTTGCCTAGACTCCGGCTGCCAAATTAGGTGCAAATTTCTTGGCCTTTGCCTATTTTTCGCCTTGTCTACGCCTGCTTTAAATATACGTACTGTAGACAAAATCCTAGCCATCTTCGACCAGCAGATTTCAGGAATGCGACGCACTTCAGTCACTAACCTTTCGATCATAATTATGAGTTCTGATAATTTTGAGATGCGCAATCTTGTTTTCCAAGATGGCGTTACTCGGCGGCGGGATAAAATCATTGGTAACGGCGGTTTGAGCCTTAAAGCTTCAAGATTAGATCACTTACTCCAATGTAGTCTCCAGCCGTCCTCTCGCTTTAGCGGCGGGATCTCTCAAGCCTCTAGCGGCTTGCAGCAAAGCTCTAGAGGACTGCTCTATAGCCGGCGCGTCGAAGTGACCTCCGGAGACCAGGTCCTGGCCCGACGCGGCGAGGGATGCGGCCTTCTGCTCGCACGTGGCCAGCTCTTGCTCCAGAGTCTGTTGGGAGAAAGTGGGGAGTTAAAAGGTGTGACAGACAACCAATGATTGGCGTGGCAATCTGGTCTAAATAATAGAACGAGCGAGCGAGCGAAGCAAGAAAAGTTCTCAGAGTCTTCTTGAACAATCCTGCGTTTGTATGTATGTATGTATGTATATATTTGTATGTATGAATGTTCGTTCGACGATAACTTGAGTAAATTTAGTCAGATCGTCATGAAATTTGGTAAACGGGCAAATGAGACAAAGAGAAATTTAAATTTCAAACATGAGCAAATCGGTCGAAGGGTTGCTGAGATATGGGGTAGCGAGTTCACAGTTCTGGGCGAACCACTAGATAGGTATAGTAACCAGTGGTTGCGCCTGGCACAGGATCGTGAGAGGTGGCGTGAGCATGAAGAGGCCTTTACTCAGCAGTGGGTGTTAACAGGCTGAGGATGATTAACAAAAAAACTAAGACCTTTGCATCTACGTAATGAGATGATTTATACAGCGTCCAGTGGCACCTTCACCCACACTAGATGGGCGGAGAGACCACTCGGCGCTGCAGTGCCTGGGACATTGTTATAGATTGAGTAGGCTTGCCCAGCACCTATGTCATCCTGACAGCTTAGTTGACCTAGCCTACAGGAAAGACAAGTCAATACGTGTGGAGCCAACTAAGCTGTGGTGGTCCAGTGGGTAGAACAGTGGACTCTGAAGCATGAGGTCCCAGGTTCGAGTCCTGGTGCGGGCATGTATCAATGACTTTGTTGATGATGATGATGGTAACCAACCTGATGTCTGGTGAGCAGTCTCTTGCAGCTGCGCAGGTCGGTGCCGGTCTCCTCGCTCGCCAGCGCACGCTCCAGCTCCGAGAGGCGAGCCTTGGCGTCCTCGATGGCTCTGCGAAGAGGGGAGATCGGTTAGGTAAGGGTCGATACCATAAAAATGTAATGGAACGGAAATGGATTCGAGGAAGGCCACGAGACGACCGACGATAGACCAACTGGCTTAAGTGGCCAGAAGTCCAGATCCTAGAACCTACGAATAATAGTTATTTGTTATGCAAGAATGCAAAATTATTGTTTGCGGCGAGTGCTTGTATTGAATACCGAGCTAGCGAAGGTTTCTAAAATTGACTATCCCGGCGTCGCGTTCAAATTTTGAAGCGCACAAAAATGCAGATAGTTTAAATCCGGCCTTTACACGATCGTAAGTTACTAGTAACAGCAAACTTTCCGAGCATGGTAGATGAAAAATCCTTTATCGCCAAAGTGCCACTTTCGGCAATAAATGATTGCATTCGTAGATTCTAGGATCTGGAATCCAAACCTTAGGTCCTAAAAATTGTTAAGCGTTGATATTTTTCAGGAGTTTTTAGAAAAAAGGCATCCAAAAAGAAGATATGATATTTTTTTCATTGGCGGCGCTAGTTGTGCTCCTATTGTGCCTTAAGAGTCCCCTTCAGGACCGTGGGAACTCAGTGACGGCCAAGCGCGTGAGAGAGTAAGAGAGAGAGTGAGTGTTGCTCTGAACCTACCGCTTATGGGCTCGCTGCGCGTGCGCCTGTCTCAGCTTGCTTCCCTTGTCGCGACTGGCGGCCAGTAGCGCGGCCCAGCCTGCCTGCAAAGCCTCCAGTCGCTGGCCGACAGCGCTGGCTCGGGCTGCGTCCGACTTTTGAAGAGATTGGCCGACCTGGTGGGAACAAAGAAGTTATTTTATCTTATTAGTATGGGGCCAGGCTGAGAGCCCGGGACACTTCGACCCAGTGGGATCTTTTGTGTCAACCCCGTCCTTATTCCTGCTCAGGACGTGCAAAGTCCGAGGTCATATGCTTCAGAACGTCACCGAGGTTGAGGAACTTATATTCTTCCGGTCTAGGATATGCTATCCCGAGAAGACTCATGCGTTTACTAGCTAGAGCATCGCAGAACAAAGAAGTTAATTGTAGGGAGCCTTTCTCCCGGTTTAGAGGGGTCGGCAACCTGCGGCTTGCGAGCCAAATGCGGCTCTTTCGATATAGGTTGTGGCTCTTCAGTTACGTAATCAAAAATTTTAACATAATTTTAATAAGTGAAATACATGGAGAGGTGCAAATGTATCACTCGTCCTTTCCAAAATAAGAGTAAAATCGGCGATTATTCGGCGATCTTTTCCTCTATTTGCATCAAAGGGAATCTCCCTCGTAGAAATTAATTAGATTTGAAATTAAAAAAAAAAAATCTATAATAGTGAAACGAAAATTTTTAGTGGCTCTTTAAAAAGAAAGAATCTGTTTTGCCTTTTGATACGGACCCTAAAAAGATTTAAGAGTTTATTTTAGTTAGGAATCTCTTAATTAAACAAAACTTTTACCGGATTTAACAGTCATTTGTAATAACCTGTGTTTTATTTAGTATACAATATAATATAATTATTATCTTGCATGTAAAATATTTTTGGAAATAAATAATTTTTCAATTTCAATTATATTAACTTTTACGTCGGGAAAAAGGTAAATAAAACCACAGAGGAAAAGTAGTGGTGGGTCATGAAAGCCTACTACTAAGTGGATGTACTCACGCTCTCAATGTTGCGTAGCTGCTTCTAATTCGACTGCAGCTCGCGCTCGAAAGCCTACTACTAAGTGGATGTACTCACGCTCTCAATGTTGCGTAGCTGCTTCTCATTCGACTGCAGCTCGCGCTCGAAAGCCTACTACTAAGTGGATGTACTCACGCTCTCAATGTTGCGTAGCTGCTTCTCATTCGACTGCAGCTCGCGCTCGAAAGCCTACTACTAAGTGGATGTACTCACGCTCTCAATGTTGCGTAGCTGCTTCTCATTCGACTGCAGCTCGCGCTCGAAAGCCTACTACTAAGTGGATGTACTCACGCTCTCAATGTTGCGTAGCTGCTTCTCATTCGACTGCAGCTCGCGCTCGAAAGCCTACTACTAAGTGGATGTACTCACGCTCTCAATGTTGCGTAGCTGCTTCTCATTCGACTGCAGCTCGCGCTCGAAAGCCTACTACTAAGTGGATGTACTCACGCTCTCAATGTTTCGTAGCTGCTTCTCATTCGACTGCAGCTCGCGCTCGAAAGCCTACTACTAAGTGGCTGTACTCACGCTCTCAATGTTGCGTAGCTGCTTCTCATTCGCCTGCAGCTCGCGCTCGAAAGCCTACTACTAAGTGGATGTACTCACGCTCTCAATGTTGCGTAGCTGCTTCTCATTCGACTGCAGCTCGCGCTCGAAAGCCTACTACTAAGTGGATGTACTCACGCTCTCAATGTTGCGTAGCTGCTTCTCATTCGACTGCAGCTCGCGCTCGAAAGCCTACTACTAAGTGGATGTACTCACGCTCTCAATGTTGCGTAGCTGCTTCTCATTCGACTGCAGCTCGCGCTCGAAAGCCTACTACTAAGTGGATGTACTCACGCTCTCAATGTTGCGTAGCTGCTTCTCATTCGACTGCAGCTCGCGCTCGAAAGCCTACTACTAAGTGGATGTACTCACGCTCTCAATGTTGCGTAGCTGCTTCTCATTCGACTGCAGCTCGCGCTCGAAAGCCTACTACTAAGTGGATGTACTCACGCTCTCAATGTTGCGTAGCTGCTTCTCATTCGCCTGCAGCTCGCGCTCGAAAGCCTACTACTAAGTGGATGTACTCACGCTCTCAATGTTGCGTAGTTGCTTCTCATTCGCCTGCAGCTCGCGCTCGAAAGCCTCGTGCTTCTGAAGCTTACGCTCCAGGTTCGCCAGGTCCCTGCGAAATAGTATACCAACATTAGAATGATAGATAGTTTAAGGGTAGACGATAGTAGTTTGGCGGGTAATTCAAAATTTTCACAGTTTTTTACATTTTGTAGCTAAACTGAACTATTTTTGTTCAGCGATTTTTCGTTAGCGAGAATAAAACCGTATTCTTTTCATTATTGTAAACAGCAGAACAACAATAATTCAGCCGATTATGTGTTCTGGTCTACGATAAGTTTTTTGGGCAGTACCACTGCTTCGTAGACCAGAACACATAATCGGCTGAAAAGAATAAGAATGAAAAGAATACGGTTTTATTCTCGCGAACGAAAAATCGCTGAACAAAAATAGCTCAATTTAGCTACAAAATGTAAAAGTCTGTGAAAATTTTGAATTTCCCGCCACCTTGCTATCGTCTACCTCTAAAACTGTGAAAGAAAATATCGGATTCGCACATTTCGCGACACTTTGCACAAGTCCGCGTCCCGCGTCGCGGCGCGACAGGGGGCTAACTCTCGGGAATCTCGCATTCGACACATCTACAGGGCGTCCCACGGCTATGCCACATGCAGGGAAAGTACCTTAAATATTGTAGATGGAACATTTTACTGAAAGAAGACATTATTTTAATTTTAAAAACAATTTAAACTGCATTCATAGATATTTAAATAATTATATGGTTTAACTGGGAATCGAAACAGTTACATGAGAAAAATAATTACCCTGTAGTTTTATCATACCGATCGAAAGGCTTCATAATAAGGATTATTTTTGCTACATAACATAGTGTCAGAAATAAAAGGAAGAAATAAAACTACAGGATAATTATTTTTCTCATGTAACGGGTTCGATTCCCGGTTCAACCATGTAATTATTTAGATATCTATGAATGCAGTTTAAATTGTTTTTTTTAAATTCAAATAATGTCTTCTTTCAGTAAATTGTTCCATCTTCAATATTCAAGGTACTTTCCCTCCATGTGGCATAGCCGTGGGACGCCCTGTATAGTGTATTTCTCAGCCTGGCGGAAAAGCGATCATTAACCTTTGAGCGGATCACAGAAATAAACAACATTTTTTATGCCAAAGGTTTTTTGAATTTTTGAATGCGCCGAACACGCCGAACAGCGCCCTTCCTCGCACGCACCTCGCTCGTCCGTAGCACGTTGAAACAGGTTTTTTTATCTCTGACTGACCGGAGCTCTCACCCCACCCCGTACCTAAAAACACGCTTCGATATCCAAACGATACAGAAATGTAAGGAGAGTGACGGAGTGCGACACGAATCGTTATATTTTTACGGTAACATAGAACTTCGTGTCAATGATCGCTTTTCCGCTAGGCTGAGAAAAAAGAAGGAAAAATCTCATTTCGCGGCAAATGTCACATCTCCTATTCTCACGAAGTCTTCCTCGACTTAAGGCCGAGATGTCTGCGAGATGTCTGCCTTTTTCGATCGACATGACTCGAGTGGTCGGGAGCAGTCGCGATCGAAATGACATGAGATTTATGTATGGCTGGGAGCGGATTTTGAGCTCTTGAGTTATGGAATCATAAGGGCGTTTTGCCGTGGGATTTGTAAGCAGATTTGATCCAGCACAATTTTGTAGCTGGTCTGGAGGTTCGTGTAAGCTCTTGAGTTATAGAATCGTTAGTGTATTTTGCCGTAAGATTCTAATCAAGCCTAAATTTTTCAACATTTTACCCACTAGCTCCACAAACTTAGCTATAGCTCAGGTCCCGTGCGGTGCGTGTCTTGTCCTGTATCCAGGTCTGCAGCTCCTCAGCAGTTGACAGAAACTAATGGTGCGCCAGGGAGGCGTGGAGCTATTATATGACACCCTGTTCCTCATGGGTGGTTTTGACTTCTTGTGTTAGGGAATCATTAGTGCATTACTCCGTGGGATTCTAAGCAGATTCCTCTAGCACAATTTTCCCTTATTTTAACTCTTTTTTTTCAACATTTTACCGACTAGCTCCACAGACTCACCTATAGCTCTGGTCCCGGGCCGTGCGTGTCTTGTCCTGTATCCAGGTCTGCAGCTCCTCAGCGGTGGAGAGGAACTGATGGTGCGCCAGGGAGGCGTGGAGCGCCCGCCGGCGCTCGGCCGCCGCCTGCCGCACTGCGTCGCGGCGCGCCAAGACTTGCTGCTGGCGCGCTGTTATGCTGCGGAGGAAAAGGACGATTATACGTGATGTAGCGACCTACATGCGAACAGATTCCGCCCCTGCGGTGGCCCGCAACGCGGATCTGCATCCGGCCTTGATATCTATGGTTCTGGCGTCAGCCGCCACTCTCTACATAGAAAAAGTAATAAAAACAGTCTTTGTCAAACTAAGCTTGCGTTTCCTTATGTAGCAAAACGAAATAAATAATTTATGTGGGAAAAGACCACAAACGCTAGGTTATATTCGTACAAAAGCGCGCGTAATGTCCTGCCACAGTTAATGTGGGCGACTGTAAACATGCACGATCAATGTTCAAATTAAGGCGCTGGGCATAGTGAATCGCCCGCGCGCAAAGAAAAATGCACAAAATCGATCCCTGTATTTTAATACACTAAACAAATTGAAAATATTCACATATAAAACCCTAGAATTAGGTGAGAACTTTCTAAAACAGCCAGTTACGTGTTGATATTCATAAACGTTTTGAAGATATTTTGTTGAAAAAAAATAGACAGCGCCCTTTTTTTCAAGCAAAATATCTTGCAATCTGTTATGGATATCAACATGAAACTGGCTGTGTTAGATAGGTCTCAACTAATTCTAGGGTTTGATATGTGAACATTTTCGATTTTTTTTGTGTATTTGATACAGGAATCGATTTTGTGCATTTTTCTTTGCGCGCGGGCTAATTCACTATGCCCAGCGCCTTAACGCTATTGCTGAGGCTACACAATCTGCGATACGCAAGCTTTCTAAACAAATTGTATTGTGGGGGCGTGCGCTGAACAAAAGTCTATCCATCTGCCCGCAGATCTTATAGTTTCCTCTGCACACAACTCACGATTTCGGTTGGCTGACGTTACATAGTGTGCAGCATACAGGGTGTTAAAAGACCGCCAACAAAGCGGGAAACCACGTATTGTCCTCATCACAAGGATCATTTTTGCCCAAGGAACTATGCCTGGGAAATCAACGGTTTCCGAGATAATGAGGTTCAAAGTCGGACTTTTTTTGCACAAATGTGTTCAGTATTAAGTCCTTAAAATTTTTTCTCAAGGAATCATATCTTTTTTTTTATATTTCTTACAAAAAACGACGCTGAAATTGCAACCCGCAATGTGTTCTAAACATCGGCACCTCGAGCGTAAGTAGCCTAAGTTTATGTCAACGCTTGCGCAATATGAATTGTCTACGTTACACTTCCATTACGCAATAAAATATTTTCCAAAATTGTAACCTAAAAAACCAAAATTATTTCCCAGCAGTAATTTATCGAAAAAGTACTTTGTTTTGGTGTCTAGTATGCGTACCTTTCGGCTCTGTTGGTGGTCTTTTAACACCCTACACTAAACTACAGCTACAGCATACACGTACTAAGCTGATATCGCGTTTAGTCTCTGTCTCCACCGGCAATGCTGTGTGTAACTTTTGTAAGCGCACAGGTAGGTACTTGACAAAGTGCGCGTACGAATAAATGTTTTCGGTTTGGTAGCGGAAGCAAGACTGAGTTCGCGAACAACGAGTGTATCGACACGAGTCCATTACTTGTACCGTGTGGGTGTTAGAGGTGCGCGAAACGCTTCAGTGAAAAAAAAAGAATGATATAGTTCATTTCCTTCACTGAACTAGTTCACTCTTTTAGTTCATAGTTCACTTATAGTTCATTCATAGTTCACAGCTCATTCATAGTCATAGCTCATTCATAGTTCATAGCTCAGTAGTTCGTTCACGTATCTTTTGACTCACGGTAGTCCGCGAATGACAAAGGTGACAAAGGAGTTACAGGATTTTGGTTCATAGTGTGGTAGATTTAAGAATGTTTCTTGAAGAATGAACTACGTGGACTAGAGTGAATGTGATATATAAAGATTTACAGAATTTTGGGTCTTAGTGTGGTAGATTTAAGAATGTTTCTTGAAGAATGAACTACGTGGACTAGAGTGAATGTGATATGTAAAGATTGGTAGTGAATGAATGAATGAATGGTTTCATATAACGAATGCATTCAATCGAAGCATTCATTCGCGAACTACACACCTCTAGTGCGTGCATACAAGTGCACAGCTGTGCGCGAACATTGCTAAAAGTTCGTGCACCATTTGTTATTGTTCGCTTGAGTGAGTCCACCAAAACAAACATTTGTGCCGTACATTTCAGCACACTGGTGGAATCCTACCTTGACAAAGTAAATATGTCAAAACTTACTGCGCATTGTCGGCTTGCGGCCTGCGAGCCAGTTGCGCTGCTCGTTGCTTGAAGGGTGCCAGTCGTTCGTCGTGCGCCGCCAGTCGAGCCTCCAACTCCTCGTGACGCCGCAGCAGAGCCTCCGCAGAGTCCACTGATGACTAGAGAGGAAAAAAAGCTTTAAAGTCTAGGAGCTTAGGTCTGAATTACTTCTGCTTTGACGAAGGTTCTATGCCAATATAGGCTTAGGCCCGGTTTCTGAATTGAAAATTTCACTAAGCAAATACTTAAGTATTGTTCTGTTACGCTCTTTTATGTGAAATCTGCAGAGACAGAACGATACTTAGGCATTTGCTTAGTGAATTTTTCAATTCAGAAATCGGCAGTTAGTAAGGTTGGTAACTTCTGTTGAAAACTGTTTCACGGGCAGCGAGCGCAAACTGAGTTCTATAATGCTCTTGAAATCTGTTTCAGTACAACTAGTCTATGAAACTACTAGATACAGTGACGGGGTAAGCTAGGTATGAGGGTAGTAGCCACCCCTGGTGTCAGTTTTTAGGCCTCCAAAAGGGCCTCTGACATGGATTAAAGACAACCGGGACCGACGGTTTAACGTGCCTTCCGAAGCACGAAAGCGCTCAGATATTATTGCCACTAGCGGTCACCCATGCCTAGGCTGACCGCACCCGATGTTGCTTAACTTTGCCAAATGGTTAAGAATGGCTACTCAATCCTAGTACTAAGACTATTTGTTGAACGAGCGAGCTAAGCGAGGGAAGTTCTCAGAGTCTACTAGAACAATCCGGCGTTTGTATGTTTGTATGTATGTATGTATGTATTTATGTATGTATGTTTGTATGTATGTTCGTTCGACGATAACTTGAGTAAATTTGGTCGGATCGTTATGTTTGGTAGGCGGGTAAATGAAATTACAAGAATTTTTAAGTTCGAACACGAGACATCGGTCGAGGGGTTGCCGAGATATGGGGGTTTTAAGTTTATACGGGGTCGCGAGTTCACAGTTCGGGGCGAACCTCTAGTAATACTAAGACTTACCCCAGTATCCGTGTAGTCGAGGTAAGCTTGATGTGCTACGCTGGTCGCGTCTATGCGGTCAGCTTTTCTGTTAAAAGCAGCTAGCTCCATGCAGTATGTAATCAGATCCTCCTTAGCTTGCCAACCTAGTACTGAGACTAACCGGTGCGTAGGTAATGATATGAGCTAGTGGCCATCCCTTGTGTCCAAGTTTCTAGGCCTCCCAAGTTTTTCGGCCTCCCAAAGGGCCTCCGACATGGTTTAACGACAACCGGCAGCGACGGTTTAACGTGCCTTCCTAAGCACGGAAGCGCTCAGATATTCTCAACTGCGCCAATCGGTTAAGAATGGCTAGTCCATCCTAGTACTAAGACTACAAGTACTATTCATCGTATTCATAAATATTTTTCTATTTCTATTTCTATTTCTATTTCTATTACTACTAAGACTTACCCCAGTATCCGTGTAGTCGAGGTAAGCTTGATGTGCGCCGCTGGTCGCGTCTATGCGGTCAGCTTCGCGGTTAAACGCAGCCAGCTCCACGCAGTATTGTAACTGATCCTCCTTGGCTTGCCAACCTGGTGGGGAAACGACCATGGAACACATTACAAGGGTGTACGAGCCAAATAAGTATGCCGGATTTCATCACCATCATCAGCCGGTTAACACCCACTGCTGAGTAAAGGCCTCTTCATGCTCACGCCACCTCTCACGATCCTGTGCCAGACGCAACCACTGTTTTCCGGCTACTTGGGTTATGTCATCGGACTATCTGGCTGGTGGTCTGCCAACCAATCTCTTTCCCCTCGGGGTCGCCATTACGCGATGGACCTTTTCCGTCTGCCATCGGTACGTCCTGCCCATTTCCACTTTAAAGAAGTTAAGTGTAAGTGTATGGAGTAAGTAGAAGTAAGTGTAAGTAAGTAAAAAGTTTACGTATTCACAAATAGATACAGTACAATGATACTTAAAAATTAAATACAAAAGTAAAAAGTAATATTAGCAATTTTTTTACTTTTCTAGTCCATCCTAAAGTTGTCTGCAAGAGATCGCTGTTAGCGATAAGACCGCCGTCTGTACTTTTAGGTTAAGGAAATTATTGTAAATTAATTCCTGGTGTAAAATAAAGGGTTCACTTTCTCTCTCTCTCTCCCCATCTCTCTCCCCCCTGAGCTCTCCCCATTTGCCAAAATTGTTGAACGAGCGAGCGAAGCGAGCGAAGTTCTCCGAGTCTACTGGAACAATCCGGCGTTTGTATGTATGCATGTATGTATGTATGTTTGTATGTTTGTATGTATGAATGTTCGTTCGACGATAACTTGAGTAAATTTGGTCGGATCGTTATGAAATTTGGTAGGCGGGTAAACGAAATAAAAAGAATTTTTAAGTTCGAACATGAGCCAAATCGGTCAAGGGTTTGCCGAGATATGGGGTTGTTAAGTTTATATGGGGTCGCGAGTTCACAGTTCGTGGCGAACCACTAGTTAGATATAATTCTAAAACGATAACCTCTGTTTTAAGTGTATTTTTTTAAATGTTTTGGTTTTGGCAATAAATAATTTTTTATCATTTTTGTTTTATCTTTTATCTCTCTCTACAGGGTGTTAAAAGTACGTACCATCTTTGACCTGTTTCTGCTGGTCTTTCAACTGCTGGATGCGGTCAGCGACGTCGGTCAGGGCAGGGTTGTTGCCGACCAGCTGCTGTCCCAGGCCTATGACTTCCTTGAACCTGGGGGGCGAAGAATAAGGTGTGTTACATACAAAAGACCAGCTAGGGGAGCACAAGCCTACGATAAAAGTTTTAAATAGCTGCCGTCCGCGCTATAAAGGCCTCGACCACAGCCTTCTTTATCTCTCAAGCCGTGCTGTGCAAGTCCTGGCAACGTCGCCCGTGAACCGGTTTACGCAGTGCACTGTCTGTCAGAAGCCATTATGATAGTACGACCAAATTAAAACTAATCCGAGTCTCACTAACTTCAACTCTGGCTGGATACCATTAATTTTAGTCACATAATAATACCCGGCTAAATAACATGGCAGTTATGCTGTTTGTTTTTATACCATTTTTCTTGTAGTTTTTAGTTAGCTGGATAATACGTCATCTTCATTTGACGTAAGGATTTGTTTTGATTTGTTGTGTGGCTGATATTGTGAGTGAAAATTAAGTAATTTATTAGTTATTCATTGCTTTAAAACAGCCTAACTTGACTTGCCAGCTTAAGGTATGTTTTTAGAGTATTTTCATAGTTTTAGTTACGATTTGTAGTTACAATTTGATCCTAGAGAACCAATCGTAACACAACATTAAATTTATTTTCAAATGCCTCGCCGGTGTTGTTTGCCCTGCTGTAAGTCGAATTACGACTCAAGTCTAAAGAGAGAAGAAAGACCTTTATCTACGTTTTCTTTCCCACGGGATAACGATTTATTAAGTCGCTGGAAAACTAATTATTAGAGTCTTACAAGACAGACTACCGGTTCACGCAGTCCTTAAATGCGAGGTTGCCAAACTTAACAGCATGGCTTGAGAGATAAAGAAGGCTGTGCCTCGACCTTCGGTCTCGGCCTTCATTCCAGCTTGTCCATCGAGGGCTGCAATGATGACCAAACTTTTGGGCCGAGACCGTAGTCAAGCTAAGCTCGAGGCCATCATAGCGTGGCCAGCAGCGCACTCATTGAATTCATGGAATTTTAAGTCGGACGACTTTGCTCAAAGAAGGTTGTCAAATTAATGAGCACATTACGAGCGTTTTTGAGTAATGATTGTTAATTTCAATATGAGTTATTGTTAACTGTATATCTATGCCGTAGGTTATTGAACGAGCGAGCGAAGCGAGCGAAGTTCTCCGAGTCTACTTGAACAATCCGGCGTTTGTATGTATGTATGTATGTATGTTTGTATGTATGAATGTTCGTTCGACGATAACTTGAGTAAATTTAGTCGGATCGTCATGAAATTTGGTAGGCGGGTAAATGAGGCAAAGAGAATTTTTAAGTTCGAACATGAGCCAAATCGGTCGAGGGGTTGCTGAGATATCGGGTCGCAAGTTTGTAGTTCGGGGCGAACCACTAGTTTTACATTAAAGACTCATCAAGGGTTAAAGAAGGACAACAAATCACTCACTCGTCATCGTGCGCCTTGATATCGTCGAGCAATTCCTGGTGCTGCTTGTGCAACTCTTCAGCAGTCGCCACGTCCTTGGCGTTCACTTCTTGGCCGAGCTGCTCCTGGGTCTTCTGTTGGCCGAAAGGTATCGGGTTAGGTCAAGATAGCTTAACATTTTGTTTTTCTTTAAAGCACTTCTTCTTCTTGGCGTGCCTCTCCACTAATGGAGGTTGGCCGTCAGCTCTTCATATTCTTTTCTATTCCTTGCCAAGCGAAACAGTTGTTTAACGCTGGCTATCTCCGTTCATTCGCTGATGTTTCTGAGCCACAACTTTCTTCTTCTACCAGGACGTCGAAGAAGTCGGTACCAGTCGTGTCTAAAGCACTAAACAAACTCAATTGTTTGATTTATCAATGCAATCTGATAGCATGCCTAATAAGGATTCCTACTCAATCTAAAACAATGTCCCAGGAACTGCAGCGCCGAGTGGTCTCTTCACCCATCTAGTGTGAGTGAAGCTCAGACGCTCAGGTTCAATGCGGGTGTGTTTTGGCAGGAATAAGGCTGTTTTCTTTGCGCGCTCTTGAAAAAAGGTTATTGGTCAAGAAAGAGCAATAAAGTGCAACTCATGCGCAATGAAAACAGCCTTTTTCGTACAATTTTGATCCTGTCGAAACGCAACCGCCTTTTTGAAGACCAGGAATAATATTGATATTGATATGATTTTAACATAAATATTAGTTTCCAGTGTAGTATTTTTGGCGCTGTTCATTGCAGCGGAGGGTCCATGGATGCGGATGGCTAGGGACCGTGAGAGGTGGCGCGAGGGGAAAAAGGCCTATACCCAACAGTGGGCAGAGGTGGGCTGATGATGAATGAATGAATGAATGTAGTATTTTTTAAGGGTTACTATCCCACAACACCAATCGACATCTTTTTGAGCAACTTATAACTTTGCGGATCTTTTTACGTAATAGACCAGCAGGTATCCTCTCAACTAAGTATGTATCAAAACTACATACCAGCAGCCAATCATGCAGCTGCGCGCTGCTCCGGCCGAAGATCTGGTGTCCGACTGCGCTCTCCAACCTGGTCCTCCTGGAGGCTGCTTCCTCCTCGCACCGCGACCAGACCTGCTGGATCTGCTTCTGGCGAGCTTCCACGTTGGCCTTCTCGCTGGGGTACTGGGACTTGACGCTGTGGGGAAAAATGGAACTGTCAGGCAAGGATTCGTGTCAGCCGGGAGATAAGCTGCAAAATTCGACAGACATACCCGTGCACTCTTAGAAATTGTAGGAGGCTGCATGCACAGAAAAATACGAGAGTTAAACACAAATGCATTACAGTATTTCTTGAATTAGTTGTCTAACTTTTGAATCTATCGCGATCCCTTTCAATTTGACGTTTGAAGGGTGCTGACGAACTTCACACTGCATTTATTTGACACAAACTGTCATTGAAAGCGATTGAGATAGGGATCGCGACTGTATTTCGAAGAAGTTCACTCAATATCATTCGATTTGTTTCGCGTTTCGACTCATTCGTTCTGTTAGCGATTGTGATTTAAAACATAGACAATTTCATTCTTAAGACGCCATACGTCTCACAACTAGCGCCGCCAATGGAAAAAAAATCATATCTTTTTTATGGATGCGTTTTTAGCAAAAAAACACTCCTGCGATTCCTCAACGCGAGGCTTAACTATTTTTAGGACCTAAGGTTTGGATTCCAGGATTGGATTTCCTACGAATGCAATCGATTCTCGCCAAAAGTGGCCACTTTTGGCGAGAATCGATTGCATTCTTAAGTTCTAGGATCTGGAATCTAAACCTTAGGTCCTAAAAATAGTTAAGCCTCGCGTTGAGGAATCGAGAGGAGCGTTTTTTGCTAAAAACGCATCCATAAAAAAGATATGATTTTTTTTCCATTGGCGGCGCTAGTTGTGAGACGTATTTCACCTTAAGTCGCAATCACGGTCATGATCCCGATACCATTGAAAGGGATCGCGATAAATTCAAAAGTTAGCCCCTAGTTAGAAGGATAGATAGCACTGAATATACTCACGAGTCAGCCAGCAGCGTGACAGTGGAAACCTTTTCCCTCAGTGGCTCTCGTTCCTGCTCCAACTGTGCGTGTTTTCTCTGTAACGCGCGCACGGTGCGTAAGTCCGCCGCGGGCGTAACTGTTCCTCTTTTTCCGCCATGGTTTAAGGAATGGGGCTTAGTTGTCTAACTTTTGAATCTATCGCGATCCCTTTCAATTTGAGTTTTGAAGCGTGCTGACGAAAATTGAAAGGGAACGCGATAAATTCCTATCTATTCGATAAAGCCCCTGGTTAGAAGCGTAAATACTCGTAGGATATGTACTCACGAGTCAGCCAGCAGCGTGACAGTAGAAACTTTTTCCCTCAGTGGCTCTAGTTCCCGCTCCAACTGTGCGTGTCGTCTCTGTAACGCCCGCACGGTGCGTAAGTCCGCCGCGGGCGTAACTGTTCCTCTTTTTCCGCCATGGTTGAAGGAATGGGGCTTAGTTGTCTAACTTTTGAATCCCTTTCAATTTGACTTTTGAAGCGTGCCGACGAACATTGAAAGGGAACGCGATAAATTCCTATCTATTCGATAAAGCCCCTGGTTAGAAGCGTAAATACTCGTAGGATATGTACTCACGAGTCAGCCAGCAGCGTGACAGTGGAAACTTTTTCCCTCAGTGGCTCTAGTTCCCGCTCCAACTGCGCGTGTCGTCTCTGTAACGCCCGCACGGTGCGTAAGTCCGCCGCGGGCGTCACGGCCAGGCGCAACTGTTCCTCCTTTTCCGCCATCCAGTCGAGCGCTTCGTCGCAGGTCCGCCCGAAGAGCTCCACGCTGGAAGGGAGTAAGTAAGTAACTGTTTATTGGACACGAAAAAATATTGTACACTTTCGAAGACCTTTGTTTTCGAAGTAAAAGCAAAATGTAGCCTTTACGATTGTGTACATGTCCTACTAGCTGGGCACAGGCCTTCTCTCAGAGAGAGAGAGAGAGACTTCTCTCAGAGAGAGAGAGAGAGGTTGGCGACTTTTGCGTCGAGGGTATAATGCCTCATACGCTCAGGTTTTCTCACGATATTTTCCGTCATGGCCAGCGAGTGATATTGCTACTACAAATTCACAAATATACGCAATTTTGAAATAAATTAAAGTCATAAGTACACGCCGGCACCGGGATTCGAACCTGGGTCTCTCGCTTCCGAGTCCATTGTTCTACCCACTAGGCCACCACCACCGTTTTCCAAGTAAACTATTCTTATTTACCTGGAAGCTCCCTCAAGGCTTCGTTCCTTGTTCTGCTTCAGTCTCAGCAGCCTTTGCCACTGCGCCTGTAACTGCTGATTGGCCGCTAAGCCACTAATGGAGATTGGCAGTCAGCTCTTCATATTCTTTTCTGTTTCTAGCCAAGCGAAATAGATGTTTAACACTGGCTATCTCTGTCCATTCCCTGATGTTTCTGAGATACAACTTTCTTCTTCTACCAGCACGCCTCTTCCTCTCAATCCTGCCCATCATCTACTATTCTCATTTACCTGGAAGCTCCCTCAAGGCTTCGTTCCTTGTTCTGCTTCAATCTCAGCAGTCGTTGCCACTGCGCTTGCAACTGCTGCTTGGCTGCTACCGCCGCGGCCGCTTGCCCGTGGCCGCTCTTGACCAGCTCATCCGTCGCTTCCTCGATGTGCTCCAGACGCTTGGAGGCCGCTGACAGGTCCGTGACGAATTTCTGGAGGGGAGGTGATAGGTTAGTGACTGTTGGGAAACCTGGTGACGAAATGCAGACCTGGAAAAGGGCTTTTTCTTACGCACTCACGCTCGCGCATTTTAAGATTTTAAAGTGTTTCGTTTTTAAGCCTAGCTCTGGCTAGTTTCCTACCTGGGGCTCTAGCTAACTTTAGATTCTACCTAGGACCTCTAGACAGCTGGCTAGCTGCTACCTACTTCCTCTATCCTGGCTCCAGCTAAGCTATAGTTGGCTAGCAACTACTCTAGATACTGATAAGAAGACTTACCTTAGCCCTGGCTTTCTAGCTTTCTGCCTTAGTTACATATCTAGCTCTAGATATTTCTTATCTATCTCCTCCCCAGCTCTTGCTAGCCACCTCTACACCCACCTCCTTACCTAGCTCTAGTTAGCTAGCTCCTACCCAGTTAGTTACTTTCAGCATAGTCAACCCACAAGATGACCATAGATGGTCTTTGTATTTATACTATCACAAAAACATTTTGCTGGCGCGATGCAGGATTCATACTGAAAGTACACAGTAGTTGCATTAGGTATCTTACCTCGTACTTCCTCTTGGCATTGTCAACCGTATCCTGGTCTTCGGCCCTGAGGAGACGCTCCTTGTCCTTCATCCACCGCTCCAGGTCCTCACACTCGGCGAACAGTCTAAAGAGCTTGATGGCGTCTTCAAGCTGGAGGCGACGCTCTTCGGACAGCTTCAGGAGTTCGTCTGGAAGGGAAGAATTCGGTTATTGAACGAGCGAGCGAAGCCAGTAAGTGACTCATCAGTCAGTAAGTGACTCAGCAGCTAGTAAGTGACTCATCAGCCATTAAGTGACTCATCAGCCAGTAAGTGACTCATTAGTTAGTAAGTGACTCAGCAGCCAGTAAGTGACTCATCAGCCAGTAAGTGAAACAGCATCCAGTAAGTGAGTCTGCAACCAGTAAATGAGTCAGCAGACAGTAAGTGACTCATCAGCCAGTGACTCATTAGACAGTAAGTGACTCAGCGGTCAGTAAGTGAGTCAGAATCCAGTAAGTGACCCATCAGTCAGTAAGTAACTCATCAGTAAGTGACTCACCGTAGCCGTCCTGTATGCTAGACATCCGTTCGGGCACGGTGGGCGCGTGCGGCGCCTGGGTCCGCGAGCCGCGTCGCTGGAGCGCGGGCCGCCGCGCCGGAACCACTTGCTTCACCAGGACGGTCTTCTTGACGCGCTGGACCGTACGGACCTTCTCCGGGCGACGGACTTGCACCTGCAATGACAAGGCGTCGATTAATCAATCGCTGTGCTAATAATCTCTCTAAAACTCAATAATGGCTTGACCGATTTTAATAGTAATTTTTTGGTTTTGTTCGCATAGTTCAGGAGTGGTTTATAGACAAAAATAACAACTCAAAATTAAAAAATATATAATATAAATCGTAATCCGTTTTGCGTCTGTTGTAGAAACTATATTTTGCAAAAATAATCCCGTTCTCTTGGCCTCTTTCAAGAATGGATTTAATCTTAGCTTATAATCCGCGCGCGATGAGAATGGAATAGAACCTTGTCAAAGTCAATCAATAGTACATTACTGCCGCGGTCTTTAATGGGTGCGTTTCTGGCACGCTTTTGATGGCCGACAGAGCGCAGCGTAGCGCAGCTCAAGGCCTTCACAGCGTGGTCAGCATTGCAGCCCTTGATGGACAAGCTGGAATGAAGGCCGAGACCGAAGGTCGAGGCCTTTATAGCGCGGACAGCAAGGGCTGCAATGATGACCAAGCTTGACGGCTGAGAGCGTAGCTAAGCTAAGCTCGAGGCCATCATAGCGTGGCCAGAAGCGCACTCATTGCAGACCAAGGCTTGTATAGTGCTTTACTCAAACAATGCGAGTAATTTAAATAGAACCAGCTTACCTTTTGTCTTAGTTTACTTTCTGTTGATTTTTCATTCCGCAAACTTTTCGTACATAACCTTATAGTTTTCCTTTGACTTCGGTGGCAATAGGTACCTTTAAATATCTTATTTCGCTTCCTTTTTATGTTCGGCGTTGTTAAACACATTGAATCGGAGGATTATGCTTGAAGAGTTCACTTTTATTTACAACATAAACAGCACGCACAGAAAAAATCACTTCGAACAACGCGCGAAGCGGCGAAAACAATATGGCCGCGCTTTTTTTTTTCTATGCAATTTGTAGACTGCCAGCACCTAAACAGCCAAATTCTGAATAAATACTTTTTGTGCCTGACTTTTGAGTTCTATTTTTGAAACAAAACTCGACATTAATGGATTTTCATACAGTTTTTCTGGCCGCAAAACACGACATTAATGAAATTTCATACAACTTTTCTGGCGCCTAATCTAAGTAGCCCGCAAGTCCTCCTTTGCTCAAAGAAGGTTGTCGAATTAATGACCACATTACGAGCTTTTTTGAGTAAAAATATACTTCATTTTACTTTGACAAGGTAGCTTCAACGCGAGTTTGTTTACCGCGCGCTTCTCAGTTCGAAAAGGTCACATCAAGGATTATACCTTTGCGAGGGACGAAGTAATGTTTACGCTGGATATAAATCGCACCAAAGAGGTTATTGCGCGGGATTAAGGAGATGTGCGAGTTTGTGAGTGGAGCGGGGTTGACAAACGTCGTGATTTTGTTCCCTCTAATTCGTATTTTTATGTTTTTAATTTGCAATAGAGAGAGAGATATATATATATCTATATATATAGAGAGAGAGAGAGAGAGAGAGAGAGAGAAAAAGAGATATAGAGAGAGAGAGAGAGACCCACCGGCACGTGTCTCGGCTCGATCTCGCGCACGTAGTTGGCGGGCACAAACCCGTCAGTACGGTCGGGTTTCCTCACGCTCCACCAGTCAGGGTTGCTCTTGCTGATGAGGAACATGACCTCGCCCTTGGCCATCGAGATGCCCTGCCCGCTGAAAGCGTACAGCGCTTTCACCTGGAATCACACGTTAGTTAAAAAAATAACTTGGATGACTGACTGATGAAATTGTAACATATTTAGACTTCGTACAATACATTCCATCATTCTTTCAGTAATTTCTAGCATAGTCAAAGTATATTATAACATTATTACGGTAAATTCTAACCTTCTTACAGTCAATTCTAACATTCTTACAGTAATTCTTACATTCTTACAGTAAATTCTAACGTTCTAACAGTAAATTCTAACATTCTTGCAGGAAATTATGATATACTTACAGTCAATTCCAAAATTATTAACATTCTCACAGTAGACTCTAACATGTGGAACACTCCGCTCCTACGTGACAGTTCTATGTTCCAGCCGCTCCACTGGTTGTTCCTCCCAGACCTCAGTGGGCACCAGGCGGGTCTCAGTCCCCCACTCCTCTTCGGCAGCCGCCGGTGCTGTATCTACCTCGGTCTCTTCCACTCATCTTACTCTAACATTCTTATTATAAATTCTCACGTTCCTACAGTAAATTCTAACATTCTTGCAGGAAATTCTGACATTCTTAGAGTAAATTCTAACATACTTACTTACACTACATTTTAACATTGTTATCGACATTCCAACATTCTTAGAGTAAATTCTAAGATTCTCACAGTACGTTCTAAATATCTTACAGTAAATTCTAACATTCGACATCTCACAGTAAAGTCTGTATGATTGTAACCTGTGGAACACACCACTCCTCCGTGACAGTTTTATGTTCCAGCCGCTCTATTGGCTGTTCCTCCCAGACCTCAGTGGGCACCAGGCAGGTCTCAGTTCCCCACTCCTCTTACAGTAGACTCCACCATTCTTACAGTAAATTCTAAAGTGTAACAGAAAAATCTAACGTTCTTATAGTAAATTCTAGCATTCCTTCTGTAAATTTTAACATTCTTACAGTTAATTGTAACGTTATTTTTGGTAAATTATAACATTCTTACAGTAAATTTAAACATACTTACAGTAAAGTCTAACATTCTAACATTCTTACAGTAAATTCTACCATTATTACAGTTAATTCTGACACGAGTGTAACTCTAACCTGAGGAACACTCCGCTCCTCCGTGACAGTTCTGTGTTCCAGCCGCTCCACGGGTTGTTCCTCCCAGACCTCAGTGGGCACCAGGCGTGTCTCAGTCCCCCACTCCTCTTCGGCAGCCGCCGGTGCTGTCTCTACCTCGGTTGGGAGCTGTGGGATAAGATAGATAAGATAAGATAATTTATTTATTTACACTAAATGCATGCACAGTATGCACAGGTATTTTAAAATGATTACACAAAAATGTAACCTGTAACGCGATGGTCCCGCTCGCTTGCAGCCGGTCGGCCGCGGCGCGTAATCCTGCCAGTTGGGGCTTGTAAGCCGCCAGTTCGGGCTTGCAAGCCGCCAGTTTTTCGTGTAAGATTACCTGTAACGCGATGGTCCCGCTCGCTTGCAGCCGGTCGGCCGCGGCGCGTAATCCTGCCGGTTCGGGCTTGTAAGCCGCAAGTTCGGGCTTGCAAGCCACCAGTACCTGGTTCGTTTAAGATTACCTGTAACGCAATGGTCCCGCTCGCTTGCAGCCGGTCGGCCGCGGCAAGTAATCCCGCCAGTTCGGGCTTGTTAGCCGCCAGTTCGGGCTTGCAAGCCGCCAGTGGTTCGTGTAAGATTACCTGCAACGCGATGGTCTCGCTCGCTTGCAGCCGGTCGGCCGCGGCGCGTAATCCTGCCAGTTGGGGCTTGTAAGCCGCCAGTTCGGGCTTGCAAGCCGCCAGTTTTTCGTGTAAGATTACCTGTAACGCGATGGTCCCGCTCGCTTGCAGCCGGTCGGCCGCGGCGCGTAATCCTGCCGGTTCGGGCTTGTAAGCCGCAAGTTCGGGCTTGCAAGCCACCAGTACCTGGTTCGTTTAAGATTACCTGTAACGCAATGGTCCCGCTCGCTTGCAGCCGGTCGGCCGCGGCGCGTAATCCTGCCAGTTGGGGCTTGTAAGCCGCCAGTTCGGGCTTGC
This sequence comes from Zelleria hepariella, assembly GCA_949319315.1. Taxonomy (NCBI): domain Eukaryota; kingdom Metazoa; phylum Arthropoda; class Insecta; order Lepidoptera; family Yponomeutidae; genus Zelleria; species Zelleria hepariella. The sequence goes on along the minus strand of OX439386.1, from coordinate 19,201,402 downwards.
AAGCCGCCAGTTTTTCGTGTAAGATTACCTGTAACGCGATGGTCCCGCTCGCTTGCAGCCGGTCGGCCGCGGCGCGTAATCCTGCCGGTTCGGGCTTGTAAGCCGCAAGTTCGGGCTTGCAAGCCACCAGTACCTGGTTCGTTTAAGATTACCTGTAACGCAATGGTCCCGCTCGCTTGCAGCCGGTCGGCCGCGGCAAGTAATCCCACCAGTTCGGGCTTGTTAGCCGCCAGTTCGGGCTTGCAAGCCGCCAGTGGTTCGTGTAAGATTACCTGCAACGCGATGGTCTCGCTCGCTTGCAGCCGGTCGGCCGCGGCGCGTAATCCTGCCAGTTCGGGCTTGTAAGCCGCCAGTTCGGGCTTGCAAGCCGCCAGTTGTTCGTGTAAGATTACCTGTAACGCGATGGTCCCGCTCGCTTGCAGCCGGTCGGCCGCGGCGCGTAATCCTGCCAGTTCGGGCTTGTAAGCCGCCAGTTGTTCGTGCAAGGCGCGGTGTCGTGCCAGCAACGCCTGGAGATAAGATTACACTTGAGGACGCAGCCAGAGTAAGGAATATAACAATGTTAAAAGCTGCTGAATAGCAGAGCTGGTGACCATCCGGGCTACAACTGAAAATCAGTATTTTGCCATTTGGAAAATTACACGCACTGAGTTGTGGCCTTTTTGTAATGCCGGGACACACACTATGCACCACGGCCTAAACCTATTGTAACTAGTGGCTCTGTGAGCTGTAGACCTGTGAGTTGTCTGTGAGCGAGGTCAATTTCAAAAATCTAAAGAAATCAAAAGTCTGTCAATTTGACGAGTCTGTCAATTCGCCGAGTCTGTCAATTTGACAAAATGGTAAGTGGGGGAATGGTCGAGCCGCTCTGAGCTTCGCTCAACGCGGGACTCGGCCTTCGGCCTCGTGACACGGAGCTGAAATTTCCCTACAGTACAGTATGTAGGTACGGTCGGCCACAGTCACATCGCCAATCGAACAAAAAGGGGTATAATCCGCGCGGAATGAGAATGGGATGCGACCTTTTGGAACTGAGACGCGCGCGGTAAGCAAACTCGCGTCGATGCAACCTTGTCAAAGTAAAATACAGTATGTTTTCGATTGACTTTGACAAGGTTCCATCCCATTCTCATCCCGCACGCATTATATCCAGCGTGTAGCCGACTGTACCTACCTACCTACAGTACAGTGTGCATACCTGAGCGGAGGGCGCGTCGCCGCCGCGGTCGGCGCTGCCAAGCAACACTCGCTTCTCCTTCATCCAGGAGTCGGCTTCGTTGGCGTCGCCGTAGAACTGTGAACAACAATCACCAGTTGTGTCTTAAACTTATGAACAGCTAACTATTATCGGCTCTAAAGATCCTAACTGACGGTGTCATAAAAGATCCTAACTCTTTGTACAGGTTAATAGCACCCGGTGATAGAGATCTCTACCAAATTTTATTTATTTATTTATTAAGGCCGTCTTGCACCACTTCTTAAATGCCACTTGAGTCGCCATTTAAATCGACTTTTGTATGAAGATTTTAGTTAAATGGTGTTTAAACCACATTTAAGAAAGTGGTGCAAGACGGCCTAAATTAGGAAAGCCAACAAAATCCTTTTTTTTTTGCGCTATGGCCTTCCGTTGACTTTTAAATTAATCAAACGTGAACGCTGTGGCGAGAGAAAAGTATTATTGAAATATTGTTTTCATTGACTTCCACAATGTTTTTACAACTCAAAGCTACTCGTATGCAAATGCACATACACACACAAACATAAAAGTTATGAATAATTCTCAATGTTGAGGTTGTAAAATTAAAATTAGTTTTTTTTCAACTTTTTTTTACAGAATTGACATCCTGTTGAGCAGTAGGTTACTCCCTGTACAAAGAGTTAAGATGCAACACGTTGTATAGACAAAAGGCGGCCATGTTAGGTTGCTCGGTGTATAAAGAATTGGTGCCTTATGGTACTAATTTTGGTTGTAAAAATAATGAAATAAAATTAATTATTTTTTTTCAAAAATACAAGATACATTTTGTTGTTCGACATGGCACTCACAGTGGGCAAAAAACTTACGGAAATGATATACTGACCTGGTAGACCTCTGCAGCATCAGCTAATTGTTTCTCTCTCGCCTCGCACAACTCTCTGAGAGTCGCCCACTGTTGGTTGAGGGTGCTGAGGCGGCGCTCGATCTCGGCACTCTTCGGATGCTTCGCGTCGATCAAACTGGAACAAAACAATGAGTGTCAAGAGAGTTCTGCACTGTTTTTGCCATAGGCAATTTCGTTTTTTTAAAATCCTTTATATGCCCCTCATAATTTGAACTTCATGGCTTCGTAATAAAGTCCAAAACCAATGAAAAGTTTGGACTACCTCTGCCATATTATAAAAGGTTCAAATAAGATAAAGTAAGATGTAGCCTGTACAATTGTACAGTACATGTCCCACTAGCTGGGCACAGGCCTTCTCTCAGAGAGAGAGTTCGAGCTTAATCACCACGCGTGCTCAATGCGGGTTGGCGATTTTCGTAGATTTTCAAGACTCCTTAACTTTTAGGTGCATGACAGACTAACATTTTGATGCGGTTTATCGAAATAAACTGGTTGCTAATTCCTAGAATCAAGGTTTTTGACACAAAAATATAAAAATAAAAATATGCTAGATCCTATGAATAAAACCTGCACAAGCAAAAAGTGGCCGTTTTTAGGATGGGTTTTTAGACAGGCCTTAGTAGGTCCTAAACGAAGGTTACGACTAGGGTTGTGAACTTGACACGTGGTGTCTCAAGTCTCTTCCATCGTGGCACATATTGTTTGGAGGACTCACCCTTGACCCTTGACCCTGTGCCGCTGCGCCACGTGGTCCCTGGCTCGTGTGTGTTTCTGTCAGAGTGTTCAACCGTCACTCACCCTTGACCCTTGACCCTGTGCCGCTGCGCCACGTGGTCCCTGGCTCGTGTGTGTTTCTGTCAGAGTGTTCAACCGTCACTCACCCTTGACCCTTGACCCTGTGCCGCTGCGCCACGTGGTCCCTGGCTCGTGTGTGTTTCTGTCAGAGTGTTCAACCGTCACTCACCCTTGACCCTTGACCCTGTGCCGCTGCGCCACGTGGTCCCTGGCTCGTGTGTGTTTCTGTCAGAGTGTTCAACCGTCACTCACCCTTGACCCTTGACCCTGTGCCGCTGCGCCACGTGGTCCCTGGCTCGTGTGTGTTTCTGTCAGAGTGTTCAACCGTCACTCACCCTTGACCCTTGACCCTGTGCCGCTGCGCCACGTGGTCCCTGGCTCGTGTGTGTTTCTGTCAGAGTGTTCAACCGTCACTCACCCTTGACCCTTGACCCTGTGCCGCTGCGCCACGTGGTCCCTGGCTCGTGTGTGTTTCTGTCAGAGTGTTCAACCGTCACTCACCCTTGACCCTTGACCCTGTGCCGCTGCGCCACGTGGTCCCTGGCTCGTGTGTGTTTCTGTCAGAGTGTTCAACCGTCACTCACCCTTGACCCTTGACCCTGTGCCGCTGCGCCACGTGGTCCCTGGCTCGTGTGTGTTTCTGTCAGAGTGTTCAACCGTCACTCACCCTTGACCCTTGACCCTGTGCCGCTGCGCCACGTGGTCCCTGGCTCGTGTGTGTTTCTGTCAGAGTGTTCAACCGTCACTCACCCTTGACCCTTGACCCTGTGCCGCTGCGCCACGTGGTCCCTGGCTCGTGTGTGTTTCTGTCAGAGTGTTCAACCGTCACTCACCCTTGACCCTTGACCCTGTGCCGCTGCGCCACGTGGTCCCTGGCGCGTAACTCGTGCGCTAGCGCAGTGTGTTTCTGGCGCAGCGCGTGCACTCCGCGCAGGTCCTTGGCAGCCACTTCGGCGCGGCAGATGCGCTGCTTCTCTGTCACCCAGCCTGGAGGAGTTGAGACACGTTATTAACATTCATGGGCCGGATAAATAGATAGACTAACTGCCGATTTCTGAATAGCTTTCTTTTGTGAGAAATCTGCAGAGACAGGGCGATACTTACCCATTTGCTTAGCGAATTTCTCAATTCAGAAACCGGCAGTTACACTAGTGGATCGCCCCGAAAATTTTCTTTGCCTCATTTACCTGCCTACAAAATTTCGTGACGATCCGACTAAAACTCAAGTTATTGTCGAACGAACATTCATACATACAAACATACAAACACACAAATACATACAAACAAACATACAACCGCCGGATTGTTCCAGTACACTCGGAGAACTTCTCTCGCTTCTCTCGCTCGTTCAACTATTCCCTTTGCACTTAGAGGACCAGAATATCTACTCCGCCTACCGACTTTCCCAATATTCACATATATTTTTTACTAGTGGTTCGCCCCAAACAATGAACTCGCGACCCCATATCTCAGCAAACCCTTGACCTATTTGGCTTATGTTCGAACTTAAATATTATCTCTGCCTCAGACGATACGATCAAATTTACTCAAGTTATCGTCGAACGAACATTCATACATACAAACATACATACATACAAACGCCGGATTGTTCAAGTAGACTCGGAGAACTTCTCTCGCTTCGCTCGCTCGTTCAATTAAATACTGTTCAAATCGTAGCGTATTTTGGTGGTAATTTTTAGAATTAATTCGCCACCGTCTTACCTTCTTCTTCGTCGTGGTCTTCCAGGAATTGGTAGAGGTTCCTGGCGTCTTCGAGTCTGGCCTTGCGGTCCTTCGCCGCAGCCACCAAGCTGTGAAGTGAAACGGCGGTTATAATTCACATCTGCAGAATATATTCCAGCATAACGACAGGAAAACTAGTCATCAAAACAGTCTCGTCAGTGTCAGTGGTTTTGTCCGTCTTTATGGTATGGAGATAAAGTTCATATTTGTATGACGAGACGACCGATTGACGTGTTAACGTTTGACTCGGCCAGTCGCCGGAGTCATCTCGTCTCGAGATCTAGTCTCATCGCGTAGTCCGTGCCGGCCGTCACGCGTCGCTTCGTCTCGTTGCGCGGTCTCGTCTCGTCGGCGCCGTTCCGTTTCGTTGTGAGACTGGTTTAGGAATGAGACTGCTTTTTCCGAAATCGAAAAACGGTCCGTTCGTTCTTGGCAGTGAAACGGTATTTTTAAACGGTGCGTCTTAGGAACGCTCACCCCTACCGCAGCCCCTGGATCTAGTTACTAGCATTGACGACTAAAAGGCGCTGTTCCTACCTTTGAATCCTGCATCGCGCCAGCAAAATTTCTACCAGCCTGCTATAAATACCTGTCGTAAAGTTCTTCAAGCTGCGTAAGCTGTTGTCTCGGCTGTTTCTTGGGCAGTTCCGGGCTGGTGCCTCATAACAGTGACAACCAGAGGGCACTGATCCTAGGTGTGAATCCTGCATCACGCCAGCAAAATGTCTTTCCCCGCTGATATAAGACTCACCTATCATAGTGCTCTTCTAACTGCGTCAACTGATGGCCCAGCTGCTTCTTGCTCCGGCCCCTCACCGCCGCACCAGCCCCCTCTCTGATGGCCTCAGCTGTATAAGACACTCACCTATCGTAGTGCTCCTCAAGCTGCGTCAGCTGATGGCCCAGCTGTTTCTTGGGCTGCTCCGGGCCCTCAGCGGCTGCCCCTCGCCGCACCAGCCCTCTGATGGCCTCGTCCAGAGCTCCGAGCTGAAGCTCCTGCAGCGCGTGGGCCTGCAGGAGTCGCTCCACGTCCGACAGGTGGCGGCCTACTTCCTCGGAGTGGAATTGGGCCTGTGGGGAGAGAAATGGCGAGGTTTTAGGGTCAGCCGTTGTGATGCTGAAGCTTTCGTTGCCTCTTTCTATTTAGAAAAGATCACAGGTGAGTTGGTTAGCACCTCCCTGCTTGGCCTAGCACCTCTCCTCTAACCCAGCATTGATCTAGAGCCTCTCCCAACACCATAACCTACCTTCATCTCATGCACAGTGTTAGTCCTCGCGTCAGCTTCCCTCAACAGCGCAGTCAGAGCCGCCAGGGCTGCCAAAGCTGTCCTATGTCGCTCCAGCAGCTGGAGCAGGGCTGCCCAGCGGCCCAGCACCTCCTCGCTGGTCCTCTGGACCGCCTCGGCGCCGTGGTACCCCTCGCGGACCAGCTCAGCCGCCATCGCTGAGAGGTCTTCGAAACGCTCTTTCCTATGGACATTTGGGAAAGCAATTTAGATGGTAAATTTGAAAAAAGATAAGGTTTAGCCTGTACAATTGTACATGTCCTAATAGCTGGGCAAAGGCCTTCTCTCAGAGAGAGGTGAAGAAGAATAAAGAATAAATTAATTTCCCATTAAAAATACAATAAAATTGTGGTAGCAAAAAGTACGTCATCGTTCGTCTAGTTAGTTACTTGCGTTTTCTATTTGAAAAAATCTTGATTTTGATCTGATTTGTGTGGAAAAGATCGCCATATAAAGAGAAAAATAAAGGGGGTAGTGGTGCTCAGTTACTTCGGCTTTACACGACGCTAGAAAACGCATAAGTCTTCTAAGACTTATGCGTTTTCTAGCGTCGTGTATAGCAAGTATAGCATATCTTCCAAGTATAGTAAATTAATTAGTGACATCCAAGTATTTTAATCCCTACCATATCTCAGTGTTATTGTGCATCTGACTTCGGTCTTTGCACGTTGTAAGAAGAAATAGATATGCAAAAGATCCCACTGCGCCGAAGTGTCTCAGGTTGTAAGCTCAGCCCCTTATTCATAACATAGGTTACCTGGCCAGGATGTCAGCAGAGATGGCCTCGTGTTTCTTGACCGTGGCATCGACCTGGGCCAGGTTAGACCCGTAGCGAGGGTCGGAGAGCACCTGGATCATCTCCTTCAGGTAACCCTTGCGGAGCACCGACTGTGGAAAAGATGGCGAGTTAACAAAGTTATAGTAGGAGCGGGTGATCTTGCTCCTCACATAAAGGGGAATGTCCTGCTAAGCAGATATTATGCTTAGGGACCGGCCGGCTCTAACTGAACATAGTTGGACGTTCTATACAGGGTGTTAAAAGACCGCCAACAAAGCGGGAAACTACGCATTGTCCTCATCATACTGAACATTTTTGCCCAAGCAACTATGCCTGGGAAATCAACGGTTTCCGAGATAATAAGGTTCAAAGTCGGACTTTTCAAACTTTTTTTATTGCAGAAATTTGCTCAGTATCGTGTACTTAACATTTCTTCTCAAGAAGTCATATCAAAATTTTGAATATTTCTTGCATAAAACGACGATAAAATTGCAACCCGCAATGTATTCTAAACATCGGCACTTCGAGCGTCAGTAACACAACTTTATGTCAACGCTTGTGCAATATGACTTCTCTGCGTTACACTTCCATTGCGTGATAAAATATTTTCCAAAATTATAACCTAAAAAACCAAAATCATTTCCCGGCAATAACTTATCGAAAAAGTACTTTGTTTTGATGTCTAGTATGCGACTTTCTGTCGGCGGTCTTTTAACACCCTGTATATACTCAGCTACGAAAGATATTTTGCTGGCGCGATGCAGGATTGTAGCGAGTGTAGCGAGATTGACAGCTCGGGTATGTAGCAGTTTCCTGAGCGCCCGACAGGGGTCGCTACAGTACTCTCCCCCAAGACCTTTAGTCCTAAAGGCCTTGACATCGAAGTCTGTGCTATGAGTAAGTAGCTTGCACGTGCCAGAAACGCTGAGTCGGTGAGTCGATTGCCAGCTAGAGTATGTAGCAGTTTTCTGTGCGCCCGATAGGGGTCGCTACATAAAAACAAAAAGTTTTGTCGTTACAACGACTTTAACATGTAATAAAAGTCTATGGATGGACGGGTGAACGGTAGTTGCAAAATCCCCGTGCATAGTGAAACGTCTTCGCGAGAAGAATTAGCAACGACAAATCACAAATCTAGATTCCCAAGTTAATTAGCCCGCTCGCAAAGAAAAATGCACAAAATCGATTACTGTATCAAATACACAAAAAAAATCGAAAATGTTCGAACCCTAGAATTAGGTGAGACCTATCTAAAACAGCCAGTTTTGTGTTGATATCCATAACAGATTGCAAGATATTTTGCTTGATAAAAGTGCGCCGCCTATTTTTTTTCAAGTAAAATATCTTTAAATCGTTTATGAATGTCAACACGAAACTGGCTGTTTTAGATAGGTCTCAACTAATTATTGGGTTTGATATGTGAAAATTTTCGATTTGTTTAGTGTATTTGATACAGGACTCGATTTTGTGCATTTTTCTTGGCGCGCGGGCAATTCACTATGCACCGCGCCTTAAATAAATCGAGAAAATAGTCATATGAAACCCTAGAATTATGTAAGAATTGGGAAGGATATGATTTATGAACATAGGTACACACGACAGCACGTCGACCCTTACACGCTAGCACTCTATTCGGTTACGTTACGGGCGACTTTACAACAAAAGTGTACACTCTGACGTGCTGTGGTGTGTACGAAGCCGCGTGTATGTACAGCATACGTTAGGAAAGCTTATCGATGTCAAGAAGATGTCCATACCTTGGTGTTAAACTTGTAGTTGAGTTGCTCCAGGCGCTGCTGACGCAACAGCTCCGTTCGAAGCGCGATCTCTCGCGCGTGCTCCGCCTGGAAGCGACAACAAGTGTTACAAACAAACAAACAAACATACATCCAGGGACCTTAGCCTGTAACGCAATGGGCTCCCAGTTGACGGCCTCAATTACGATTTATAATTGCTGTCGGTCCTTTTAATGTCTTTGTAGTACAACAAAGAATATTCTGATTCTAATTCTAGAGGATTAGTTCTCTGGTTGTAGGAGAGAAACGAGGAAATCCCGGTTTTGTCCTTCTACTGGGTCGCCATCGATATGCCATTGCGTTACAGGCTAAGGCCCCTGATTGGACACTGAGCATCAGGTCGAACTATTGGAGCGAAATAAGTCCACTATACAAAGTCATAGATACATGCCCGCACCAGAAATCGAACCTGGGACCTCTTGCTTCAGAGTCCACTGTTCTACTCACTAGCTAGACCACCACCGGTTGTCTCATTAAAATAGGGCAGGAGTAATCAGGAGATTGATGTTGAAGTTAGAATGTTTTCGGTCGAATTGTGGGCAATTTCCAGGCCTAGCAGCTAGACTGACCTGCTCCAGCTTCTGCCAAGCTCGCTCCAGGTCCTGGGGCAGCTGACCCTCCAGAGGGGCCCAGGGTTCACCAACCAGAGACTTGTGCATGGTGTTGATGCTGAAGAATAGGGCTTCGATCTCCGAGCGCTCCTTGTATCTAGGGGGGAATAAAGATGATAAAGATAAAAAGATAAAAGCGTTTATTTCCAAAAGAGTTTCAAAAATGTATACAGTGTGTCTTGCGAATCCCACACAAGGCGAACCTGTATCGTGGGATCCATTCATTAGGAATTTACAAAATGTGTTGGACAATTCCAATATTTAGGCTAAATTGTAAAAAAAAAGGAGACAATTAAATTAGTGTGACAATGCTGTTAGTATAAAATAGAGGTGCAGGGTCGACTGTTTAAAAGACACGTATGTTTTTTATGTTTACGTTGAATTTGATCATTTTTTAATAGCATCAAAGATGGTTTTTGTTTGGTAGGAGCGTTATCGAGCCGCTTTGAGCTTGGCTCAATGCGGGACTCGACCTTCGGCCATGCGGGGGTAGTTTTTGTGTTTGGTGGAAACATTGTGGGGCCGCCTTAAACTTCGCTCAACGCAGAACTCGGCCTTCGGCCTTGCGGGGGTAGTTTGTGTGTTTTGTGGAAACATTGTCGAGCCGCTCTGGGCTTGGCTCAACGCGGTACTCGGCCTTCGGCCTCATTAGACGGGGCTCGGCCTTCGGCCTCGAAAATTGCGACTACTGACTTGGGCGGCTTCTCGACGGTCCTGTATTGCTTGAAGGCCAGCAGCAGCCGCTGGATCCCGTCCAGCGAGTTGGGGAAGTCTCGGTCCCCCAGCGAAGAGATCTGCGCCCGGATCCACTCGAGCAGCGCCGAAACTAGTCGCGAGTACTCGTTCTTGCGCGCGTCCACGTCCATCAGCTGACCGATAATCTGGAAGGCGAAGGTTCGGTCGTTAGTTGTGAAGGAAAACGTCGTGGGGAAACCCCCGGCTTGGTTGTGACACGATACGTATTCACTATGCTCTATACCGTCTAAGCTAACATGATTTTATACGTCCAGGGCAGACCTGTTCAATTTCTAAACCATACATACAGGAAACACAACGTTTGAAAGTTGCACTGAAATTTCAGATTTCAAAATTTCTGAAATTCCGTAACTGAAACTTTCAAATAGTTTACTAACTGCCCGAAGGGGCAGATGTTTCGTGCAGATATGGAGAATTGGAGACACATAAACTACCTCATTTCATCTACCCTGATGGTCCACATTGAAGCTGGCATTGGCGAAACGTCTTATCAAAGCGCGAACTTACATTAGCGATTCTCCTTCCGCTTTTCTGTTCGTTCTTCATGCGAGCGAAGGTGTGGTAATAGCTTGCCACATAGGTCATCACCGATTTCTCGTCGGGGCGGCTCGTGTCCACATCTGGGAAACAATTGCAGTGGACATTATTGTAAGACATTAGTGTCAAATTAAATTAAAATTAAAATAAAAAAATATTTATTTCAAGAGTAGGTATTACAAGAGATGTACATATCATGTTACTTATAAGACTTAGTATAGCTTCATTAAATTGTTCATACTAGTTTCGTTGGAGACTGTGCTAGTTCAGAAAAGAACTGTGTTACAATCTCCAGCGCCGTCCCAGGTTTGATACAAAGGCTATTTTTGCAGTAGGTAATCATGTACTTTTGGTTACAGGGATAAACAATTTCTATTATTTCTCTGTTTAAGGCAGTTATGGGCATTGTTAAATTAAGTTTTAAATATCGATTCTTAAATAAGGTTAGGTACAATTTCATTAGTAAAACAAAAGCGAATCATACAAGTAAACATAAGGAAGGAAGGAAGGAAAATACTCTCGACCAGCAGACCGATGGTCGGACGACATTGTCACAGCGGCGGAGGGTCCATGGATGCGGATTGCTAGGGACCGTGAGAGGTGGCGCGAGGGAAAAAAGGCCTATACCCAATCTCTCGTGCGTTGAACTTCTTTCTTTCAACACTTTTCAAGTTACAAAGGGGAACTATGCTTTAATATCTGGTTGTATTGAACAGATCGCTTTTAACGATAAGACCGCCGTCTGTACTATTAGGTTAAGCAAATCTTGTAAATAATTATTTTTGGTGTACAATTAAGTGTTCTCTATCTATCTAATATCCAATGCGCATCTATTTGTGATAGCGCTTGGCCGCTTACTTCTTTCAAGAATAATAAGCATACACAGCTTCCATATCCATTGCTTGTAAGTATTACAGATAGATGCGCAGCGAATTTAAAAGCAAAGGACCTGCATAGTCAATGCCATCGAAATTTACAGCCCTCAGCCATCGTTATTCGTTTGCAAGTGAGTGAATGGATGGATGAAGACAGTATAGTACCTTCAGCGTCGAGCAGCTTAGGAATGCCGAGGTTCTCGTGCGCCACATCGAAGGCGTGGTTGAGGGTCTCCACATGGTCAGTCACCGGTACCTCGTTCCACCGGAACAGGTCTGGCCTGGTGGACAGAAGAGAAGGGGTTACTTTCAGCTATTTGTTCCGTATTCGTCGGATTCCTTTCTCGTCGTATGCTTTAGAATAATCTAAAAGAAATGAAAGTAGTCGGTTTAAAGGTGATTTTGAGAATATGGAAGCACACAGTCAGTTTCATGTGCTAATAGATAAGTTAAAAATTACTTTCTGTTGAGAATTATTGAGAGAAAACTGGGATGCCAGAGGCATAATACTACCAACGCACAGTGGTCGATTTGTACGATTTAGGCGGCCAAAAGTCCATTTCTCAAAGTTAACTTATAACAAAACTAATTGATTCCCGGAAAAATAGACACCCCGACTGCCCAAACCCCACCCCTCCCCAGTTCCTAGAACTGCGTGCGCGCCCCCACAGGTAGTCGGAACTTGATCGTCGCGCAAGCTGTACGCGTTCGTTCTCGACACTCTTAGCGCAACCGATATTCTAAAGTGAATATTTCATTGGATATTATTCAGTTACAAGTGAAAGTGATGGAAGTCGAAAATTCAGGTAAGCTCCTTCAAATATAATTTAAATTAAGATAAGGAATATCAATATTTAGTGCAGTTACAACGTATCAAAGATCGCCCTTTTTCATAGAAAATATTATCATTTTTTTATTTTCAATAGTAAAAATGTTGTACTTCCGAGACCGTCCGAGTTAAATTCCTTATGGTTTCTAATAGTATAGCTCTTTGAGCAGATAACCACAAAAAAAATAGCCACCACCTTTGACCACTTCGCGAGAAAAATAATAATTCATTAACTTAGGCAGAAAGTGAGAAAAATTCCTTTTTTGGTTTCTTTTGCGTTAAAATTCCTTTTCGTTGTTCTAGGTTCATCAAGTTACTCGGGCATGGAGGTAGTAACTCGCAGATATCTTTTTGATAAGATGATTGAGGAAAACTCTCCATCAATAAACGACAAATTGGAATACTTACAAAATTATTTGTTAGTGTCTTACGGGGACTCCGACGAAGACAAAAAGTATATAAATCATAAATTTTCATATTTTAAAACAGAAATAAAAAAGAGATGGTCCAAAGCACGCAACACGCTAGAAAAATTTCTTATAAGCAATGATGCATGGTTAGCAGGAACGTTCGAGATGCCCATAAAAACGCATAATAAGTCAGGACGACCTAGCAAAACATTCAGTGAAAGTAGTGAAAGAACTAAAAGGAGGAAAACAGAAGAAGTTCGCTCCTCTGTAGGCAAAGAAGTGATAGTTCACGCAGCGCAAGTAATTTTACAAAAAGAAGGAAAAAGAAACGCCTCGCAAGTCCTAAAAGATATTACAAATTCGCCTGCAGCCGCAAACGAATGTAAAAAAAGACATTCCAAATCAAAGGCACAAGATCCCCTTACGCCTCGGGAGGCACTGCGAATGTGCGTGGACGCTGATTTGACACGAAGTCAATATGAAATTGTGCGAGCAACCAACAGAAGCTTTTACCCGTGCTACGAATTAGTGTTGAAGGCTAAACAGGAATGTTACCCACCCAAAGAGACGCTACGAGTGACCGCTTCCTGTGCTGAAAGTGATCTACAATCTTTGTTAGATCACACCGTCACGCGATTATCAATTTTCCTCGAAGAAGTACTAATGACTCTTATGGCTCCTCTACACGTCTACAGAGGCATCTGCAGACGTCATCTCCGGATGCGTCCGCCGACGTGTAGAGGGGGTGATTTGCGCATCTGTGGTAGGTATTTAACGTCTGGAGACGCGTCCGCCTCGAATCCGATGGTTGTCGGTTTTTTGGCACACATCAAAGGGTTTCGGCGCGAACCTCCGGCGTCTGTCCACACGTCTGCCGACGCATCAGTTTGATCGTAGATGCGAATGAGAGTGCACGCGTGCTTCTTGTGGTTTAATTCCCCCCGAAATGACTAATAATAAGAGCGCCGAGGAAACTTTTAGGTTTATTGAGCTGTATCAATCTGAAAACTGTCTTTGGAATTAAAAAAATAAATTACACAAAATTAAAAATGTTGTAAGTAGGTATAATATTAACAATTTAGCTAAGTAGCTATTTCAATAATGTTTTTCTATTGAGACTACTGCAAAACTAATTGGATATCTAACCTACCTAAAATACCTACAGTACATGACAATATGATGATTTTTACCTATCCCTAAATATATAGTACACACGACAGCACGTCAGACTGTACACTTTTGTTGTAAAGTCGCCCGTAACGTAACCGAGTAGAGTGCTAGCGTGTAAGGGTCGACGTGCTGTCGTGTGTACCTACTAAATAAATAAATAGGTGCGGCAGCTACCGTCTCAATATCCATTTTTTAAACGGGGCGAACGCGTGTTTCGTCTGTCGGGAATGAACATAGACTGATAGACATACAGACGTGTGGACAGCTCGTGGAAATGCATCTTCAGATGCATCTGCCAGCGTCCGCGGACGCATCTATTGACGTGTAGAGGAGGCTTTACAGAAACTGAGAGAAATTCCTTGCAGATTATCTGCAAATGGGGTTGTGATGGTTCACAACAAGCTCAATACAAACAAAAGTTAATGAATGACGCCGACTCGGATGCAAATATATTTTTGAGCTCATTCGTGCCTCTACAAATTGTTTGCGGCGAAGACAAAACAAAAATGGTTTGGCAAAACCCGACTCCTTCTTCACCACGATATTGCCGCCCGATACGATTCAGATTTATAAAAGAGTCTACAGACATTACAAAAGATGAAATAAATTACGTTCGGGACAGTGTGAAGTCCCTAAAAGCCACGGAATTGGAACTGAATGGGCAAAAATTCTCGGTTAGCCACAGTCTTAAAATGACCATGGTGGACGGCAAAGTTTGCAATGCGGCGACTGACACCAAATCAACGAGTAGATGCTACATATGCGGAGCCACTTCAAAAAACTTTAATGACTTAAGTAAAAAAAACGAAATTCACCCAGAATCGCTTGAATTTGGCCTATCAACTTTACATGCCAGAATTCGATTATTCGAGAGTATTTTACATTTAGCTTATAAATTGCCCGTTGGGAAATACCGTGAAAAAAGAACCAAAGCAGAAAAGATGCTAGAACAACAAAAAAAAAGAGATTCAGCAAAGATTCAGAGAAGAAGTAGGTATCTTGGTAGATATGCCAAAATGTAATTTTGGTAACACAAATGACGGCAATACTAGTAGAAGATTTTTTGAAAACCCACATCTGGCTGCTGAAATAACGGGAATAGACTTTAATTAAAGTTATTTTGGAAGCCATATCAAGCGGTCACAAAATAGATGTCCCGAAATTTGATGAATACGCCATGGAGACAGCAAAACTGTATGTAGAGTTATATGGTTGGCATTCTATGACTCCTACCATGCATAAAATTTTGGTACATGGTGGAAAAGTTATAGAAAATTCTCTAGTGCCTATTGGTCAACTTTCGGAGGAAGCTGCAGAAGCTCGTAATAAGCACTTTCGCTCATACCGTCTAAACTTTGCTCGAAAGTTTTCACGCGAAGACTGTAACCTTGATATTTATCACAGGTTACTCTTGACATCAGATCCACTCATCAGTTCAATGAGAAAAAAAAAGAAGATCCGATCAAAACCATTTTTGCAGGAAACTTTGGAGCTTTTGCTTCCTGCAGAGCCAAATACAAAAGGCACTTGTGATAAATGCATGGAAAGTGACGGTGAGGAAGAATTGTCTTTTAAAGAGTAACATAACAATTTGTATGTTAAACTTTCATAAAATATTGTCTTATTGTTTATGATTCGGTACCTAACATTGTAAGTAACATTTAGTATAATAATGTGGTAATAACTGTTGACCATTTAATTTTAGTGTATACTGTATTTTTTTGTCATCCATATTTTATTTTAAATTTAAATAGGCATCCAGACTGTAGAGAATAAACATTTTTTTTTATGTACGGCCGTCTTTTACTTAACAAATTGTGATAATTCTTAACCCAAATATCAAAAACTACTAAGCCGATTTCGATAATTCAAATGAACTCAATATATATATTTTACACCAAAGGGAGATTTAAAGAAAATTTAAAAACATTGGCGCTATTTACAAAAATATTTTCACAGAAATGTTTTTTTGTATAGAAAAATACGCTTTCAATGAAACGAATAGGGATAAACATATATATTCACTCTAAAATACCAGATTAGCATTTGTTGTCGTATTTATTACTGAAATAAAGCATAAAATAGTTTTGGCCGCCTAAATCGTACAAATCGACCACTGTGCAACGCTTGAAATACGACCAGTCTGTGAAGTTGTATGCGACTCCATGGGGGGCCACTAGTATGCCACTGGTCCCGGACTAGTTCCTCACCTGTGCGAATGTATGAGCGCGTTGAAGCCGAGCCCGGACCGCCAGCAGTCTGTAAAGTTGTGGATGTGGACCCCATGGTAGCCGCTGGTATTCCGCTGGCACCAGAGCAGCAGGTCGTCCTTAGCTGACTTCTTCCACTGTTCGGCCACTGGTGTCAGACTAGTTCCTCACCTGTGCGAGTGTATATGCGCGTTGAAACCAAGCCCCGACCGCCAGCATTCTGTTAAGTTGTGGTTGTGGAACCACTGGTCTTCCACTGGTCCCAGATTAGTTCCTCACCTGTGCGAATGTATGAGCGCGTTGAAGCCGAGCCCGGACCGCCAGCAGTCTGTAAAGTTGTGGATGTGGACTCCATGGTAACCGCTGGTCTTTCGCTGGCACCAGAGCAGCAGGGCGTCCTTGGCTGACTTCTTCTCTGACGACTCGTTCTCTTCGTCCTGGAAAGGGAAGAGGGATTTTAGGTTCTTGTATTTTTAGAATCTTTAGAATAGAATAGACCCAACGCAACGTCTGTAACGCAATGGCGTGTCGATGGCGTCTCAGGGAACAAAGGCTCAGTAGAAGGACATAGCCGGGGTTTCCTCGTTTTTTCTCCTACAACCAGAGAACCCTCTAGAATTTAATCAGAATATTCTTTGCTGCGCTACAAGGATTTGGAGAGGAAAATTACAATAAACATAATAAGTAATTACCGAATGTTTTGTCTGTTTACGCCATTAGCTTAGGTTTGGACTTTCCTCATCCAGTTTTTTCCTGCTAATTAGCCAAATTTGTATGGGTACTAACTAAGCCTCTACGTAATGCGATGGTTTATACAGCGTCCAGTGGCACCTTCAATCACACTAGATGGGTGAAGAGACCACTCGGCGCTGCAGTGTCTGGGATAATGTTTTAAATGGAGTAGGCCCCACTATTAAGGCGCTGGGCATAGTGAATTAGCCCGCGCGCAAAGAAAAATGCACAAAATCGATTCCTGTATCAAATACACTAAACAAATCGAAAATGTTCACATATCAAACCCTAGAATTAGTTAAGACCTATCTAACGCAGCCAGTTTTGTGTTGATATCCAAAACAGATTGCAAGATATTTTGCTTGAAAAAAAGTGCGCCGCCTATTTTTTTTTCAAGCAAAATTTCTTCAAAGCGTTTATAAATGTCAACGCGAACTGGCTGTTTTAGATAGGTCTCACCTAATTCTAGGGTTTGATATGTGAACATTTTCCATTTGTTTAGTGTATTGGATACAGGAATCGATTTTGTGCATTTTTCTCTGCGCGCGGGCTATTCACTATTCCCAGCGCCTTAATAAGTGGATGATCTGTCGATTGCCTTCCCACATTTTGCACCCCGTTCTGCGCCCAATTCTATACCCCACCTCTACTAATGAAAAGTTATGCTGTTCTCTACAACTAAAAAGTCCACTCCCGTTTACAACCGTCAAACCATATTTTTATTGAAAAAAGTTCTTATAAAAGGCAACAAATTATCTTGATAACGGGTAATTACAGGGTGCACTCTAAGTCGATAGCGAAACTTTAAGAAGGCTGTGTACTGATCAATACAAACAACGTGGATCAGGTGGCGAAAAAAATGGAGCGAAAAAAATATCAGCTGCTTCATACATTTGGCGCAGTTCTGAGTCGACCTTTTGTATGGAACAGCTGATATTTTTTCCGCTCCATTTTTTTCGCCACCTAGTACAGTCGGCCACACGCTAGGATAACCCTTTTTGTTCGATTGACGCCCTTATGCCGCGCGCGGTAAGAGCTGCCATGGGGTATCTTTGACTGTGGTCGACCGTACAAGTTGTTTGTATTGATCAGTAGACCGCCTACTTAAAGTTTCGCTATCGACTTAGAGTGCACCCTGTATAATGGGTGGACTATTGGCATATACTTACGACATCAATCTCGATCTCCTGGATCTGGAACCGCAGGATGATGGTCCAGATGAGGCCGAGGATCAGCCGCGGGTTGCCGTCCACGATGTCCTCAGCACCGATGGACTCTAGGCGCACCTGCAGATTGAAAACCACTGGTTTAGACACGTTCAGACGGTAGTTCAGAGGA
The DNA here is from genome assembly GCA_949319315.1 of Zelleria hepariella. Classification (NCBI taxonomy): domain Eukaryota; kingdom Metazoa; phylum Arthropoda; class Insecta; order Lepidoptera; family Yponomeutidae; genus Zelleria; species Zelleria hepariella. The sequence goes on along the minus strand of OX439386.1, from coordinate 19,183,434 downwards.
TTGAAACGAATTTTTAGCAAAAAACTCATCCAATTAAACTATCCTATGTCACCTGGGTGATTGAGACGAATACAACAACAAATCCTCATTTGTTGAAATCGGACGAGTAGTTTAGGCTCTGCGAGGGAACAGATGAAAATACAAACAAACAAACCGACAAACAAACAATCAAACAAACATACATACCCTCCTTTTCTCTTCGTGTAGTCGGGTAAAAAGAAAATGTGATTTTTATTCATTGGCGGCGGCAGTGAACCAGCGGTCAGTCTATGAATGAATGGACGCTGGTGGCAAAAATGCCTTTGCTCTCGGTTGTTTTGCGTTTTTGATGTGTATTTGTATTATGTGTTTTTTTTTTATATGAGAAACTATAGGTCTATTTATTTCTTGTAATGCAACTTTAAAAATATTGTGTTTGCTAAAAAAAATTGTTAAGCCTAGGGATTATCATTTGATGATTCGTTTTTAGAAAAAAACGCATCGAAATAGGAGATATTATTTTCTTTCCATTGGCGGCGCTAGTTGTGGGTAGGTTATCATCGTAAGTTACTGTTTGTTTCTAAAATAAAACCAAAATAAAAAAGTGTCGAAGTAAATTTTCATATTTTTGTTTGTTACGCCCCCATCACAACCGACCTACAAACACAGTCTCAAGAACATTGTGAACGCGAGTGAACGCACGGCTATCGCATAGTCCGCATACCGCGAAGCCAAGCAAGCCGATTAGATAATACGCCGGACAGGTTTCACAGGGCGCCCGGTCTTATTATATTGTACAGTGTAAGTATTTTATTAGGCCTTGTGTATATTTGAGACAAAAAAATGGGTCCAGCATTTTTCATTTTTACTTTTTTTATCCACAAAAACACGAAATAGTATGCTTCAACTTTTTAAATATGGCTACCGTGAAAAAGAATAAGACACATCTAGAAAATGACACCATCCATCATTGGTAATAACTTTACTGTATCTGGAAGAGGCCAATTTTACCCAAATTTTGAGAAAATACGTGACGTAAATATGTTATCGCTTGCAGTTAAAGTTAGGCGAACAGGGGGGTCTAACGGCTAAAACGAAGCCGATTTCCATTGGCGAAAATCGAAGTTCGATTTATGAAAAATTACTTGTTGGCAGTAAAATGAACTTGATGGCAGTACATTTTTCAAAAAATCGAACTTTGATTTTAGCCAATGGTAATCGGCTTCGTCTTAGCCGGTAGACCCCTAGGAAGGAAAAGTTTTCGTAGTTCAGGAAAAATATTCCCGTGGTGTAGTTAGTCACTACAGGGTGCACTCTAAGTCGATGGCGAAACTTTAAGTAGGCTGTCTACTGATCATTACAAACAACTTGTACTAGGCGGCGACAAAAATTGAACAAAAAAAAAATTCAGCTGTTTCATACATTTGGCGCAGTGAGTCGACCTTTTGTATGGAACAGCTGATATTTTTTTCGCTCCATTTTTTTCGCCACCTAGTAAAAGTTGTGTGTAGTGATCAGTAGACAGCCTACTTAAAGTTCCGCTACTGACTTAGAGTGCACCCTGTAGTTAGTGTGCACAGATCCTTATAGTATTTCTGAGGGAACTGGGTCAGTCAGTAGTAAGTAGCGATCGCAACACGAAGCAGTAAGTAAACCAATGGAGAACTGGGGCCTTAGCCTGTAACGCAATGGTGCCACAATGAGCTCTTGACAGCTTCGATTACGATTTATTAATGCTGTCGGTCCTTTTAATGTTTTTGTAGTATAGAAAAGAATATTCCGATTCAAATTCTAGAGGATTAGTTCGCTGGTTGTAGGAGAAAAAGGAGGAAACCCCGGTTTTGTCCTTCTGCTGGGACGCAATCGACACGCCATTGCGTTGCAGGCTAAGGTCCCTTCCGTAGCTCTAAGCGAAAATGGCAGCCGTAGACTCAGATTTTGTCCGTCTACGTTTTCATACAATATCTCTACAGCATTCGTAGACAAAATTCGGGTTTACGGCTGCGATGTTTGAACCTCTGGGGGCTCGGGCTCGGGCAAATTCTCGGGACCATCGACACTTCTTGAAGGAATAATCTAATTTTGCGGCAAATGTCACATCTTCTATTCTCACGAAGTCATCCTCGATATAAGGCACGAGATTTCTGCGAGATGTTTGCCTTTTTCGCTCGACAGACTCGAGATTTTTCCCCCGAAAATTATCCCCCAGGATTCTGTTGCAAAATTATGTAATTGCCATAAATAGCTATGGAATCGACACAGCACCTTTATCGTGTAGCGTCTCACAGCTGATACGACAGTGTTATCAACGATTACCAAGTAACATACAGTGCATCCACGGTTCACGGGTATTTTACCTCTAACATTGGAGTTTCTGACGCTAATTGAATCATTTTTAGCGCGAAAAACTGATTATCACCGATACTGTGGAATTTGGGATTATTCATCGATTTAATACCGTGTCAATGACATCTTGGAAATACCTGCATTTTCGTTTATTATTGGGCAAAATGAAATGAAAATGAAATCATCTGCTTACTAGGTACTTCAGAACTATTTAGGCAGGTAGGTAATCGTACGAGGTAGTGGCCACCCCTGGTGTCATAGTTTTTAGGCCGCCCAAAGGGCCTCTGACATGGCTTAACGAATGTTATTGATCAACAACAACTGGGACCAACGGTTTAACGTGCCTTCCGTAGCACGGAAGCGCTCAGATATTATTGCCACTAGCGGTCACCCATCCATGGACCGACCGGGGCCGTTGTTGCTTAACTTTGCCAATCTATTAAGAACGAGTAATAGGCTGTTGGCGTGAGGGTATAATCATATTGGCTGGCCATAGCACTGGTTCACGAATTCCTTAAGAATAAATAAATCACTCAGGCCTGCCTATTCAGATTAGGAAACAAGTTTTTCTAGTTCTGTACGTCTGGACTTCGCTATTAATTTGGACATGCATTTTTGGTTAGCTACGCATCTACATTGTGTTCGTTATTTACATCACAGTCGACACTGTGTAATGTTGTGTTTTTAAGTGGCCAATTTATTGTTTGTTGGTGTACCATAAAACATGTAGATAAAATACCAACTTTTTGTTTTTTTCTAAAGCGCTAGCCAACATTATAATTACCTATAAAGATTCCAATCCAATGACCATCGTCTACAAAGATGAACGCATTGGGTGGTGCAGATAAGTGCCTCTACCTCTGTGTCCCTGTGTCTCTGTGTCCCTGTGTGTCCCTGTGTCACCTTGGTGTGCATGAAGCTCAGACTCTTGCGGCCAGAGTGGGGCGCGGGAGCCGCTCCCTCTGTGTCCCAGTGTATCTGTGTCTCTGTGTCCCTGTGGCTCTGTGTCTCTGTGCCCCTGTGTCTCACCTTGGTGTGCAGGAAGCTCAGGCTCTTGTTGACGTTTTCTATCTTGTGCACACGCATGCGGCCCGAGTTGGGGCGCGGGAGCCGCTCGCCGCTGATGATCTCGAGAAGCTTGAGGAACCTCTCCCTCTGTTTCTCTGTGTCTCTGTGTCCCTGTGTCTCTGTGTCTGTGTCACAGTGTCTGTTTCATTGTGTCTCTATGTCATTGTGTCTCTGTATCCCTGTGTCTCTGTGTCTCACCTTGGTGTGCAGGAAGCTCAGGCTCTTGTTGACGTTCTCTATCTTGTGCACACGCATGCGGCCCGAGTTGGGGCGCGGGAGCCGCTCGCCGCTGATGATCTCGAGCAGCTTGAGGAGCCTCTCCCTCTGTTTCTCTGTGTCACTGTGTCCCTGTGTCTCTGTGTCTGTGTCCCTGTGTCTGTGTCCCTGTGTCTGTTTCATTGTGTCTCTGTGTCTCACCTTGGTGTTCAGGAAGCTCAGGCTCTTGTTGACATTCTCTATCTTGTGCACACGCATGCGTCCCGAGTTGGGGCGCGGGAGCCGCTCGCCGCTGATGATCTCGAGCAGCTTGAGGAGCCTCTCCCTCTATTTCTCTGTGTCTGTGTCCCTGTGTCTGTTTCATTGTGTCTCTGTGTCTCACCTTGGTGTGCAGGAAGCTCAGGCTCTTGTTGACGTTCTCTATCTTGTGCACACGCATGCGGCCCGAGTTGGGGCGCGGGAGCCGCTCGCCGCTGATGATCTCGAGCAGCTTGAGGAGGCGGCGGCCGTCGGCCAGGTCGACGAAGAGGTCCTCCACCTCCATCCGCGCCTGGTGGTGAAGGGTAGAGTTATTTATTAGACAGCATAATAGAGAGACATAGGCAAAGGCATAGAAAGGCATAATAACATTTTTTTTGTGATACTTTAGCTTTAGTGGTTCCCTGATCAATCACACAAAACATACATACAAATACACTACGTTACCTAAAACATTACCTTCATTTGCTTGCAGTCGGGTAACAAAGCATTGTATCAATCGTACGTATACAATGTACATTTACAATCAAAGCAGCAAAGTCGCTTTGTGAATTAATTCCACGTTCTTTGAGAAAGGGAAAGTGCATGTGAAACTCTAAAACGGACCAGAAGTCGACGACGACGCCACCATTGCATTTGGTTTGCAATTTTGCATGCGTCTTACTAACTTGACTAACAATTTGCACATTACCATGATTATCAGCAGGTTGGGTTGTTTCGTTGCGTTTGGCAAATAAATGCCTATAAATGCAAGATACACGAGTATAATACGCGCCACGGAAGATGGTACTTTTTGCAGACCCCACTCAGACACGATTTAAATTCCTTATTTAATTCCCCTATTTGACAGACTTGAGACCCGTTTCTATATCCTACTATCCTATCCTACTTACTATTGATTTTAAGACGCCGTACGTCTCACAACTAGCGCCGCCAATGGAAGAAAATCATATATTTTTTTTGGATTCGTTTTTAGCAAAAAACGCTCCTGCGATTTCTCAACGCGAGGCTTAACTATTTTTAGGACCTAAGGTTTGGATTCCAGGATTGCATTCTTAAGTTCTACGATCTGGAATCCAAACCTTAGGTCCTAAAAATAGTTAAGCCTCGCGTTGAGAAATCGCAGGAGCGTTTTTTGCTGATGGATGTTTGTTACTCTTTCACGTAAAAACTACTGAATGGATTTTATTGAAACTACAATAATACATATATGTATACATCAGAATAACACATAGGCTACATATTATTACGCTTTTACACTTAGGAGCAAAGTGAAGCACATATCCTTTTTTTGTAGTCCAAATAACGGAAACTACGAGCCAGATGAACTCAGAGATTTAATTGGTGTGTCATGTTTAGACATTTTATGGCAAGAATGATGTATAACCGGCTCTAAGGTCGTCACGTGTTGATGATGATGATGATGGATGACATCATCCTCGCTGCATTCTCATTGAAATAGCTTTACAAATACAGGGGCTTAAGTCCGTAACGCAATGGCGTGTCGATGGCGTCCCAGTAGAAGGACAAAACAAGGGTTTCCTCGTATTCTCCTACAACCACCGAAGTAATCCTCTAGAATTGAAATCAGAATAATATTTGGTGTACTACAAAAACATTAAAAGGACCGGCAGCATTAATAAATCGCAATTCAAGCCGTCAACTGGGAGCCCATTTTGGCGCCATTGCGTTACAGACTCAGGCCCCAGGTAGTAGACTGTTTTCTCGGAAACATCTAGTAATTTTATGAATGAGGACACGGTAGTGCCCTTGTAAAGTCGAACCAAGCACACACTGTTTGTAGTGACACGCTAGGATGCCCCTTTTTTTCCCAAGCCTGTTTGTAGGGACACCCTAGGATACACCTTTTTTTCCCCCAGCCTGTAAGCCTTTACGCTAATTGTGAAGGAAAACATCGTGAGGAAACCCGCAGAGCAGTTGGCAGCGCCTTGTTGCGGCCCTGCTCAAACTTGAGCGCGTACAGCGGACTCAGTAAGTGATTCATTACCTTAGCTACACTTTAAATGCCTTAAAATGCCTTGCCTTTAAATGGGAGGCCTGGAAACCTAAAATACAGATATTTTGATCTAATTTAATCTTTCGTCTTTCCACAAATGTTGTACAGAGCGTGCCACAATAGAAGAAACTTGAGACACCACGTGGTTTTACACATGCGCTGTGACGATTTATTAGGGCCCGGTTTCTGAATTGAGAATTTTGCTAAGCAAATACTTAACTATCGTTCTGTCACGCTCTTTTGTGTGAAATCTGCAGAGATAGGACGATACTTACCCATTTGCTTAGCGAATTTCTCAATTCAGAAATCGGCAGTAGGTCTCTTTAGCGTTAAGAGGTCTGAGCGCGGGAAGGGACCGGGCGACATCGGGGCGGCGGAAAGGGCGCGGGAGGCGCGGTCAAGTCTTTTTTTTTCATCTATCATGTCTTACCTTCTGAAGGAAAGAGTTCATCCATTTTGTGAAGGTCTTCTTCTGTATGTGCAGCCGCTCCTCCTGCAGCGCCTTGATGCGGCCCTGCTCGAACTTGAGCGCGTCCTCGCGCTGAGTCATATTGCTGCGCTGCTGTACGGCTGTCGCGTAGCCCCCCGGCTCATACTGCGGCCCTGGGGGGAGAGAAGGAAGATGTTTAGGGCGATCATCAAAGAGCGGAAGGTGGGCGAAAATCGTCACCGGCTAAAGCAGCGTTTTCAGTCTTATAACACTAAAGCAAAAAGAGCTATCCAAGAAAATAGACTCTTCTGATTGGTCAGATCCTGCCGAGCCAGAGACAAGCTCGCTAAAATCATGTCTGGTCAACTACATACATTTTAGATTTAGTGCAATCTATGAAAACACAGATGTCGCTGCAAGTCTCATTGGAATTGATTGAAAGATAAATCTTATAGTAAATGCTATTTAGTCCTTTCCGCTTATTTTAAATATTTTTTTTACATTTATTAATTCTGCTTTTATAAGGAATAAATTAATAACATGCATATTTTAGAAAAATACGAATATAGTTTTAATTCGACCGCGAGGCTACGTGATAACGTGACTGACATATTAATACTGCGAATTTTACATAGATGGCGTACCTTCAGGCACCTACAACTGCTTGAAATTACATTCCGTTTCAACGTACAGTACGCTCCATGTTTAAAAGTACTCAGATACGGATAATATCTCAAGGGGTTCATCATTGGCAGACGTATGACTTGCTGCTCACTAAATGGGCCACCTAAACCAAATATGCCGCCGCTTATGGGCCTATACTAGCCCTGGACAGCAAAGCGGCAACATGGTTTTAAGCAGGTGATCAGGGTGTCGAGAGGTGTGCGCCGATTTCTACCCAGTGACTGTAGTGTGGTAGCCACAGTCACAGTGCCAACTCGCGTCCTATGCAACTTTCACTTCCACCCTGCGAGCATGTATAGCTCTAACGCCCCACTCTGGATGGCCGGCTAAGGCAAGCCAGAGGTGAGAGTCTTGCGGCCCCTCTTGAAGTCCGCTTCGGACAACCAGGTAAAGGTAAGCCGAAGACGAGGGGCCTGATCGACTCTTCGAGGATCTCGGGTTCGTGGTGTCGATAGTTCACCAACAGCCCGCCACAAGTAGCCATTATTATTACAAAAAAGAAAAGACGGCAATGCAATGGCGTGTACACACGACAGCACGTCGACCCTTACACGCTAGCATCCTACTCGATTACGTTACGGGCGACTTTACAACAAAACTGTACACTCTGCCGTGCTTCATGTGTACACACGACAGTACGTCGACCTTTACACGCTAGCATCCTACTCGGTTACATTACGGGTGACTTTACAACAGAAGTGTACACTCTGACATGCTGTCGTGTGTACACACGACTGCACGTCGACGCTTACACGGTAGCGCTCTACTCGGTTACGTTAGGGGCGACTTAAAAAAAAAGTGTGCAGTCTGACTTGCCGTCGTGTGTACAAGTAGCGTCACGACGAGTGCGATGAGCGCTGACCTTGAAATCATTTTTTGGGTCTGTTTGGCGGGGTACGTGAGGGAGGGGCGACGGAGAGGAAGCGAGCGATCGCCCCGGCGCGGCGGCGGCGAGCGCCGGCTAAGATTTAAGATTGGTAGATCAGTCGCTCTAGCCTCTAAGTACAGTCGTGGCAGAAAGAATGCCGAAACAAAAAGTTTTAAAAGGACAGTTGAAAAAGTTATTGAGAACAATGCATATTGGATTGAGATAATTTTTAATTGATTGCACACCCGTTTTATTGTAATATACCGAGTGCAGAATTCGCAAAGAATACTTTCAATCTTTAAGTTTAGTCAGTTTCTCTGATTTGTACAGTGTCAATGTACCGTTCCCGGGAACATTGCCAATCGCTGGAAATATTGCCGGCAACTTTGCCGGCAATGTTCCCCAACTGGGAATTTACTGGGAACTTTGCTCAAATCTTGAGATATTCCAATATTTGTTTGCTCAATTGTACATGATTTTGGATTCTCTATACACCAGGTAATGAATTATCAATAAAAATCCCATAACTTTGAAAACTGCCAGCCCATTGGGAATGTTTCCGGCAATGTTTCCAGTTTATTTCCGGCAATGTTTCCCATTGGGAATGTTCCCGGCAATGTTCCCGGCAATGTTCCCGGCAATGTTTCCAGTTTATTTCCGGCAAAGTTTCCAAGCAATCTTTCTCGGGATATTTGTTGGTAAACTTTACCATTATTTATGCGAATATCGATGATCTTGTATAGTGCTGTGATGAATTTTATCATAAAGCTATTGGAACAGTCGCCCGCAACGTTTTAAACAACTAAAAAGGTTACAGTTTCCCTTTATGATATGTCATAAAGTACGAAATTCTGGATTTAAACAGCTAAAACTTAAAATCCTAACCAACCACACACTACCATAACCTGCCAAGGTCGAGTCGGATTCGCGCAGCGTTGGTTCCGTAGCATACATGCATAACATGAACTAAGAAGAAAAAAATATGTTTTTTTTTTATTTTTCCTCATAAATCGAAAATTATACAGGTGACATGTGTGTTCAGCCATTGTATGTCGTTTCTAAGAAATGAGGGTTTCACGGTGGTATTACAGAACGCTCATTGATAACTCAGTTTAAACTCTTCCCGCACAGTCGGAGTTTAAACATGGTTTGAACTCTTCTCACTAACAGTTTAGTAGAGCTTATTCATTAATCTTAGAGATTCCTTTATTAGGCTAATCAAATCAGTGAAAGTGATCATGATGCTCGCTCAATGAGATCTACCCGATAAAAGTATCAAAACTTTAATTGCTCATAAGGAGATCCTTAACGGCTAATGCTAGACCCATGTTCATGGTACTCTAAGAAAAGGGCTCGACGAGATCTACCCGATAAAAGTATCAAAACTGTAACTATCCATATCTCCTAAACGGCTAATGCTAGACCCATGTTCATGGTACTCTAAGAAAAGGGCTCGACGAGATCTACCTACTTTCATCGGGTACATCTCGTCGCGCCCTTTTATTAGAGTACCATGAACATGGGTTAGCCTTAGCCGTTTAGGAGATATGGACAGTTACAGTTTTGATACTTTTATCGGGTAGATCTCGTCGAGACCTTTTCTTAGAGTACCATGAACATGGGTCTAGCATTAGCCGTTTAGGAGATATGGACAGTTAAAGTTTTGATACATTTATTGGGTAGATCTCGTCAAGCCCTTTTCTTAGAGTACCATGAACATGGGTCTAGCATTAGCCGTTTAGGAGATATGGGCAGTTAAAGTTTTGATACTTTTATCGGGTAGATCTCGTCGAGCCCTTATCTTAGAGTACCATGAACATGGGTCTAGCATTAGCCGTTTAGGAGATATGGACAGTTAAAGTTGTGATACTTTTATCGAATAGATCTCGTCGAGCCCTTTTCTTAGAGTACCATGAACATGGGTCTAGCATTAGCCGTTTAGGAGATATGGACAGTTAAAGTTTTGATACTTGTATCGGGTAGATCTCGTCGAGCCCTTTTCTTAGAGTACCATGAACAAGGGCCGTTTAGGAGATATGGGCAGTTAAAGTTTTGATACTTTTATCGGGTAGATCTCGTCGAACCCTTTTCTTAGAGTACCATGATCATGGGTCTAGCATTAGCCGTTTAGGAGATATGGACAGTTAAAGTTTTGATACTATTATCGGGTAGACGTCGAGCCTTTTTCTTAGAGTACCCCGTCGTCTAATTCATTCATCTTAGATGAATCATCTACCAAGTTTCATGGCTTACCTGGAGAAATGTATTTATACATCCCGAGTTTACATTTCGGGGCGAACTACTAGTATTAATAATTTGGAAGATTATAGAAACCCGCGATCAGTCAATCAATTCAGCCCACTGTTGACCATTGTCAAGGAGCATAACATCGGTAGCCAATGGTTAAAGACAAAAAAACACAATAACTCGGAGTTTCATTGAAGATTGACTTCACTAATATATGTAAATCATAAGAATAATTCACTTTTATTGGCAATAAGTAGGGATTTCATGGAATTTTAAAAGAAAATACCGATTTTATGCAGTTTCTATATGGCAACACTGTAAGGAAAGACGATTATGCATTGTCACGTGATTAACGAACGCGATATTTCAAGAATAAGCATGAATAATAAACAAAAAAACTACTGGGAATTTATGGGAACATTGGGAAACTTTCGGAAACTTTCCGGCAATGTTTCCAGTGGAAACATTGCCGGGAGTGGCAATGTTTCCAAGCGTACATCACCTCAACTATTAGTTCAGCGTCAGTCTTAGATCCCGCGTGCGTGGCTATTAGACATTTTGTGCGCGATTGTACACTTGCGCAGAAATCCCCGCCAGTTTCGTCGAGCGCTCCTAAAGTCATCTCATCATAAATTCATAACTCGTTTACTCGTGACGTGCGTGACGTGAGAGCGAGAGAGAAGCCTCGCGTAGCACACACACACACACACACACAACACACCGTATGTCATATATTTCACATACACTCTCACGTACGTTTCGGCACTATACACGACATCATGCAAATATGATCGTTACCTTAATTAAAATAAAGACGCCAATACGAGCAGCCTGGCGTCGCGTGGAGCGTGGACACACACACACACAAACTCGTCTATCTCGCAGACATTCTCTTGAACTTTATCTTAAAGCAATAAAGGCAGCAATGCAATGAGAAAATTAGTCTTGTGCTCGAGAAAAAATACTTTCATTTCTTGCGGACTGCGGTTACGTGTGCCGGAAGCCGGAAATGATCTTTTGCAGTTAGATTTTATGACAAAAAATACGAGTATAAAACAAAGAAAGAGTCGTGTTAGTTACACCATTTATAACTCGAGAACGGATGGACCGATTTTTATGATTTTTCATTTGTTGGATTTCTCTCCGCCCCGAATAGCAGAATAACCATTAAAACAACGGAAAAACTCACGAGAAAAAAAAAAGTCTGCGCGGACGAAGTCGCGGGCAAAAGCTAGATAAATCACTTCTACATAACACACACATACAAACTCTCATTAAGTTATGTTGCGGAAAAGATACAGTGCCACAAACTTTTCTTGGCCGGTAAGAGCGTCGCTGTCGTCTATGTATTTGAGAGCTAACTGACAATGACAGTATGACTTTTCAAGTAGTACCAATTTCAGCCGCCAGCCAAGAAAAGTTTGTAGCACTGTATTGTGCTAGAGCGCCGGTGAGCGCCCTCGAATATATCGCCATCTAGCGATCTATCTGAGAAATAGACCTCGCTAAGTGTCGTATTAGTACCCAATACTCACCACTGGCGCTGTACTTGCGCGAATAAGGCTGGGAATTTTTCTTGTATGGCGTTGACCCTCTAGTGTATTATATGCTCTTTGCTAAAATGTAAAAGCTCGGATAGAATCAACCAATCGGAAGCGTATATTTTCTTGGATGGCTCTTTTGGTTTTAGTCTAATAAGACTGTGAAAACGCGGCATCCCACTGGATGGGCACCGGCGACGGGGCAGACCGAAACGGAGATAGCCAAGGGCACCCCCTTGCACCCCCCCTGTTGTCAGGAAAGAATACATAAAAAAAGGTTCATTCAATTCAGTTACTATTTGAATAAAAACTGAAGGCTTGCTGCTGGTGGCTATACAATTTAGACCAACATCAGTAAATTTTTCGGGCGCGCTTTGTCCTATTTAGGTACCTACTCGTACGATACTATAATGATATCAATCATGAATATCGAAAGATTAAAAGGGGAGGCTGGTACTACACGGCCTAGGACGGCCAAGACTGCATATCCGCCTTTGGATGAAGATGCACTATGAAAGTAATTCTGGCGGCGCCCATGGATATAGCGGGGCGACCTCACAAACTTCTTTCCGGAGTTGCAGGAAGTGGCCCAAGATAGGGAAGAGTGGAGGAACATAGGTGTGGCCTCAATATAAACCATTGCATCACGGTGAAAAACAGGGGCCACTTCTCGGAAATCGAATGCGACTTGTCACTTTTGTCACCGTGAACCTAAGGGAATGAAACAAACTCGTGAATAAGGCCTCAGTAATTGTTATGTTATGGCTGTCCTGAATAAATTTGTTCCACTGTTTTGATGCCGGTCCATTTCTTGATATTACTCACTACACAGCCATGTAATTTTCCTCCATCCTGACATTTTTCCCTCTATTTTGCCCGTCATTATGTGTGTAGCAGCTGGTATCATTTTTGTTTAAACGAAATGGACTACACTTTTTGTTTCTTCTAAAGCACTAACCCGTGCTAGGGAATAATTTAAACATTTATAATAAGTTGAAAAAATTCACTCGGGACAGGACTTGAACCCGCAACCGTGTGGTTAAATGTAGTGGCAATATCAAAATTCAAATGAGCATTTCATCTGCAAAGATGAACGCATTGGTTGGTGTAGATTAGTGCAAAGTAATCACACCAGGTGGCGCCCCCCGTCCAGTTGACGGAGACTAGTTGAAGAAATTCGCATCGACAGTTACTTGACTCGGTAGCTCAATTGGTAGAGCGCCTGCACGGTATGCGAGAGGTTGCGGGTTCAAGTCCTGTCCCGAGTGAATTTTTTCAACTTATTATAAATGTTTAAAGAAATGGACTATAGCAAAAATTTACCATATCTCCTCGCGGGCTGATAATCCTGGTAAGAATGGAAGCTCACGTTGCTCAACTGTCTCTCCATAGTTCCGACATCCGGTTCCCCTCTTTTGAACTTGGAACTCCGCCGCTGAAGGCGTTCTTTTTTCAAACACAAACACTTCTTTTGTTTTTCGGGGCTTTTGTTACACTATACACTTTGATTTTGGGTGGGTTGGTAACATTACACTTTGGCTGTAGGGATTTCGGTGTTGGATTTCAACGACTTTTTGGTGGAGTGGTAAACGGGTGTTTGAAGCTATTGTTTTTCCGCTTTCACTATTTTTACCCGACTGCGGCGAAGGGCAAAATGAGGGTTATGTTATTGTGTTTTTTTAAAATCCCGATTTTTAATCAATGCTTGCGTGCTTAAAAATGAAAATACCGTTAGGGCGAAAATGGCGAGACTTGGCACAATTTTGACGTAGAATCTATTTTGTAGGATTTGGGGACCGATTCTCGGGACTTTCGAACACGCGACTATCCTTCGACCTTCGCATGTTTTACAATCCCAAGAATCGGCCTTCCAGAGGCCCAAACGTGGCAGTCTACTTGTCTTTTGTCTAAGCTTGCTGTAGAGATATCGTATGAAAATCTAGCCAGACATAAGAAAGAGTCTACGGCTATCATGTTAGAACGGCAGTTCAACAATAATTGAACGAGCGAGCGAAGCGAGAGAAGTTCTTCTGGTCTACTTGAACAATCCGGCGTTTGTATGTATGAATGTTTGTTCGACGATAACTTGAGTATCGAGTGTCGGATCGTCATGAAATTTGGTAGGCGGGTAAATGAGACGAAAATAATTTTGAAGCTCGAACATGAGCCATATCGGTCGAGGATAAGTTGCCGAGATATGGGGTCGCGGCGAACCACTAGTTTACTTCGATTTTTGATCGTATGTCGCAAGTACCACGAAAGATGATACTCTTGAGAGACTACGAGGTTTGACTTGCGCAGTAGACGATAGGTCTTTTTAGCTGATGCGCGCGGGATGAGAATGGTATGCGACCTTTTGGAACTGAGACGCGCGCGGTAAGCAAACTCGCGTCGAAGCAACCTTGTCAAATTAAAATAAAGTCTATTTTCGATTGACTTCGACAAGGTTCCATCCCATTCTCATCGCGCGCGGATTATATGAGGTTTGAGCGCTGGAAGCTTCGATCAAGGATAAAACTAGATACAACATAGAACTCTGAAATGTGTCTGGAAAAATAGATGCCCAACTGCCTTTGGGAGTTTATTTGCTCGTAGTCTATTCGTACACTAATGCAATAAGGTTGACATTCGAATATTAGACGTATGGTCGAAATGATGTTTCGTATTGTTCTATTGCTGATATCATTTGTTTCTGTGGGGACAAGTTTTTATTGTGACTTTATACGTAATGCGGATTCTATGGGATTTAGTTCGGTGACTGGAAGGGAACGGGCGTCATCGGGGCGGCAGGAAGAGTGCAGAGGAAGAGGAAGAGGCGCGGTCAAGTCTCTTCTTACATGGCACCTTCGTACATGGCACATGGCACCTATTTAATGAGTAATATTGTTTGCTTTGATTGTTGATCGCAGGTCGCATGTCTAAATAAATTATACCTATTGGTAATCGTGAAAAAAACAAGTAATTAAAACCCATCAAGTGTAATTTACATGTGCGGTCACCACCAACGCAACCGTTACGTTACGGGCGTTCCGTTACACGGAGTCAACGAATCATAGTTCACGGCGTTCCGCATGCGCCCACACGGGTTATTAATGCAGGTACTGTGTTTGCATATGGCTTTAATTCATACTATAATAATAATAATTCAATTTATTTCGATCAACTACGAGGATCATAAAACACAGTACAAGATGTTAGTAATAAATAATTTTACCTAAGTTTAACCTGTTAGTGACATTGATTTCATTCATTCATTCTTCATTCATTCTGGCTGGCTCAGCGACCCAAAGTGGATCTTGGCCTCCGCAACCAAAAGACGCCAGCTCTCCCTTTCCTCCGCTAACTCCCTCCAATCCTCCACCTGGAGCTCGCACAGGTCTCTCTCTACCGCATCTTTCCAGCGATATTTGGGACGTCCGACCGGCCGACGCCCTACAGGACGTCCCTCATATGCTCTCTTCGCAGCCCGATCTGCTTCCATTCTCTCGACGTGGCCGAGCCAGCGGAGTCTTGCGGATTTAGTCTCTCCGATTATGTTGGGCTCGGCCAGCAGGTTTTCCAGGTCGGCGTTCTTGCGGATCCTCCATGAGCCATCTTCGCGTCTAGTGGGGCACGTCTAGTGGACATTGATTTACACATATTATTTACTGGCTGGCGCAGCGAGACTTAATTCTCGGGAGTCTCGCATTCGACACATCGCGAAGGAAAAATCTCACGTCATTTCGATCTCGACTACTTCCGACTTGAGTCATGTCGAGTGAAAAGGGCAAACATCTCGCAGAAATTCCGTGTCTTATGTTGAGGATGACTTCGTTAGAATAGGAGATGTGACATTTGCAGCAAAATGAGATTTTTCCTTCGAGATGCGTCGAATGCGAGACTCCCGAGAATTAGCCCCCAGGCCCGCGTTTCATATAACTGATATAAATATTTTATTATGACAATTCGATGTTCATTGATAGGTCGGTTTGTAAACAAACCTTTTTTGTAACCTCATGTCAAATCGACTACCTACGCAATATAGGTACATCGAATTGTCATAACAAAATATTTATGTCAGTTATACAAGGTGTTACAAAAGTACCTAACTCTTTTTACAGGGTAATAGCACCCGGTGATAGGGATCACAACCTAAATATTTTTTTGCTCTATGACGTTCCGTTATTTTTTTAATTAATAAAATATGAACGATGTGGCGGGAGAAAACTATTTTTTAAATATTGTTTTCATTGACTTTCACAATGTTTTAACAACTCAAAGCTATGTAAAGGCACTTAAACGCACACTCATATTTTTAAATTTGAACTAATAACAAAAAAAAACAAAAAAGTTATGAAAAATTTTCAATTTTGAGGTTATAAAATAAAAATTGTTTTTTTCAACTTGTTTTTACAGATTTGACATCCTGTTGACCAGTAGGTTACACCCTGTAAAAAGAGTTAGGTACTTTTGTAACACCTTGTATGAAACGCGGGCCAGAGCGTGGCGACCACGCGGCCGCGCGCGTCGCCGCAGGACCATTTTCGTCTAGTTTGGTCGCGGGGATAAGCTAGTCTACTAGGTAGGTAAGGTAACTGCTGGCCATAAATAAAATTCTCATTTCGTTTCCACACTTGGCGCACGATATTATAGCCGATGTCGTCTGCAATAAATTTTATTTAACGGCAACACCACAATGGACAATTATACCGTATCGCGTTCTCGCTTCGCCGTGAGTATTTCGCAACAATAGAGCGAGATAAGCCATGTACTTGTTGTAGTGTACTTCCTACTCCGCACTTTCTAACAAACGTGAAGAAAATACGTGCCCCAAAACGTTTCCTTTGACCGTCCTGCAATGATAGTTCAGTCATTATATCAAAAAACCGACCCTACCCGTGAATAATTAGTTCTTGGACTTTTTTTTTCGTAGGTCATTCGGGGGGGTCACTGGGATGGGAGTGTAAATTCAAAATTCGATTCTCTACAACTTTGTTTCTCTTCATTCATGCCGTAAAACGTGGAACATAGGAGATAATGATAATATTTTGACTTTGTCGCGTTTTTCAGGTTTAATTTCCAAAATATCGATCCTAGAAGAAAAAATGTGAGGACCAAACTTGTAGGGAATCAAATTTTTGTCTTCACGGTCTTACTGTAAAATCAAAAATGGCCGAGTTATTTAAGAAAAACCGTTTTTTTTTATAAATAAACATTTTTCGAATATACGCAGGAGCTTGATTTAGTCTTTTTTTTGAATTTACACTCCCAGTGGCCCCCCCCCCGAGGGACCTACGAAAAAAAAATCCAAGAACTAATTATTCACTGGTCAAAATCTATAATGACTGAACTATGAGCCGTTTTGCACAGAGCATTTCATAGATGGCGCCTACAGGCGTGGCCATAGAAGAACCGGAGTACGGCTGTAAAAATTAATATGTTCTAAGCGACATTTTACAGCCGTATTCCGGTTCTTCTATGGCCACGCCTGTAGGCACCATCTATGAAATGCTTTGTGAATTTGTGCTGAAATCGGCTCATTACGTGTACTTTTTGCATGAACTGCAAAACATATTGTTAAGCCCGATAACGTACGGAACGGCTTGTTTGTGGGCGAGTCTTGAGTCAATATTTGATGACATACTTGAGAGATAGCCGGTATTGAGTGGACTGGCTGTCGCCCTCTCTAACTTATAAACAGGGCCCTTAGCCTGTAACGCAATGGTGCCAAAATGGGCTCCCGGTTGACGGTTTCAATTACGATTTATTAATGCTGTCGGTCCAGGGTCGGTCCTTTTAATGTTTTTGTAGTAAATCAAAGAATATTATGAGTCTAATTCTAGAGGATTAGATCGCTGGTTGTAGGAGAACAACGAAAAATCCCGGTTTTGTTCTTCTACCTAGAACGCCATTGATACGCCATTGTGTTACAGGCTAAGGCCCCAGCTCACCGCTTGGAAGAAAAGCGACGGAAACACCAATGACATTGAGGTAATGAGGTTGTTTCAGAGGCTATGCGATCCGATCGCCTTGATTTTATTACCCCTTCAATCGAGGGGTACCTATATAATGCAGCTGTATTAAAATCACAAATACGAGGTTTTCTGCGCATGATTTGAATACGTTTTTGAAGCGCAGCCGCGCGTGTACCGCGCCGCTGACGCGGAACCAATCGGCGGCGGTTTCGTATTGTTTTCTTTCACATATTTTCCGCTTTGCCGGTCGCGGGGGCACAGGCTTGATGGCGCAGAAGTCTCGACACAACAATGTTGTTGTTATTACTGGCCTATGGAACCCCAGAGGTACAAAGGGCCTTTACAAGATCACGCCACGCCTTCCTGTCCTCAGAAACTCTTCTGGCTTCGTTTCAGCTCAGCGCAACGGCTTGCAGCTCGCCTTCAACTGTTCGCTGCCATGTGTGAACGGGGCGTCCACGTCTTTTCCTGCCCCCTCGCGGATGCCAGTCGAAAGCAAAGTTTGCGCTGTTGCTCTGTCCCCTTCGGATTGTGTGCCCGATCCATCTCCATTTTCGCGAGGAGATTTCTTGCCCTATGGGGGTTGGTGGCGCTTCACCCACAGCTCTTCGTTTCGGATGGTGTTCGACTCAATAATGGTTGCTTTTTATTGGAACCTTTTAGTTCAGTTTCAACAAAACGAACTAGATGGCGCTGCTTAACGGCAACTGTCACCCAAGTAGAGTATAACCAAGATCGTATAGCTTTCTTTCACTCATTTGCCTTTGCAGGTCGCGACAATGGTTGAATGTAGGTAGGTTATCGTATGAGGTAGTGGCCACCCCTGGTGTCACAGTTTTAGGCCGCCCAAAACGCCTCTGACATGGCTTAACGATTGTTTTAATCAACAACAACCAGGACCAACTCTTTAATGTGCCTCCCGAAGCGCGGAAGCGCTCATTATATTGCCACTAGCAGTCACCCATACGATGTTAGAAATGGCTAACACTTGAACGAACGAACGAAAACATCTACCCAGCCAGGTTTCCCCGACACGACCGAAGCCGTATGTACTGCGTCAGTTGTGCAATGCCGCAGGTCTCTGACAGCGCTGACACATCACCCATACCCGATTTGCAAAGGATTGGAATTGGAACACCTGCTCGTAGGATCGGTAGGGGCGGGAGTAGAATCAGCCGGCTAATGCAGCCTGAAGCCAATAGGAAAGGCGGAGATCAAAGGATTTGACGCCTTCTCATGGGGAAACGATCTGTGATTAGCCTATGTCAGTACTAGGCACTAATTGATAGAGAAAATAACACAGTCAGTTCCACAGTAAAATGTACGGACGTAGCTAAAGTGGCCGTTCTATTTCTTTTATGCGGCAAGCATGCCAGAAAGGTATTAAACATGTTCTTAATTACCAAGGTACCCAGTCTTGTGGGAGTTGTGCAGATCTCTCTCGACAACATTATTAGGTGGTCATTAAGTTGAAATCTTCCAATAGCCTACCATCATCGTTTATTGTAAGTATGTCCGGTATTGCACAGTCTATTAGCGAAATGCATACTTGCTGACGTGACGGTACTTTATCGTAATGACGTCATTTAAATGAATAGGTTAAGGTGATAGATTGTAAGTTAGTTTGCATGCTGTTTGTAGTTTGTAAAAAAAACTAAGACATAACATATTAAAAAAAAAACATCTGATTTTTGCTAAAAACTCTCCAGCAACAAAGATCTTTAGGGTTCCGTACCTCAAAAGTAAAACGGAACATAAGGTGCCAGCCACTAGCGGATTTAGGGGGGGGGCTAATGAGCTCAAGCCCCCCTGGATCCGCTACTGGTGCCAGCCACACTGAAGAGACGTGGGACGAAGACGCGGCGCGGACGCGACGTTTTGTTAAGACCTGACGTTTTGCTTTGTCCGCGCCCCGTTCTGTGTGTATCTGTCTGTCCGTCCGTCTGTATGTCGAGACCCTTTCAAGTTTGTACGGATCCCTCGGTGCACGAGTCCGACTCGCACTTGGCCCGTTTTTATCTGTGGTGGGTGCGTCCTTCATACATTGCACACTAGAAGTCTTGGAGTCCAGTTAGAATGGTCCCAGACGCTAATTACGATCGACTTTGTCTTTCAGTTAGCGAGAGCATGTTTAAGTTGGCAAATTGTTTTGACCTTTTAGTCCGAGTTCCTATACAGGGTGTACAAAATGTCCCGTCATAATTTGAGGCGTTCGCTAAGCCTAGCAATACCTATCAACTAGGAAATCTCGAAAATAAATTATGTCATTGTCAGAAGATATTTTATAGAGATTTTGCAAAGCACAAAATTCATACAGTCGGCACACGCTAGGATACCCCTTTTTGTTCGATTGGCGCCCTTATGCCACGTGCGGTAAGAGCTGCCATGGGGTATCCTAGACTGTGGCCGACCGTACCTACGCCACTGTATAGGGTTCTTTGTGGAGGAAAACGTCGTGAGGAAACCTGCCAACGGATACAGCACATCCGGTTCAATTTACGAGAAATCGAGTTTACCGCTTTACCGCTATGTGTGTGTGTGTGTGTGTGTGTGTGTGTGTGTGTGTGTGTGTGTGTGTGTGAGGGTGTGTGAGTGAGTGAGTGAGTGTGTGTGTGTGTGTGTGTGTGTGTGTCTGTCTGTTTGCTGCGTACTGTGGCACCGTACGTGGATGCGGTTTTTATTATTATGTATTTGAAAGCTGGTTTTCTAGCGAATGTTCTTAGATATGTTTTATCCAAATCGGTGCAGCCGTTTATGAGATATGCTAATTTGAAGCTAAAATGTCGGAGGTATTTTGAATTTTTAATAGTTATTCTTACACTGGCAAACCGACAACCACATGGGACATCTAAGCCTTTCTAATCTTTATAAACAGAGTGTTAGAGTTTATAATGGCTTGTTCAGGCTCAATCGATAGTTTAGCCGCATGGTTTGACCTTCATGCCTGTTACAGCATGCTTATAGAAATGAGCAGACGAGAAAATAAAGTGTATTATTTGTAGTTAACTCTAAATCAGGGGCCTTAGCCTGTAACACAATGGTGCCAAAATGGGCTCCCGGTTGACGGTTTTAATTACGATTTATTAATGCTGTCGGTCCAGTGTCGGTCCTTTTAATGTTTTTGTAGTACAGCAAAGAATATTATGAGTCTAATTCTAGAGGATTAGTTCGCTGGTTGTAGGAAAACAACGAAAAAATCCCGGTTTTGTCCTTCTACCTCGGATGCCATTGATACGCCATTGTGTTACAGGCTAAGGCCCCAGGTGGCATGTCGATGGCGTCCCAGAAGAAGGACAAAACCGGGGTTTCCTCATTATTCTCCTACAACAAGAGAACTAACCCTCTACAGTTAGAATCGGAATATTCTTTGCTGTACTACAAAAACATTAAAAGGACCGACAGCATTAATAAATCGTAATAGAAGCCGTCAACTGGGAGCCCATTTTGGCACCATTACGTTGCAGACTAATAAATTCTCGGGAATCTCGCAATCGACACATCTCGAAGGAAAATCTCATGTCATTTCGATCTTGACTGTTCCCGAGTTCCCGACCACCCGAGTCATGTCGAGCGAAAAAGTTAAACATCTCGTTTTTTGTGACATTGACCAAAATCATGAAACAAGCTACATTAGCACTTTCAACCTAAATCCTCCGATATAAAAAACCGGCCAAGTGCGAATCGGACTCGCGCACTGAGGGTTCCGTACCACCATACAATGATTTGTTGTTGTGTCCTCCATTAACCACAAATTCCGTGAAAATATCAACTGGCTACCTATTACGGTTCCAAAGATACAGCCATTAATCATAATAATTAAAGCCAAAGATACAGTGTGATACAGTGTAGTGTCTGTCACCTCACCTCACCCACACATTCGTCTCGATATAAGCAGCATATCAGTGTATGTTGCACTCTTCTTCAGACAGTCCAATACAATACTTTGACCATTTAATTAACCGAACCTACTACAAGGAGCCTTATTAGAGCGTTACACCACAAACGGTAGGAGAGATGGATAGACAGCGGAGGCAGCAGAGTAGGTTTGACACCTTTCAGGTCCGTCGGAACCCAAAAAACGCAAAAAAAAAAACGCCGATCGGAGCCCACATTTAATTACCCACATGCTAATGGCATCTATGGTAAATACGCACAGCATCCAAAACATCGGCCGTTGGTAAAGTCGAATGACCTCACGGTAACGAACGGCAGACCAAGGTCGCTTGGATTTTGAATTTGGAACCGCCTGGGCTTTGTTCGATTATGTGGTTTGATACTGGCTGGCAAAAGAGAGAAAAACTTGCCACCGTTGACTGCTGATTGAACGAGCGAAGATCTCCGAGTCTACATAAACAATCCGGCGGGCGTTTGTATGTTTGTTCGTAGATAACTTGAGTAAAGGTCGGATTATTTGGTAGGTGGGTAAATTATTTTTTTTATTTCGAGCCAAATCGGCCGAGTGGTTGCCCAGATATGGGTTTGGTTCACAGTTCGGAGCGAACCACTAGTACACAATACAACCTCAAGGATGCCAGATATGACGTCAGCACATTACAAGAGAGATAAGTCTTATCTGCGCTGTTGTAACACTCACCTATGATGAGTACATGCCGTGTTTCTCGAAAGATACGATCCTTTGCGGTGTATTGGCGCACCAAAGGCGGGACAAATAAGGTACCGTAAAACGGGGTGATTAGAAACTGGAGTGTGAATATATACTAAGGGAAATTAAAATTACTACAGAAGGGTGCACTCTAATTCGATTATGCTGTCTACTGATTAATACAAACAACTTGTACACACGACAGCTCGTCGACCCATACACGCTCTAGCACTCTACTTGGTTACGTTACGGGTGACTTTACAACAAAAGTGTACACTCTGACGTGCTGTCGTGTGTACAAGATAGCGAAAAAAATGGAGCGAAAAAAATATAAATTGTTTCATACATTTGGCGCAGTACTGAGTCGACAGAGGCGTGAACCGAACATTGTATGTGTATAGGGTAGAGCATGGATACCGGTTTTCGGTAATACCGAAAAACCGGGATCCCGGACTAAATATCTACATTTGAAAAACCGGTATTGTATTATCTTAATACCGGAATTTCGGTATTTTCGGTATTACAGATAAAACTCTGAAACAAGTGCGGAATATCAAAATTTCGCGCGCATGCGATGCCTGCGAGTGCGCCGTGTGGAATAGTGATGTGAACCGGTTTTAGAAACCTACAAAAAAAACGTTTTTTGTAAAAACCTATAAGTATAAACGCCGGTTTTTGTTTATTAATTAAAACCGATTACTTTCTTATTTTGGACTACAGTCCAGGGGCCTTAGCCTGTAACGCAATGGTGCCAAAATAGGCTCCGAGTTGACGGCTTCAATGGGGGATTTTCTGACAGCTTTAAAAAATAAAGAAATGTTATAAAAGCTGTGACAGATGGCGTTGATCCGACATCACAAAGTAAATTCGTGCTTACTACAGCGAAAATACTTTTTCACTTCATTGCTCTGTGACTTCATCTTTCACCTCATTCCATTTTGGTACATGAAAAAGTGCACGACTTTGTTATTGTTCTTGTATGAGTGAATGGTAGAACCGGAAACACTACATTTTTCTCCATCACCAATACCAAAATATTGTGTTTGGACGTATCTACGAAGCCCAACGAGCGCTAACTGGCTTATAAATAAACTAGTGGTTCGCCCCGAACTGTGAACTCGCGACCCCATATAAACTTGACAACCCCATATCTCGGCAACCCCTCGACCGATTTGGCTCATGTTCGAACTTAAAAATTCTTTTAATTTCATTTACCCGCATACCAAATTTCATAACGATCCGACCAAATTTACTCAAGTTATCGTCGAACGAACATTCATACATACATACATACATACATACATACATACATACATACATACATACATACATACATACATACATACAAACGCCGGATTGTTCCATTAGACTCGGAGAACTTCGCTCGCTTCGCTCGCTCGTTCAATAACAGTTTAAAAAAACTAAAAAAACACGCTTTTGTAGCTAACCGAACTAAAAAGTATAAAATAATTTTTGATTACGTTTAAGTTATTAACAGAAAAATACAATACAGAGTAAAAAAGCGTGGGGTGATGAATGATATATTAAATATTACAATCATTCTATTGGCATTTATCAATGAGATGCACCCCACGCTTTTTTACTCTGTATTGTATTTTTCTGTTAATAACTTAAATTTTATTATAATTTTAAACTCTTTGTAATTAAAAATTATTTTATACTTTTTAGTTCGGTTAGCTACAAAAGCGTGTTTTTTTAGTTTTTTCTGTTATTTATTTTTAATTTTTTAGTTCGATTTATATTTTTTTTGTAAATTTCTGACATTTCTAGTACTCAAACATCAGTTGGCTCCTCAGAGTATTTAGATTCCTACATGAAAGAGAAGCGATTGGCATAAAAAACAAATTTGGTATTTTAGCTTTTTTTTGTTTGCTAACCGTACATTTTATCCAAAATCTGTGAATGCAGTTCAAAATATCTCAAAAAGTTATGGAAGATCCCCTAAGAAAGTTTTCCTGTAACTATAACGGTTAAGGTACCTGCCCTTACTGCCCCGTCGCAAAAATCCACCCTGTATAATGGCACTGTAGGGGTATAATGGGAAACTGTTATCAAATTATTGCATTGTCATTGGTCCTTGATACGTATGCAAAGTTTCAAATTAATCAGACTTCTGGAAATTGGTAAAAATTGTGCTCAAAGATTCCGTTACATACATACATACATACATACATACATACATAGATACATACATACATACATACATACAGGCCAAGCTTATAAAAGCGTGTTAAAAACATATCTCGTCAGCGACATCCAGTTACAAATTTGGAACTACCACTCATGAGCTGTCAGAAAATTGCCCATTACGATTTATTAATGCGGATTGCGGATTACGATTTATTTTGCTGTACTACATAAACATTAAAAGGACCGTCCTTTTAATGTTTATGTAGTACAGCAAAGAATATTCTGATTCTGCAACTTTTTCTCCGAGTGCGCGGACAGTTTGTGAGTGAGTGAGTGTGTGTATTTGTTATCGCGCTAGAACTGCAGGACGAATTTGCCTGAAGGAATGGAGACAGTTTAGAAACCAGACTAACATAGACTATAAATTACGAACTAAATTCGTCTGGTAATGTCGATAACGGAAAAAAAAGTCTACGTGGACGAAGTCGCAGGCAAAAGCTAGTATAAATTAATATTATCGTTCAATTAAATAAACCCACTTATTTTAAATTTTCTATTTGTCTATTTTATAACAATTTAATAATTTTTAATATAACAAAAATTTAATACCGAAAAATACCGATAAACCGGTATCCCGGTATTTAAAATCTTGATACCGAATGAATACCGGTATTGGGAAAAGGCTCCGGTATTCCATGCTCTAGTATAGGGCAATGTCAGCAATGCCATCGACCTAAAACCCAAAAATGGCTAGATAACTCACACCCCTCTACACACCCTCTTTATGGGTAAATACCCGGTTATCTACCCAATTTTGGGTGCATATTCGGGTATGTGCCCATTTCTGATCGCAAATTCGCAACACATACATACTCCATGCGAAATTATCATCATAAATTAGGAATGCCAGAAATCTTTACATTCAAGCCAACATTGACACAGTTGTTTTGAAATGCGCACTGTTGGAGTTGTAAGAATTCAGTGTAGTAGTCTGATTTGTGAATGATATATAAGCAAAGCACTTAAATAACCTATATTATCGTCGTTACTAAGTTAAGACCTCATATGTGAAATTTTCGACTTTCCGAGAAAAACTATAAAAACCGCCTACTTTAGTTGATTCAAACTCATCATACACAGGAATTCACAGGATATTTTTAAAAAGAGTTGTAGGTTATGCAGTCGTTAAGATATGATTTACACCTTTCTGGGTAAAATAGCAATATTGGCCACTAAACATCAGGTCTATTACCCAATTTAGACCATACCTACTGACGTCAATAGACCCTATTCTAAAACAGCCAAACGTTACCCTCCTTTGCCAGCGCGGTCGGGAAAAAAAATAAGGGAACTGGGCCAAAAAGGGTCGTTGAAATCCAGGCGAAATCGCCAACGCACGTTTAAACTTAAAATTCACAACGCATCGGGGAAAGCGAAACGCTGAAATATGTGGAGATCTCCCGTCACACACTGTTACACTATCGGCATTGCCGTTTTCACTGCACCGGGCGAAGATAACCACCTATACAGCCACCACTTTCTTCAAATCACCTTGCAACACCACAACACAACACTGGCCGAAAATCCAAATCAATCCTCAAGAGAAGCCGGTGTCAACTTTTTCTTTCGCCGATTTGAAAAAGGAACGCGCGTTTACCGCGAGCGCTTGTCGCGTACTGGCCGCATGCCGTATATGGTATGCTATTTCCGTCAATGGCCGAGATAAAAACTTTTTTAGCGTTCAGTAGGTAGCGCGCGAAACGACGACGGTTTGTTTACCAGTGGGTCTACCACGAGTTACACGTTACGAAGTTTAATTTTTAGGATACGCAGGGTGCCAAACAGGATCCTATTACTCTGCGACCACTGTCTGTCTGTCCGTCTTTCCTACCTTTAAAGGGCTGTATCTTTGGAACCGTAATGAGATGATTTATTTGTATAAAGCGTCTAGTGGCACCTTTACTCACACCACCCGGACGTTGCAGTGCCTTGGACATTGGAGTAGAAGTTAGACGACGCAATAACCTGGAGTATTTTAGCAGATGCTCCAAGCAGTAATTCTAGACGAAATTACAGTTCGCGGAATCAAGTGGAATATATGAAATATGACATGCCACAAATGAAAAAAACGCCGTCAAAATTGCGTCTCTAATTACTTAAGGGTGGCCGATAGCAACGTGGCCGATTATGTGTTCTGGTCTACGAAGCAGTGGCACTGCCCAAAAAACTTGTCGTTGTGGCTGAATTATTGTTATTCTGTTATAGAATACTATGTTATTGCCGCGAACGAAAAATCGCTGAACAAAAATAGCTCAATTTAGCTACAAAATGTAAAAAACTGTGAAAATTTTGAATTTCCCGCCACGCTGCTATTTTCCAGCCTTAAGGCCGTTAGTGCCCATGACTTGCCCGGGTTCATAAATTGAAGTCTGTGTTTCGTTTCGTCGGTCGTACGTAACGTCAAACTCGCAATAGGGTGCCGCAAAGAATGACGCATTGGTCGACCTCCGGTTTTCAACGGAACAATTTGAGGTACTCTAAGCATACCTTCATGACGATATAACCTCCAATCTAGGACCTATTAATCTAACTAAGGACCTATTGCTCCTGTAATCGATGGCTCCTACAGTCAACACACGATGACACGTTCTCAGACAAGCAGGGGCTTGATTCTGTAACGCAATGGCGTTGGTGTGTCGATGGTTGGCGATCGGAGCTTGGCGATCAGTTTGGCTATCTCGTCCTTCGAAGGCGCCATCGAAATAACGAGCTAGCGGTGGTTTAGCCGTTTGAGATATTCTAATTTCAAATTAAAATGTCGGGTTTTTTTTTATTTTATTAGAAAATCGCGAAACCGTGAGAGATACGATACGACAATGCTACTGTACCAAGTCAGCAACTAAAGTACCAAAACCGGTAAGACCAGTTTTAGGTCCCCATATGATTTTGCCCATTGCCCTTTATCACAATAGTTCAGAAATAAAAAAAGTTAAAGAAACCGGTTTTTTTTTGTCTTTTGAATACTGCATTGTTATGGATTCTACCTACTCAAACGACAGAAAATGTTCTGTGGTGCCAAAAAACTCTATCCCGCTGTAAAAAGTTAAAACGATCACCTAAAAAGTACGAATTTTTGGGTTATAAAAAACGAACTTTCAACCACGCTCGGCCAAAAAAATATGTATTTTCTTGATCAACGGAGTCTTTACAACTAACTAATAAGTTACCAGCCCTGTACGACAAAAAAATACTGAACATATACATTTACACTTTCAAAGTCAAAAAACAAAAAAAAAACATTTTTCACAGACTCAGCGAATCTACTCTATCAGGCTACCAACTCCCAGCCAGGACGTGCAGCATGGTAAGCCCGAGATAGGCCCTTCTCTATGCAAAACTGTCAACTTGTCGGTCGGGCTCGAGTTGGCTCTACGCCAACATGGCGATGGAGACTAAAATTCAACATTTTTATTCATAATTGCAATATATACTTTCTGCTCGACATGACCCTAATCTATTGCCATCTCGAATCCCGCCTGCCATGCTCGCACAAAAGACATGGCACGTCTGTCACTCGAGTTCGAGAGAGTGTCAAAACGACCATGCTAAGCCTACTGGTACGAAAAAATATCTCGATTGGTCACCACCAGCTCTCAACCTATAATCAAATTATGTAGTAGAAGTGTAGGAATGTTTCTTTATGAGTATTTTCAGTATAATGGTCCTTATCAGAGCGGGTGATGTCATTGGTGGGCGATAAGGGATGACTGGACAGTGGAAGTGGACGGGCCTGGTCATCGCTATTTGCGGCCTTAAGCTAGACGTCCATTAGCGGCAGATCGGGCCAGGTCGGGCCGAGGCAGGCCGCAACTTAAAATCCACCTGCCTGCATTTATATGAAACAGCGTTCATCCACTAGCGGCGGACTATTGTGCTGCGTGCGGCCCGCCCCGCCCCTATCCGTCGCTAGTGGACGTCGTTGTCTCACATAAATACAGGCAGGCGGATTTTTGCGTCGGAATCTTGCGATGCGCCCCGGCCCCGGCCCGATCCGCCGCTAATGGACGTCTAGCTTTAAGGAATGGAAACCCAGTCAATAAGTACTACAAACACACTCAGCAATGCGCAATTTTTGTAATATGGATTGTTTAACCACCATTTAGGTATGTGCGAGGAAAAATATCGGTCCATTTTAGGTACCGTGTAAGTCCTTTTCTAACAATGATTTGAAGCTAAACTAGCTGGCTTTGGGATGGGGTTGAGACATACGTGTAGCGACCCCTGTCGGGCGCCCAGTAAACTGCTACATACTCGAGCTGTCAAACGCTACTCGCTACAATCCTGCATCGCGCCAGCAAAATGTTTCTCGTAAATCTGAGTATGTGAACTTGACGCTGAAGTGTCAGTTTTTCAAGTTGAGTCGTCGTTTTTCTGAGTCGCAGTTTTTCTCGACTCTAGCTCGCGTAACTGACATTTAGCGTCGACTCAAGTCTTGCTCGCGCGCGCCCATGCTAAAGAGTCAGAAACCAAATGTACCATGCTAAGATGGCAGCCGTAGAGACGGGTTTGGTCGACATTCTGGTCTTATATTTTCATACAATATCTCTACAGCAGCTATCATCTAGCTAGAGGTCCTCTGATGAGAAAAGTAGACAACGATTTCTGCTACGGAACCTTACAAACAGAGTTCTTCTCGCACTTGGCCGCGCCCCACACGAGGCATTGTCGAAACTGCCAAAACAAAACATGTGCCGCACAGATGTCCTCACTGATTTACCCTGCCGCCGCGAATTAGGCAAAAAGAAGCCTTGTAGCAAAGGTCCTTGGGTGCAAAACTGGATGTTTTTGTGATTGTTGAGTCACTAACCAATGCTTGTGAGGAAGTTAGGTTAAATATTTCCGCTGTGCACTAGGGTGCACGAATAAATCCCGCACAAGAAAAGAGTCCCCATAAATATTTATTTTATTCTGTTTTTTTAGTATTTGTCGGTTCTAGAATCTGGAATCTAGGCCTTAGATCCTAAAAATAGTTAAGCTTAGGGATTCTCATTTGACGGCTCGTTTTTAGCAAAAAAACGCATCCAAAAAGAAGATATGTTTTTTTTTTTCATTGCAGGCGCTAGTTGTGCGTCCTACTGGGCCTTAAGGCTCGGTATAAGGCTAACTAGCGCCACCAATGTTAAAAAAATCATATCTTCCTTTAGAAGAAGTTTCTGAAAAAATCCTAAGATGAGCCTATGCGCCATGCTTTTCTAGATATTTAAGTGTAGGTACCCAACTCAATTTCTAGTCTTAAGCTAAAAATGTTTCGATAACCGCCAAAAACGGCCGTTTTTGGCGGTTATCCAAAATTTTTTAGCTTAAAAGTAAATTTCGAAGAGGGTATCTACACTTAAAAATCTAGAAAAGCATGGCGCATAGGCTCATCTTAGGATTTTTTCAGAAACTTCTTCTAAAGGAAGATATGTTTTTTTTTAACATTGGTGGCGCTAGTTAGCCTTATACCGAGCCTTAACAGTCACTAGCTCGAGCTTGACATTAACAAGGGCTCCAGTCGGCTAATGTCAATGTCAAGCTCGAGCTAGTGTCTATACGCGTCTGATTCAGTAGGTACCTACCTACCTCCTCCTTTTTTTAAGTCGGTTTGTAATGTCCACTAGTAGGCCAAGGTGGCAAAAGGTGTTTTGTCGTTTGTTCTGTCTGACTCACTGTTCTATTTGCACATTTTATTTGCGCCTATTTCAGCGGTATTTGTGATGACGGTGAGTTAGCGGCGATACGTAGTTTTAAGCCGAATTTACTTTTACGTTCCTTGCATTTTAAAACGTGCATTTTACATAAGTACGGTGAGTGAAATGAGGTCACGCAACCACGTGAATCGAACCTTGTCTTGCTTATTACAGATCCTATCTAGATCTTCCCTAGACTTCACACAACTTTCAATGTACCTAATCCTAGCATTCACTTATTTCCTTACAAAAAAATCGTTAAATTTTGGGGGCGTCGTCTGTTTTTAGAACTGACTTCAGATTTCTGTTTAATTTTTTATAGCCCTTATACCTCTGATCTTATTTTATTTAGGTTCTATTGAAAAGAGAAAAGACTTGGCTTCTTTAAGATTGAAGTAGGCGATTTTTTACGCGATGCGATGTAGAAATCATACAGTAACATAGAAGCAAAGACCTCTATGTTCTTGTGTGACATTATTATTTGAACCATCCGTGAACGAAATGGCCACCATATGGTAGAATGTACAACACCCTTCAGACTACAGTATTTTAACCTAAACACTCCAAATATAGCCCCCCGGACCGGAACCGAGCCAACCAAGGGTGCAAACACCTTGGGCATATCCTCGTTTGTTTTGTTTTTTAACCGACTTCGCGAAGAAAAAAAACTAAAACCCGTATACCAAAATGCTTGAAACAAGACCTGGGGGTCTACCGGCTAAGACGAAGCCGATTACCATTGGCGAAAATCGAAGAAGCAGGGTGGCTTATCCTTAAAATATACTCATAGGTCGTATTCGGAGGCCATTTTTTTATTATTAAAAAGTTTAACGAAAGAGACATTTGGCGTTTCCTACCTGGAGGAGTCCAAACTTGTTAATACATTATGTTTTGAAAAGACTTCTTGAATTTTTTGGAAAACAGCAGTGGCCAAAGGTAATGGTGTAGTAGGTATATTTTTAGAACCGGCCCTTTCATTTGATACGTACGACACACGCACGATAGATTTCTGAAAAAAAAAAACCATACAAAACATTGATGACGTCATAAGCATAGGAATATTTTTTTAAACTACCGCTCAAAATGATTGTTATAACCTAAAGTACCTGAGTACCAAACGGCAGTCCTATACATCGATTTGCTTTATTTCGGTCGAATTTGCGTTGTAGGCCGTCCACTCCACTATTCATAACAAAGGAAACCAGAAGTCTTCAACTGTCTCAATTTGTCTAAGTTCTGCTTAACTTCGACATCTAAACGTGACCTTTGTTTCGTCTCAAATTCAAACGACACCAAATGGGGCCACCATGGGGCTAATTCTCGGGAATCTCGCATTCGACACATCTCGAATCTCGACTGTTCCGGACTACTAGAGTCATATCGAGCGAAAAAGGCAAACATCTCGCAGAAATCTCATGCCTTGTCGAGGATGACTTCGTGAGAATAGGAGATGTAACATTTGCCGCAAAATGAGATTTTTCCTTCGAGATGAGCCGAATGCGAGATTCCCGAGAATTAGCCCCGGCGCGTCCGCGTTTGCTACGAGTGCGACAGAGACGGCCGCAGCGCGAGCGAGAGGGACGGCGGATCGTCTCGCAGGTGGCGGCGCGTGCGCCGATTATTCGGGCAAGTTCAAGATCACGCGCGGAGCGGTCGCTTTTCCATCTCTTGTCTTTTTATGGCACTTTTATGGACCCGGTTGCTTCTCTGTCAACAGATCTCTGGTTCGAATCTCGGATACATGAGCATGTTACTATTTTACTTCGAAATCAAATACAACGTGTTACAAAAAACCCTAACCCTTTTTACAGGGTGTAACCTACTGATCAAAAGGATGTCTATTCTGTATCAAAAAGTTGAAAAAAAAAATTTTTATTGCTTTTATAGGTAACTCTTTTGCTTTTGATTTATGGGTCCATGAAACCTGAAATAGATAAAATTTTTATTTTTTATTATTCAGGCTATCAGGTCCTCTACGGGCTATGTGTCCGAAGAACATTGAGATACGTCGTTGACATATTGATAGGTAGGATACAGCCAGTTTAGAATAAAATATTCTTCATCCAAGGACGCGAGGGCATTTCCAAAACCCAAGCGAATCTCGCAGACGACGATATTTCTCGACAAAAACAATTTAATTGCCTTCAATTAATTCCCCTGGGCCAAGGAATATCTGCGGGGCCGAGCCCTGTCTCCGTGAGATCACCATAGACCCACTGAACATGAACGATCAGAAGGTAGACTTAGATTAGACAACTACTAAATGAAAACATTTTAACCCCCGTGCCCGATAAGCAAAATGCTTCAAATTAGTTAAAAATCAACAACAGCCGGGACCAACGACGGCTTAAGAGGCCCCTCGAGGACCGTGGGAACTCGGCGATGGGCAAGCGCGTGAAACACTGTTTTCTATAGCTGTTTCACCCAGAGCGAGACGGGGCGCGGGAAAAGTGAGAGGCAATGCGGCTGTATGAGTCTACGTGTATGCGAGTATGTAGTTGTAGTTATAACGTAATAGATCTATTTT
The DNA here is from genome assembly GCA_949319315.1 of Zelleria hepariella. Taxonomy (NCBI): domain Eukaryota; kingdom Metazoa; phylum Arthropoda; class Insecta; order Lepidoptera; family Yponomeutidae; genus Zelleria; species Zelleria hepariella. The sequence continues at coordinate 19,150,816 of OX439386.1, read as the reverse complement.
CCCAAATTTTTTCGTAGTTCAGCTGCCATTTCTACATTTTATTAGCTATTTCAAAAATCTTTTTTTTTACAAGTACAATACATTATTGATGTTCCCAAGGTAATTAGACTCCAATAGACAGTGTAATAATGTAAGTAAATAACAGCTGAAAGTAACACCTTTTTAGCGCGAAAAACGCATCGCTCTAATTTCTTTCAGGCAATTTTTTTAGTATAAAAACCTTTTGCAAACCTCCGTATTGCGGACCTCCACTAGCGGTCACCCATCTATGGACTGACCGCGCCCGATGTTGCAATCGATTAACCTTCGATTTCTGAATTGAGAATTTTGCTAAGCAAATACTTTACTATCGTTCTGTCACGCTCTTTTGTGAGAGAAATCTGCAGAGACAGGACGATACTTACCTATTTGCTTAGCGAATTTCTCAATTCAGAAACCGGCAGTTAGAATGTTAAGAGGCTAGTTCAACTAGGCTGTGACTGTGAGCGTTTTGATGTTGACAATGATAGAAAACAAAAGAAACCGTGACGGGGCAGCGACCACATTCCGGTCGCTGAAAGAAACGTTTTCTGGCTCGTTTTACAGAATATTTTTCAACTCCCAGGCTCGGAATGTATGTTGTTACTAGTATCATACGGTCTCTTGCTTCTAAATACAAGCACTCGCTGCAAACAATAGTTTTGTATCCTTGCATAACAAATTCTCAAATCGCTAGTTCACTCACAGTTCGGGACGAAGTATTAGTTATTCTGTTCATTCTACTCTGTGTCCGTACGGCTCATAATCACAGTGGTGTGGTGACGCAATGCCAACCGCCAAGAAGGTTTTTTTTTGTTCTTTTTTCGAATCGCGCCGGACCGTTTGGCGGTTTCGTTTTTATTTTTCTGAATTTGAACTTTTAACATTTGGAACAATCGGCCGGGATGCCACAATGGGGTGGAAACAGCGCGCCGTACACACCGCCAGGAGTTCTGCGTTCTGCGTTCAGCGTCCAGAGTTCTGCGTTCCACGTTCAGGGTTCTGCGTTCCGCGTTCTTTCTAATGTATGGGGTTGCTTGGAACCGTTCACACTGAAAGCTGTCAGAACGCGGAGTTCTCGTGAAGCAAATCTGAGAACTCTAAACGTGGAACTCCTGGGCTGTGTGTCCGGCGCCTTAGAAAGAAAGAGAGAATTCGAAACATTCATTGAAAGGGATGGTGATTAACGATGAAGTGTGACAAAACATCAATGAGCCGTTTTCAGCACAAATTCACAACAGATGCTTGACGCAAAATTGCCCTTGATAATAAGGAGCATGATCTCCTATAGATCCATAAAAAAATGCCAAGTCCAAACAACAAACAAACCAACAATAAATCTCTTCAATTTTGAAACCAAAATGGCGTCATGGCGTCATTTATACCGCTAGTTCACCTTGCAAGGTGATATTATTATCAAACATTTGTTTTGTCAGCAATTAGGCGACCAAGTACACAGATAAGAAGAGATAGCAACACGGTAGGGCGGGGAATTGGGTTATGTCAAGCAAGATGGTCCTTCGAACCGGATGCTACTGGCCTTGGCGTAGGGCTTTTGTTTTGTATGGTTTCCGATAGCATTAACAACATACCGTCACCCATAGATCCACAAAGAGGCAAACAGATTTAATCTGGCACAGGATTGAGATGTGGTATGTAGCAATGTTAATTATTAGCGTAGTTACCGTGTCACACCGACGAATAGTGTTAAGTTAGCAATAAGTTGTATTTAAAATAAGTTATTCTACGTAAAATGTAGCACTCTATACCCGACTACACCACAATAAACATGTGAATCTTATCCCGCGTTTCACCATCGAGAACCCTCAATCTCAACATACTTCATGGCTACCCTGCCAGGACATACTACATACTTCAGGATCGTGAGCGGCGGCGTGAGCATGAAGAGGCCTTTACTCAGTAGTGGGTGTCAACAGGCTGATGATGATGATGTTAGTTAATCGTATGACGTAGCTTGGCTTAACGATTGTTATTATTCAACAACAACCGGGACCCACGGTTTCACGTGCCTTCCGAAGCACGGAAGCGCTCAGATATTATTGCCACTAGCGGTCACCCATCCATGGACTGACCGCACCCGATGTTGCTTCGATTAACAATCGATTAAGAATTTAAGAATGGCCAGTCCAACCAGGCTGTGAGTGCTTCGTAATGATGATAATATCGAATCTTACAAGGTTCCTTGTATCTTACAAGGTTCGTAGTACATACAATGTGTTATACAGCTAGTGGCGTCAGCCCAATGCGGTCACCTCATCTGCGTTTCAATGCGATGAACGCATACGATACCGGTTATTGGGTGATACGAAGTACGAAGACACGATGTTTCAAATCGTGTGTTTTGCCATTGCCATCTAATCCGCCACAGAATACCAATCAATGATTGAACGTTGATCTTGTGCTGAAGAGACATTGTTTCGCACTCACGTATTACGTCATCAATCATCATACAATATTTAGAAACATGTCGGCACTACTCCGGTGTCTGAGTGGTCGCTTCACCCATCTACATAGTGTGAGGTAGTGGCCACTGCTAGTGTCAGTGTTTTTAGGCCACCCAAAGTTGTGAGTGTAGGTCCCAGACGCATCTAAAGTGCGGCCAAAATATGGTTCCCCACCCTAAAACGGCTGTTTTTGGCGTTTTCGGAAAGCTGTCAGGTTTTTGGTTCTAGGTAGTAAAAATAGCTCCAGGACCACCAGAAAACGTCCTATGAAAGAAGCTATGATTGATTTTCTGTGGTGGCGATAGTTTGACCCCTAAAAGCCTCGCTCACTTAGGTTACTGGATACGTCCCTTCCCTCTGATGCGCCACAGCCTAGTTGGACTTGCCATAGTTAAGCAACATCGGGAGCGGTCAGTACACGGATGGAAGACCGCTAGTGTCAATAATATCTGAGCGCTTCCGTGCTTCGGAAGGCTCGTAAAACCGTTGGTCCCGGTTACCCCACTGTATCACAGGCTAGTTCCTTGGCAGCCTGGTACGTCACAACATCCACCTTCTCTTTAATTTGGTCACACTTCTCCTTGACCTTCCTCAACCTCTCTTTCCTTCTATTATATTAGTTATGAATTTGTCGTGACGTAGCAAGTGGCCCAGCATCTTTCCTCTTTTGCATTCTATTGTCCTCAGCAATATTTTCTTCTCCTTTATTCTTTTCACTAAAGTAAAGTAAGGCTCTCTAAACCCTCTACTGAACAGTTCTACGCTGGAACTTGTGGGATTTTATTTTCCCGCTAGTTCTACAGTAGAACTAGTGAGTCTCCACATTTCGGCCACACCAAACTCGTCAGTTCCAAGGCTTCTATAAATAGGAGCGAGTATTAATGTAAACAGCGCTTTATCACAGTGTCAAGTTAGGATGAGCTCACTCACACTGTGACCTTGCCTTGCCGCTACAGCCTCCGAACACAGCTCGGGACAGAAGTTACACTTATATTCACTTTTAATGATTCGCGATATTTAAACATTATTGTATTCGAAACGGCAGCTGTAACGCGGCCGAAACGTCGGGATAAATAAGGTTATTAATTTGCCTAAAAACCAATCGCGATTCGACCCGTTTCGAATAGAAGTTACACTTGACGCACAGAAGAGGCGCAAGAAGGCACGGCACAGTCTCTTTCAAAGAATAGTATGACCAAGCGTCGTCGTACCTAGTCGTTATTGAATAGTACCCATAGGAAACTGAAAAGCTCTCTCGTAGGTAGGTAATCGTATGAGGTAGTGGCCACCCCAGTACGTGCAGCATGGTAAGCCCGAGATAGGCCCTTCTCTATGCAAAACTGTCAACTTGTCGGTCGGGCTCGAGTTGGCTCTACGCCAACATGGCGATGGAGACAAAAATACAACATTTTTATTAAAAATGGCAATATCTACTTTCTGCTCGACATGACCCTAATCTATTGCCATCTCGAGTCCCGCCTGCCATGCTCGCACAATAGACATGGCACGTCTGTCACTCGAGTTCGAGAGAGTGTCAAAACGACCATGCTAAGCATACTGGTGTCAGAGTTTTTAGTCCGCCCAAAGGGCCTCTGACATGGCTTAACGATTGTTATTTAATCAACAACAACCGGGACCAACGGTTTAAAGTGCCTCCCGAAGCACGCAAGCGCTCAGATATTATTGCCACTAGCGGTCACCCATCCATGGACTGACCGCGCCCGATGTTGCTTAACTTTGCCAATCGATTAAGAACGGCTAGTCCAACTAGGCTGTGAGCCCTTCTGAAAAGGGCTAGATAAGTAAAGGGCAGCGCACAACGAAAAGGTAGCTCGCTTGCGCCGCGCTACGCCTCTTGTGTATAGTTCACGTCACATCCCTTTCGTGCGTTGAGTTTTGGCCAAATAGTGGCCTAAAGGTTGTTGGGTCGATGATATTGTAAAGACAGCGGGAGGACAAGGGAGGACAAGAAGGCTTTACTTATGGGCTGGATAGTTTGAGATCTTGTTTAGGACTCTCTGTAGTCGACCTTCTGTCACTATCACATCAGCCCTTTATGTGTTCGCAATAGGCAGGAGCCATAATGCTTGTATGTGTGTGCTTTTCCCGCCAAACGGCACGTAGCTCGCATTCTGTCACGGAATCGGTTCAGAAATTGCACTCTAGTTTTTTGTTATGGACTGTTTGTGGACTGTTATTGTTTTAAGAGCACTGAAACAATAATCTGCTTGCACACAAGGCAGGCAATAGCCGATTCACGAGCTAGACGCATAAAGAACTGTAATGACTCCAAGGTTGTTTTTTTTTTCGATTTTGAGGATAAGCAGGGGCGAATGGCCCGTTTCCGTATTCAACAGTTAAAAGCTTTATTCAAAGCCCAGTAGAAGGACAAAACCGGGATTTCCTCGTTTTTCTCCTACAACCAGCCAACTAATTGTCTACCTAGAATTAGAATCAGAATATTCTTTGCTGTGCTACAAAAACATTAAAAGGACCGACGGCATCAATAAATCGTAATTGAAGCCGTCAACCGGGAGCCTATTTTGTCACCATTGCGTTACAGGCTAAGGCCCCAGGTGGCAACAGACATCGATGCGTGCGCGCCGGTCCGGGAAGGGAAGACCGGTCCGCGGCACACAAAATGGGTTGTGGCCACGGGACAGGCGGTTGTACCGAACGGTTCACATGCTGGCGCCACCATTCGCCGCCACCGACCAAAGGTGTGTCACACGGTCCATTCCATCCATTCAGTCATTCCCTCAATGCTGAGGATCGTGACCTCATTGAAGTTGGCAGAGAGTAGAGTTCTCCATTGCGCTCTATCACTCGCGATGTGGATCAGTTTGTGCAGGTGTTTTTGCGTGGCTTTGGTTATAATATACGTCCATCTAGCGGGTGGTCTGCCTCGAGCTCTCTTTCTCTCCACCTTTCCCGTCATAATTTGTTTTTCCAGGCTATCAGGTCCTCTACGGGCTATGTGACCGAAGAACGGTCACACGGTCAATCAGCGAAATTTTTAACTGCATGCGGGGAAGTGGCCTGTCAGGTGGCTACTTCGACTAAATTGAAGCAGACTTCACTTTTATTTATCAGATTCAAGAGTCGTTTTATCATTTTGATCTTATGTTGAAGCCCCAAAAACAAAACCTACACCCCAACTGAATGTCGAGGCTCTCCTCTTTGGGTAAATACTAAGTCATTTGCAAATGGGTCGGCCGCCTGTTTCGTGGCCGCACAGGGATCTAGCGTTACAGTGGGCAAGTTCACCCCGTTATATGTGCCACTGAGATAATTGCCCAAGAATGTGTTAAACTTCCTACGGAGGAGTGTTTCTAGCTTTCCTTCTGATTGGAGTAATCTTTATGGACGACCGAGTAGGTTAGCCCTTGGTTGCGGTAACATACGCAATCATTAACCCGGCTCATGGGGTAATAGAGCCCCCTTCTCTATCTCCCACATGAGTAATTCCAGTCCGACGCGTCCTCGTCGCGGGGGTGGGCACCACTCACTCCAGTAGGCCGGAGCGAACTGGTGGCTAAGTTCGGCAGGGACCCAGTTCCACAGGGTATAATGTGGACCCCGAGCCCAGGGTTACGGGTGAAGACCACAACGGCTGCAGCGGCAAAGATGGCACCCATCAACTTGGCAATGTAGGCGGAAGAGGCAAGTCACAAGGACTTTATCTTGGACCCTGACAGAGGGCAGCAGTACCTGTCAGTACTACCCAGGGGCGGAGGTTAAAAACTGGTACGGCTCTGGAGTAGACTATTCTGAGCGCAGCTAAAAAGCGAGACGGTCAGAATACTGCGGAGCAGAAGGCAACGGGAAACCACTGCTCTACATTCCCACAAAAGCAGCATGAAAATGTCAGATCACAGTAATACCGTTCTTGACAACGGGCTTCCACGATGTAAAATGCCGTGGCGGTCTGAGTCCGGCAGAGGTGGACGCGGCAAGGCTACCCCGGTCGTCATCAGGCGAAACCCTTGCCAGATTGGAACGTGGAACGTAAGAACCATGTTAACCGATGGGAAGCTAGAAGAATTAAAAATGGAAATGGAAAGGAAGAAAATAGATATATTGGGATTGGCGGAAGTGAGATGGAAGGGTAGTGGAGACTACTGGAGCGATGACTATAGAGTAATATATACAGGAAATGAAAAAGGAGGCGAAAATGGCACGGCGATTATACTCAATAAAAAATATGGAAATAAAGTAGAAAATACCATTCATCACAGTGAAAGAATAACGGCCGTTAAAATAAAGACTACACCAGTAGACATAATTATAATACAAGTATATATGCCAACTGGAAGGTATCCAGATGAAGATATTGAGGATATGTATGAACAGATTGATGTACTGATAGATGCAACAAATGGAAAAGACTACCTTATAGTAATGGGGGATTTTAATGCAGTTGTAGGAGAGGGTAAAGAGGAAAACTATATAGGAAACTATGGCCTAGGGAAGCGCAATTCAAGAGGGGAAAGATTGATACAATTTTGTAAGGAACGAGAAATGACTGTTATAAACACGCAATTCAAACAACCAAAACGAAGACTTTATACATGGAAAATGCCAGGAGATCTGGGTAGATACCAACTTGACTACATATTAGTAAAGCAAAAATACAAGAATCTGATTACACAATGTAAAACATACCCAGGGGCTGACCTTAACACAGATCACAATCTACTACTGGGTAAATTTAATATAGAACCAAAAAGAGGTAAAAGAATCGCAAAGCCAAAGAAAATTGATCTCACTAAGTTAAAAGATGTCTCAAGTAAGCAACGAGTGCAATATAGTAATAATCTAGGATATAAGTTAGAAGAGTATAAAAACAAGAACCTAGATAATAATAAATATAGTATTGAAGAGAGGTGGACGAATATGAGAGATATTATACGAACTAGTGCTGAAGAAAATCTGGAGAAAGAAAAAATAGTACCACGCAAGAAATGGCTTAGTGAAGACATAATAGAGTTAATGCTTAAGAGAAGGAAACTCCGCACGAAAACAGACGACGAAAGCATGACTGAATACAAAATTTTGACAAATAAAATAACACTGGAATGCAGAAAATGTAAAGAACAAGACATTGAGAAATGCTGTAAAGGTATAGAAGAATACATGAAGAGAGGTAAAATTGATAAAGCTTATAACATAATAAGAAATATGGAAAAACCTAAATGTACTAGAAGCACTGCGATCCTAAATGAACAAGGACGTATCCTAATAAACAACAAAGATATACTAGAAAGATGGACGAGATATATTGAAACACTCTATGAAGGAGATGGACTATCTGAAGACGATATAGAGTACGAACAAGACGTAGATCCAGACAAACTAGGACCAGACATAATCAGAGAAGAATTCGATTATGCGCTACAGGGCATTCAAAATGGGAAGGCAGGAGGAGAAGATAGAATCTTAATAGAGTTAATTAAACACGCTAATAAACCTATTATTGACGAAATATTTCAAATTGTGAAATCCATCTACGAAGCTGGAACAACACCAACAGACTTCAACATCACTAAAATAATAGCCCTGCCCAAGAAACCTAACACTTTAAAATGTGAAGAGCATAGGACCCTAAGCCTCATTTCTCAGGCCTCTAAAATAGTACTTAAAATAATTCAAAACAGAATAAGAAGCAAAACTGAATTCTGCCTAGGAGACGACCAATACGGATTCAGACAAAAGAGAGGAACAAGAGAAGCCGTCCTAGCCTTAAGACTATTGATAGACCGAAGAATGGACCTAGGACTAGACACAAACATAGCTTTTATAGATTTAGAGAAAGCGTTTGACAAAGTTGATTGGAAAATGATGATGAAGAGCTTAAAAGACGCTGATCTGGACTACAGAGATAGGAAGATAATATACGAGCTCTACAAGAACCAAGAAACAATAATAGAAATTGGAGAAGAAAAAGGAAAAGCCAAGATCAGACAAGGAGTTCGCCAGGGATGCTCACTGTCACCACTACTTTTCAATATATTTATAGAAACAGCTATTAATAAAATACTGGAAGAAACAGCTGAGGGAGTCGTATTTAATGGAGAAAGAGTGGTCTTTATCAGATTTGCGGATGACATTGCAGCTGTTGCCGATAACACCAGTGATCTAGAAACACTACTTAATACTATGGATACCATATTCAAGGAACACAGTCTGAAAATAAATATAAATAAAACAAAAGTTCTAATTACATCTAAGAAACCGACCCCTCCCACAGCTAACATCAAAATTAACGACACTCCTATACAGCAAGTTAAATCTTTTAAATACCTAGGCAGTATAATAACCGAAGACTCCAGATGCACCGCAGATATCAAAGCTAGAATTGCAATGGCGAAACAAGCTTTCCACAAAAAAGGATATATATTAAAATCTAAAAATATATCAAAGACCATCAGAAAGAGACTTATTCTTTCCTATGTATGGCCCATGGCACTTTATGGGTGCGAAACATGGACAATGACACAGAGGGAACGGGAAAGGCTGGAAGCTTTCGAGATGTGGTGTTGGAGGAGAATGGAGAGGATATCTTGGACGGAAAGAGTGTCAAATGAGCAAGTCCTGGAAAGAGTAGGGGAGAGGAGAACGTTGATGAAGACAATAGAATGCAGAAGAGGAAAGATGCTAGGCCACTTGCTACGTCACGACAAATTCATAACCAACATAATAGAAGGAAAGATAGAAGGAAAGAGAGGTAGAGGAAGGCCACGGAGAAGCTACTTTGACCAAATTAAAGAGAAGGTGGATGTCGTGACGTACCAGGCTGCAAAGGAACTGGCCTGTGATCGAAGTGCATGGAGAATGCTGCACCGACAAGAGGATAACTCTTAAATATAATGATGATGATGAGTAGGTTAACAGGATACGGTCTTAAAGAGGAGGGTACCTCGTACATTGCGCATTGCCAATGAAAAAAAAATCATGTCTTCTTTTTGGAAGCATTTTTTGCTGGCCATCGGGCTATCAAATTAGAATCCTTAGGCAATTTTTACGATCAAAGGCCTAGATACCAGATCCTAGAACCTACAAATAAACCTGCAAAAGAAAAAATGGCTACTTTTTGACTTTCCAAATTGTATTCATAGGTTTTAGGGTCTGGAATCTAGATTCTCATTTGACAGTTTGTTTTTGGCAAAAAACGCATCCAAGAAAAAAAAAATCTTCGGCGGCGCTATACCATCAGCATTGCCACAACAAGCCCCTTGTAGTGTAGGAGATAAGGCCCTTACATCTACAATAATGAGATGATTGAGACGATGTGTAGGTACGTCCAGTGGCACCTTCACTCACACTAGATCAAAGCCGAGTGTAGGAGATAGCTCGTTCGGTATACAGGGTTATTGGAAATTCAATCTATTCCCGTTAGGAGGTTATAGAAGAGACTATTCCCAATTTCGCCCCAAATTGGCGTATTGGCGTAAAAAAAAATCCAGTACCCTCAGGGCGTCTATGAGCTGAAGTAATACCAATTGGTTAAAGAAAATTATTAAAAAAAAAAGTTTGTATTGTTTGTCATTCCTAAATGTGCTCATGTTTTTTGATTAGATATTTTTGGTTAGAGTATCTAGAATCTAGAAGATAGTAAATCCAGTCAACGAGTTTTAAAAAAATACCATATTTTTTTTAATTCAGTATGATAGCATTTTGTGAAATTATCTCTGAAATGGTCAATTTTGGGACTGGGCATTATGGTGCGAAATTGGTTGCAAATAGTCCCTTTTGCAACCTCCTAACGGGAATAGTGCGAATTTCCAATAACCCTGTATAGTTTCATAGATTAACCAATTGGTATTACTTCGGCTCATAGATGCCCTGAGGGTATTGGATTTTTTTTTTACGCCAATCAAGTGGTTAATGTTTTTCATTTTGCCTAATATTGAGCCCAGTTGGAGCACTTAGTTAAAAGAAATTTGAGCAGAAACATCACATTCCAGCTCTGGTGTTGAGCAATGGAAATTTTATGATGGAAAGGCATTGGAATTAGGCAATGGAATTAGAATTGGGGTGTAGCGTTGGGGGTGCTATGCGCCAAGAACTTATTTCTAAAGTATGTAAACTTCAGTTGGTCAACGGTTTCGAAAGAAACAATTATATTGTAATCTCTCTTTTAGGGTTCCCACGATACAGGCTAGGTCTAGTGTGGGAATCACCATCTAATCCTGTTAATTTAAATTTGTCGAAAAATCGCTATGTACCTTCCTATCTTGATTTGAAAACTTGTTTGTGTAATCTTAAAATACCTATGTATACTGTGCATGCTTTTTTGTGTAAATAAATAAATTATCTTACCTTATAAAGGATATTTTTTGTTACATATATGCCTCCCATTGCCCCTATTCGTATACCCCAACACCTGCATGCTCCCCACTTGTCCCACAAACCGAATGACAGGGTTCCCCTTGAATAAAAAGGTGAGGTACATTCTTAGTTTTGAACTATAAAAACCTAAATGTGCCCAGATAAATCTAAATAGTGTTGTGGGTAATCTAGTACAATGAACCTGGAAGGCAATTAAGTCATAGGTCAAGAGAAATGCACACAACACAACACAACAGACTCGTGCAGAGATAGGTGTGCCTGCAAACTTGCAAAGTAGGACTCCGCGTAATCCACTTATAAAAACCGGAATCTAATTAGCTGTAAAGGTAAATATCGCGAAAAACTGATGTCTCACCTGCAACCGGGCGAAGTGACTGCGTCTTTTTAGCAAATCCCAGCAGAATTCATCCAAAAACACGCTTGTAAACTAAACTGCACTTAACTTCCAACTTGTTCACACACCATTAGCGAGGGCAAAACAGTTGTCAATCACTTAATCACACGATTATTAGCGTCGGTTTGTAAAACGGCGGTAAATAAGGCACGGCCCGCGCGTATTTACTAAATTTACAACTAAAAAACAAGAAAAGTAACACGTAAGTTGCACGCAACGCAACGAACCACACCGACAAAAACTTGAAACAAAAGTTGTCGCGCGATGACAGTTCGTGGCGCTGCCATCGCGTAGTTAAGTTGTTCCGTTTCGAGTTACAAAGCCATCATACTAAAGCGTTTAATATTATTATTTTTCTAATTTTCTAAAATCCATTTTGAAAATATACTATTAAAACGAAAAGTTCAGGTAAAATTGTAAGTTTATTTTATTAAAATATCGAGTAAAATCCAATAAATACCAATATGTGTAAAAAATATTGTCCGATTCGGAACTCCAAATCTTTTCATTCAACATTCCTCCCCCAAATGAGGCATTTGCGCGGAACCGGTTTGGCCTCTCCCAAAACAACAGAGGCTGTTCTGTTGCATGTCCATCGAAGACTTTGTGCTCCAAATAAATATTCACAACAGAAAGAACTACGCAATGTATTATTTTTTCAACGGGTGACGATATTTGTTGGATATCTGCACTTATGCGATACACTCATTACAGCCTCCTTTGGATTGTTACTGTAACTTAGATTATCTAATCTAAACAAATCACTTCATTCCGTTCGCTGCTTCAATCAGATTTTTTTCGTAGTTTTAAAAAAGGTTTCAACTTTCAAACTACTAGTAGCGACATCTGTGAGCAAGAAATGAAACTAGTCGCCTGATTTAGTACATTACTGCCGCGATCTGTAATGAGTGCGTTTCTGGCGCGCTTTTGATGGCCGACAGAGCGCAGCGTAGCGCAGCTCAAGGCCCTCACAATGCGGTCAGCATTGCAGCCCTTGATGGACAAGCTGAAATGAAGGCCGAGACCGAAGGTCGAGGCCTTTATAGCGCGGCCAGCAAGGGCTGCAATGATGACCAAACTTGAGGGCCGAGAGCGTAGCTAAGCTAAGCTCGAGGCAATCATAGCGTGGCCCAGCGTTACCAGATTGGGTATTTTTCTCGCAATTCTGGGTAAAAATTTGGCTCCTGGAGAAAATTTGGAGAAAAGAAATCTTTGGAGAAATGTTTGGAGAAAAAGAAAACACAGTGGAGAGTTTTGGGTACTTAATTTTTTAAATAGTTTTGGGTAGAAATGACGTCATAGATGAAGAGGATAATAATATGGTTGTCATGAATATATAAAATTTATTTGAATAAACTTTCTTTATACGATTTAGTTTGTTTTATGTCAATACCATAGACAAAAAGTTTAGTTAAACTACAGTGAATGCCATTTGTTTGTAGTTTTACTGGTAGAACCACTAACAAAAACATTGTCTTTAATACTACCAGGCGAAATATGCCTTAGAATGAGGGAAAAAACGAGCCTTTGGGTAAAACCATGGAAAATAGTATCGTTTTGGAGAAAAAAATATTTAAATTTGGGGAGAAACAGAAAAATGCATCTGGCAACCCTGGCGTGGCCAGAAGCGCACTCATTGCAGACCAAGGCTTGTATAGTGCTTTACTCAAACAATGCGAGTAATTAAAATATTAATTAGAATAGTAATTAACATAGTAATTTAATTAGCTTACCATTTGTCGTAGATTAAGTACTTTTTGTCGATTTTCCATTCCGCAAACTTTTTGTTGGTAAGCTTGCTTGTATTTTTCTTTTGACTTCGGTGGCAATAAATTTCCAATTACTAATTTCGCTTCATTTTGAATGTCCGGCGGTGTTAAACACATTAAATCCGAGGATTCGTCGCTTTGAGAGTTCACTTTTTCAACAAAAACACAGAAAAAAATCACTTCGAACAACGCGCGAAAAGTCGAAAACAATATGGCCGCTCTTTTTTTCTGTGCAATGTGTCGACTGCCAGTACCCATACAGCCTAATTCTAAATAAATACTTTTTGCACCTGATGTTTGAGTTCTATTTATGAAACAAAACTCGACATTAATGTTTTTCTGGCCGCAAAACACAAGACATTAATGAAATTCCATACAACTTTTCTGGCGCCTAATCCAAGTAGCCCGCAAGTCCGACTTTGCTCAAAGAAGGTTGTCGAATTAATGTCCACATTACGAGCTTTTTTGAGTAAATTTTATTTATTTGGTTAGAAATTATCACAATAGATCTACAATAATACAGGATTATTATCTGTTATTTAAAGAAGTCTCTTTGCTTCGGCGCCGTCACGAAAACCAACTTTATTGACCTCCAACTCTTCAACCAACAGCGTCAAGAGTTCCCTGCAAAGAAAGAAACGATTGGGTCACTAACTTCCTTCTTCCTCATCACTCATTTAACAAAGAGAATATTAGGTATAACACGTAACATTTATAATCAGCCCGAACGACACCGCGACAAACGATTACGCGTTTTAGTGCTCACTAGTTGGCGCCACTGTCGAGTTAAGTCCTTATAACGCAATGGTGCCAAAATGGGCTCCAAGTTGACGGCCTCAATTACGATTTATTAATGCTGTTGGTCCTTTTAATGTTTTTGTAGCACAGTCAGCCACACGCTAGGATACCCTTTTTTGTTCGATAGGCGCCCCTTTGCCGCGCGCGGTAAGAGCTGCCTTGGGGTTGTATTATGAATAGAAATAGAAAATAGAAAAAAAAAAAATTTGGTACATGCACCAAAAAGGTAGCCGCTCAGCATAATGCCGTGGCACGCCACGGCGCTGGTTTTCAGCGGATGCCCAAAATATTAAATAAAATAAAATAAAATAAAACAAAACAGAGACACATACATAACAGCATATGCTCTTTGATACGTCATTCCGTTACAGGCTAAGGCCCCTGATATCCTCTCCCTTTCACGAGGGGGCTTCAATGCTTCCACTTACTTAAACAGCAGCCCATCCATATTCCTGCCCAGATATCTGAGGAACAGCCAGTCGGAGTATGTGCAAGCTTGCACGACGGTTGCCAGCGAATGAGGAGGCAGCAGGTTCGAGGACCGCGCCAGCAGGCGAGCGCTAAGCTGGGAGTGCCAGCGGCAGCAAATGTAGGTGAACAAGCGCCAGAATATAGCTGGAAGGTAAGAATAAGTTTATTTGCGTAAAAGGTGATACTCGTACATAGAGTGTTACAGTGGTTCGCCCCAAACTATGAACTCGCGAACCCATATCTCAGCAACCCCTCGACCGATTTGACTCATGTTCGAACTTAAAAATTATCTTTGCCTCATTTACCTGTGAAGCGCTCACAGCCTATAGCCGTTCTTAACCGATTGGCAAAGTTAAGCAACAACGGCCGCGGTCAGTCCATGGATGGGTGACCGTTAGTGGCAATAATATCTGAGCGCTTCCGTGCTTCGGAAGGCACGTTAAACCGTTGGTCCCGGTTGATCCAAAGCCATGTCAGAGAACCTTTGGGTGGCCTTAAAACTCTGACACCAGGGGTGGCCACTACCTCATACGATTACCTACCCATTTACCTGCCTACCAAATTTCATCACGATCCGACTAAAACTCAAGTTATCGTCGAACGAACATTCATACATACAAACATACAAACGCCGGATTGTTCCAGTAGACTCGGAGAACTTCGCTCGCTCGTTCTAGTGGTTCGCCCCGAACTATGAACTCGCGACCCCATATCTCAACAACCCCTCGACCGATACAGCACACGATGGCGTTGTCAGTAAAATAATGTGGAAAAATGGTCACGAGGACTTTTAGAATTTGGCCTTTCATTTGGAGAATCACGTAAGAAGCATGGGGGGTTACCCTTGACGCTATTGCGATCAAAATGAAAAATTAATTTCTCTTTCAATTCGCATAGTAATGCTTTGATTTTAAATAGGTACTTAGTAATGTTTATTCAAAGGTAAGGCTGTTTTATTCAATAAAAACACAAAATGCGTCTTAATTTGTAAAATATTAAATGTAAATTGCGCCATATTGCGGCCGTATTGGAAAAAAGCGTCAAGAGAGGGGCAGGCCTATGACATCAAAATAGTCTCTCACCCAAGATGGAAGCGGCGAACAGCGCCAGGAACCAGTACCACATGGTGACGAAGACCATCTGGTGCACGAGGTTCATCGACATCACGCAGAGCGAGTCGTGATTCTGTACGCTGCCTGACTTCCCGTAAGAGTTGAATTTGCACTTGGTCATCTGGGGGAGGAGTGAGACATTCATAAGTAAGATTTAGCCTGTACTGTCCTGCCTGCTTGTGCATGTCCCGCTAGCTGGGCAAAGGCCTTTTCTCAGAGAGAGCTCAGGGCCCTTAGCCTGTAACACAATGGTGCCAAAATGGGCTGTCAGGTGACGACTTCAATTACGATTTGCTAACGCTGTCTGTCCTTTTAATGTTTTTTGTAGTACAGCAAAGAATATTTTGATTGTAATTCTAGAGGATTAGTTCTCTGGTTGTAGGAGAAAAACGAGGAGAGCCCGGTTTTGTCCTTCTGCCGGGATGCCATTGACCCGCCATTGCGTTACAGGCTAAGGGCCCAGTGCGGATTGGCGGTTCGCGAGCCGGCAACACACGGCCCTAAAATCAGTTGCGATATCGGGACAATGGTGGTGGGGATGAAATCGGCTCGCAGTTCGAATCGGCAGTAGCAAAGGTACCTATAATGCCGAAATCTGACGAATTTTGTATCTCACAGGGCGAGGAAATGGTTGAGAGATGCACCGAAAAACAATAGACAACTAGGTACACACGACAGCAGGTCGACGCAATACACGCTGGCACTCTACTCGGTTACGTTAGGGCGACTTTACAACAAAAGTGTACAGTCTGACGTGCTGTCGTGTGTACATATGGTGAGTTTCCTTCTTTGCAAGTGATGAAGTGACAGATGTTTTTTTTTTTGCCTCATCGTATGTTACTAATAACAGCATACTTTCCGAGCCTGGGAGATCAAAATAAAGTTAAAGCGGAGTATCGGTGGACGGTGGTTATACATATGCTGTGCTCTTACCAAGGGGAATGTTTTCGCCAGCTGCATCTGATCGCTGGTGCCCAGAGGGATGAAGCGGCCGCCCAGCACCAGGTCCAGGAGATAGACCTGCAGCACCAGTTGCGCCAGGTTGAGGACCTCCATGGAGACCAGCCAGGTGGACCAGGTGCGGTTCACGTGCAGCCTGAGGGTCACACATATTCAAATTACTTACATAGAGAAAATTTGAATTTGATTAACTAATTAACTGGGATTAAGTGGGAATTGGCGCTGGATGCTGTAACACAGGCCTATACCTAAGCCTAGTACAGTCGGCCACACGCTAGGATACCCCTTTTTGTTCGATTGCCGCGCGCGGTAAGAACGCCATGGGGTATCTTTACTGTGGCCCACCGTACCTACTACAAGTCAGCAACGGATGCTAACCTTCTGTCACTTTTAATTTGTACAAAATTTTAAACTAAATTCGAATGGTAAATAAATTATTCTTATTCTTATTAAATATGTATTACGAGCGAGCGAAGCAAGCGATATATGGTTTGGATGATGCTACTGCTCCACCTGCGTGTTAGCGCGTTAATTAGCGCGCTAAGTCGTAAAGTGGAACTTATCTTATCTTATGTCTCCGAGGCCAAGCTCAGAGCTCCACCCTTATGCAAAAACCGATGTTTTAAAATCTCACCGAACTATTTCTTTCACGACTCGGGATTCCCGATAAGGCCTGCCACATACAATACAGACGGTATTTCGGACGGAGAAAAATTTAATCGGGACTTCGAACGCAGTGACTGCATACAAATCTATGGACCTACCACACACAAACCTACGGTTTTTTTCAGTTTATTTTGATATGTAGATTTGTATGCAGTTGCTGCGTTTGGAATTCCCATTCGTTTTTCCGTTACGGAAAAAAACCGTCTGTAGATATTTAAGAATTGTGCGCAGGATAAAGAATAAAGGTAACTACTCATCAATCCAAACAAACTGAAACTCACTAAATTGAGGTCACTGCAGACAACCACAAGGCCTGTTATCCCGTTTAACCCATGACGAATCAAAAACCGCAAAATACTTTACGCACTCGTCTCTAGTTACGTGCTCTCATTTTGTCCGCTTTTAAGAGTATTTTAGTTGTATTTTAACTAGTACATAGTAACTTGTAATAGGGCTTTTTAAGACGATTACGGACAAATTAACGGCACCCATAAATTATGAATCTGGATCATATCTGGATACTATCATGAGTAGTCATGATGACGTGATCAAGAAGTCAGTACCTAATGGCGCATTTCGTAAGCACTGCATATTGCACTGCTACATGAGAGCATACTTACTGCTGCATGCATTGCATTATTATATTCATCATCATCATCATTTTCAGCCCACATTTGCCCACTGCTGGGTATAGGCCTTTTCCCCCTCACGCCATCCTCCATCCACGGACTCTCTGTCGCCTTAGAGATGTCGTCTATTATTGTGATGAATAAAGTACAATTTCATTTAATTGTATTTTTATGACTCTAGGCCTTTTTCTGTAGCCAATGACTAAACCGGCCAAATGCGAGTCGGACTCGCGCACGAAGGGTTCCGTACCAATATCTATAAAAACGGCAAAATAAAAACACGTTTCTTGTATGGGAGCACCCTTAAATATTTATTTTATTGTTTTTTTTTGTATTTGTTGCTATAGCGGCAACAGAAATACATCATCTGTGAAAATTTCAACTGTCTAACTATCACGGTTCATGAGGTACCTACAGCTTGGTGACAGACGGACAGCGGAGTCTTAGCAATAGGGTCCTTAATTACCCTTTGAGGGTAAGGGAACCCTAAAAAGGGCCCTCTTTACTTCGTCATTGTCTGCAGCCTAATCCTAAGTAGGTAAAATGTTTGTATCTCACCTCAAAACAATATCCTTCCTAATGAATTCCAGCCGGTTTCTGATATGTCCTTTGGCAGGCACCTTCACGGCCTTGCAGTCCAGTTCAGCGTCGCCAAATGCCAGGCGCCAATTCTGGAGGCCATCCACTAGGGCCTTGATTCTACCTCCTGCGGAGAAAAGTAAATACAATCAAAACTGTGCTCCCATAAACCTTTTTCCCCTCGCGCCGCCTCTCACTTCTAAGGCCTACACGACGAAGAAACTGCAAGAGTTAGGGATTCGAGTGCACTGCACACAAGCCAGGGGCCTTAGCCTGTATCGCAATGGCGTGGCGAATTTCTCAATTCAGAAACCGGCAGTTAGGGTGGCATTCATAGTCGTCATCTCAAGATCGAGCTCAAGTAGGTGAACTCAGAAAACACACAAAATATCGTTAAAACGCTTTGATGCGCGGGAGTTTTATTTACCGACAGCGTAGCGATGTCCTGCGAAGTGCCGAAGTATTCGCGAATATTTGGCTACACACATCACGATAACGCGAATATTCGGGTTAGCGCGATGTGTGCGGCCGCAGCATTAGAAGCAAAACAAAGAGCCTGCGCAGACGACGACGCACGGTGGCGGAGACAAAAGTTCGCGGCCCCGCCCCGCGGACTTTTTGTCCGCCACTTGACTGTGCGTCGTCTGCGCAGGCCCTTAAAGGCTTTACCCTCCTTTCCCTTCCAGATGAGATGCGGCAGGTAGAAGCTGAGTGCCTGCGCAAACAGAATGAAGGGCGTCCACTGATAGTACTTGTAGGTGATGATGCGGTCTTTGGCATCGTCATAATGGCCCACGCCAAGGGACAGGGCCTGCCCCGATCGTACAAGGCTCTCGTTGAACAGACGCTCCTAGAAAGCATAACGACGCTATAATATTAGAGATACCAAGGTGTTGTTTTTTAAAGTGACACCCGATGACCCGACTCACGGGCGATTATTTACACGAGACTGAAGTCGCTGGGCATAGCAAATTATAGCCCGCGCGCAAAAAAAATGCACAAAAACGATTCTTGCATCAAATACACTAAAAAAAATCGAAAATTTTCACATATCAAACCCTAGAATTAGGTGAGAGCTATCTTAAAACCGCCAGTTTTGTGTTGATACCGTAACAGATTGCAAGATATTTTGTTTGAAAAAAAGTGCGCCTATTTTTTTTATCAAAAATATCTTCAAAACGGTCTCATCTAATTCTAGGGTTTGATATGTGAACATTTTCGATTTTTTTAGTGTATTTGATACAGGACTCGATTTTGTGCATTTTTCTTGGCGCGCAGGCTTTTCACTGTGTACAGCGCCTGAAGCAATTTTTTTTAAAATAAAAATTCAACTGATCCCACAAAAACATTTTCATCTAAAAATGTTGCCAAGCCTCGTCTTACACCTCGCACTGTCAAAAAGCTATCAAATTTCATGTAGAGCCAAGCTTCTAACTCTACACGCCAGAACTCTACAAGCCCTAACTTTACAAACTCTACACCTTAGTCAAAATAATTAGGTATGTGGCTTGGCCATTTCGCTACCGTCATAAAGGTGAAAAATTTATTCACCTGTTCATTACTTTTCTGTTTACAAGTTCTTTAGTAACAAAGACAATTTTTATCATCTATATGATATGGGGTCGCGAGTTCATAGTTCGGGGCAAACCACTAGTTATTATCACTACGACTAGAGGGCTAAACTCACCACCGTAAAAGACCCCATGATCAAGCAATAGTTGTTGATGACGGCCTGGAACTTCTCCTGCTCTTTGCCAGAGTCGCATTTGATCTGATCCCCGAGGTACTCCCGCGCACAGACGATGACAAGGCATGTCAGCAGCATGAGCCCAGTGACCCGATAGTGCAGCTTGAAGACCTGGTTATCGATGGTAGGACTGGAGGATGGCTTAATCTGGTTCTTCAGACTCGCCAGCGGCTTGAAGAGCATTTTCTCCATGGTCGTTTCGTGGTGTTTTCTGCGGATTCAATTGTGCAGTTTTGAAAAGTGTTATAGAGACGCAAGACCCAAGTTACAAGATGCAAGACGCAAGAGACTAAAGACGCAAGATGCATACCTACTTTTTGTGCCTGAATTTTTTTTTAAACAGAACTCGTCAGTAATGGATTTTCAAAGGAAATTGCTGGGCGCAAAACACGACAGTAATGAAATTCCATACAACTTAGCTGGCCCTATTCAAAGAAGCGGGCAAGTGTGACTTTGCTCAAAGAAGGGTGACGAAATAAAGGTCGTTAGGGCTAGCAGGGCCGTGGTTAGGTACACATGCTGCTTCAAATATTTGGTGCTAGTAGTCCCTCTGGCAGAACTACTTTTAAAGTTTGGAAGGAATATTTCTTGGTTCGATTGTCTATTTCAATACTATCACATTAATATGGATGCAAATCTGATATATAAATTGAATTGAAATTGAAATTTAAAAATAATCAAATATGTATCTACAAAGGGATTCCTCGTTCCTCTATCTTTAATTCGGGTTTCCCCACAAAGTTTTCTCCCTTTTCAGTGTCTGTATTTGCTGTGGATTTAATTGTGCAGTTTTGAAAAGTGTTTCCGCAACTTTCACTTTTTCACGAACCCTTGTTTTCCCAGCCTACTGCCTACCACTTGTAGGTTTGCAATATTTTATTTTATGTGTAAATAAATGAAAACTTACTTCTTTTATAATAATTCGGCCGAACACAAAACACACTGCGACACCATCGAATTTGTAATGAGTAATAAATAATGAAACATCGTTACCTAGTGGAAACCACAAAAAATAAGTACACACGACCGCACGTCGACCTTTACACGCTAGCACTCTACTCGGTTACGTTACGGGCGACTTTACAACAAAAGTGTACAGTCTGACGTGCTGTCGTGTGTACCTACCTACATAGGGACTACTGTCAATCCCAATTCAATGTTAGGTATTATTTTGAAGTCAACTTCGCACGACAGTCAAAAAGTAAATAATTGCGATGATTTCCCTAACATAAATACCTAAATTATTCATATTAAATTTATTTGCGTCATACATAATAGTAATATCTTCATTGGTGGAGGTATCAGTATCACACTGTGTAGGTAGTGTACCTACCCTGTTAAGGGCATTGCAAAAGGTATAACATTCATAATCATGAATACCTACCTAGGTACTTACAATTAAATATTTTGGTATTTTTTTTAGGATTCTCTCAAGTCTCAACGCGACACATTGATTGACTCCTCCGATGACCCCAGGGGCCTTAGCCTGTAACCCATTGGCGTCGTGTCGATGGTGTCCCAGGACAAAACTCCGGTTTCCTCGTTTTTCTCCTACAACCAGAGAAATAATCCTCTATAATTAGAATCAGAATATTCTTTGCTGTACTAGAAAAACATTAAAATTACCGACAGAATTAATCAATCGTAATTGAAGATGTCAACTGGGAGCCCATTTTGGCCCCATTGCGTTACAGGCTAAGGCCCCAGGGCTGGCAGCTAGCTACTTCGGCCAGCGTAAAATTCAAAGCTCAAAGGGGCTACTTCTTCTTTTTACCCGACTACGCGAAGCAAAAAGGAGGGTTATGATTTTAGCAGCGTATGTATGTATGTATGTATGTATGTGGGTATGTATGTGGGTATGTTTGTGTGTTCATCTGTTCCCTCGCAGAGCCTAAACTACTCGGCCGATTTCAACAAATGAGGTGTCGTCCAATTTGTCTTAATCACCCAGGTAACATAGGATAGTTTTATTTTTAAAAAAAAACCAAGATGGCGGCTGTGCTGCGCCCTAAAGTGGTGGACCTAAAAATAAAAATTATCGGATACCATCGTCACGGGTATCAAATGAAAGGACTTGAAAAGACCTTTTCAAAAATGTATGACACATGTAGCGTCAACATAACAAATAGAACAAAAAATTACAAAATGTGTTTTTTTTGCCCTTCTTGGTTCTATTTTAGGTAATCATCCAAAATGACTAACTACAAGCTCAAAAAAAAATAGAAGTTAAAAACTAAAACCCGACTACTAAAAGGCTTAAAACAAGACCTGCTTAGTCGGAGGACACCACATTCGCATTTGATAAACCGATGGCCTCCGACTACGATTAATTATCTATGAGTCTATTTTAAGGATAAGCAGGTCTTGTTTTAAGCCTTTTAGTAGTCGGGTTTTAGTTTTTAACTTCTATTTTTTACCGCCAACGCCACACCAGGGGCCTGAGTCTGTAACGCAATGGTGCCAAAATGGGCTCCCGGTTGACGGCTTCAATTACGATTTATTAATGCTGTCGGTCGTTTTATTGTTTTTGTAGTAGGTACAGCAAAGAATTTTCAGATTCGAATTCTAGATGATTATTTCGCTGGTTGTAGGAGAAAAACGAGGGATACCCGGTTTTGTCCTACTGGGACGCCATCGATACGCCATTGTGTTACAGGCTAAGGCCCCAGCTTTTACATAAATACAGACCACTGCTTATTACACCAAAGGAGCGGACAGTACCCATTGGTGACGAATTGACGATGCCTTATCTAAAGCAGTGTCCGGTCAACGTAATGCATTATTATTATTCTCATACGCTCTCCAATAAAATTCTGTGAAATAAAAAAAATATAGTACCCACCTAACTTCCTTAATGTATATTTGTTTTGTAATAGGTATAGAGAGGAGCAGAGATCGGTTGGCAGACAACTAGCAAGATGGTCCTAGAAAAAGTTTTAGGTATGAACGAATGGCGCGGCGGACCAGCCCCCTTAGCACGCTGGCCTTTTGTCTACTCTCAACTGTCACCTTAGCCACTTAACACTACTGAGGTGTCAGTTAACAGTGGCTAAGGTGACAGTTGAGAGTAGGCAAAAGGTCAGCGTGCTAAGGGGGCGGGGGCCTTCCTTAGTCTGTAACTCAATGGCGGGTCGATGGCGTCCCACCCAGCACAAGGACCAAACCGGGGTTTCCTAATTTTTCTCCTACAACCAGCTAACTAATCCTCTATAATTTAAATCTGAATATTATTTGCTGTACTAAAAAAACATTAAATGGACCGGCAGCATTAATTTTACTATATGCTCTTTGGCATTAATAACGCCCAATTTTGGCACCATTGCGTTACAGGCTAAGGCCTAAGTGGTTTTTATAATATGGCCTTTTGCATCTATGTACGTAATGAGATGATTATACAGCGTCCAATGGCGCCTTCACTCACACTAGATAGGTGAAGAGACCACTCGACGCTGCAGTGCCTTGGACATTGTTTTAGATGGAGCAGGCTTGCCCAGCACCTATACCATCCATTATTTATTATTACATATATTCGAAAAGACCTCCGAAGTTAATTTTACTGGTGATCATGGGTTGAAAAAAAACAACTTTCTAGTTAGATAAGGCATTTTATTCAGCCGCATTAGTGGAGTGAGGGTAGGGGCAGGCTGGAGGCTCCTAAGCATCAGCGGCGCTCCGCAGCAAGCCAGCGCTGACCTGGTCCGTCACCAGGGGGTTGTAGTTGGACCCGTAGCGCTGCACCACCGCGAGCGGCCCCGTCTGGAAGATCTGCTCCAGACCCAGGCGGACCTGGAAAAATAATTAGTTAAAATAATCAAAAGCAGCAAGAGCAGTCAAGAGTGCCTACCTTGCAGTACCAAGCGATCAAAGACCAGGGGCCTGAGTCTGTAACGCAATGGTGCCAAAATGGGCTCTAAGGGCGCGCTAATAGCAAGGTTATTGTGTAGCTGACGTTACCCGCACAACCCAGCTGTCAGCGCACCGCTTAACGCGTTAATACGTGGGTGGAGCAGGAGCATTACAAGAAAACATTTCCTAATTCAGTGGGCAATTATGACCAAATTAAATAGGATCCCACCAAAAACATTTAAAATGTGAAAATTTTGGATTGAGAACTTGGCTTGACACGCTACCGAGTGTCTAGATAACTCGCGAGTTGCGACCTCGGCAAGCTCTGGACTGATTTGGCTCATGTTCGATCTTGAAAATTATTTTCGTCTCATTACCCCTACCAAATTTTATGACGGGATCGACTCAAGTTATCGTCGAACGAACAACATACAAACGCTGGACTGTTCCCGTAGACTCGGAGAACTTCTCTCGCTTCGCTCGTTCGTTCAATTACCTACCTGTGCAGCCTGGACAGGGTCTTGGCGAATTTCAGTTCCTTCTCTGTATTTGACGTAGTAGCTGATATCCTGAAAAAAAATTGGATCATATCAGAAAAGGTCAGAAAGGGAGAAAAAAACTTACAGAGTTAGGTGATCCAATCACCTTTAACCCAGATTTAAACCCGTTCAGAAACGACACCTGGCGAGGCGGGAGGATGGCCGGTGGACAAGTTCATTGACAGAGGTGGACGAAGGTCGGTAGGAAGATCTGCAGCTCGATGGTCCGACGACCTCGTTGTGGCAGAGGGTCTATGGATGCGGATGGCGAGGGACCGTGCGAGGTGGCGCAAGTGGAAAAAGGTACCCAGCAGTGGGCAGAGGTGAGCTGATGATGATGATGATGATGATGAACCCTTAGAAGTTTCACCTCGGAATGAGAGATAATAAGCAGGAAACTCGTAATACCATTTAATTTTGGCGTTCTAAACGTTTTCTCAAAAGCATAAAAATCTTGTGTCTGCGTCGTAACGTCAAAATTAAATATCACAAAAAACTATTATTTGTGATAATTACTTGTAAGTAATTATACAATTGTATTGTTTTTTCATTCGCTCAAGCGTTTTGAGATAGAGAGCGGAGAGCTCCAGTTCTGGCGCATATCTAGGTAGGTATCACACGACAGCACGTCAGAGTGTACATTTTTGTAGCAAAGTCGCCCGTAACGTAAGTAAATAGAGTGTACGTGTGTAAGCGCCTACGTGCTGTCGTGTATACATCAAGTTTGGTGTCGTTTTCGTAGACGGGGAATTCTTTTCTGGAACAATATTTTCACACTCAAGAACAGAGTTGAAGATAGAAAAATGTGCAGTTAGTACCTGCAAAGGATCCTCCGGTACCCTCGCACGGTAAGGTTTGTACGACCCGTAAGACCTGTAGGATCGTCTCGTCCGTTGTTTGACCTGTCCACCCAAACCCTCAATGTATTTGACCTGTCCAGCCAAACCCTCAATGTATTTCTTGATTCTGTCAGCCTGTTCTTTATCTGGGTTTAGGTAATCTTGAGATCTGTGTCTGACGTAGGCGCTGATGTCTTGCATTGGGTCTTCTGGGATCCTTTGAGGTGCTGGAGAGTGATCGGTCTTCTGAAATGATCGTTTGACTTAGCGAAGCGGAAATTCAATAGCAAGTAGCCGCATCTGGTTTACATGCTACCTACTATTATGTACCAATAGGCCTTCCTCTCATACAAGCTCATGAGGAGAAAGACGGTTTCAACAAAACGAAAGAATATTGAATACCTCATAATCGTTACATCCATGAATCTAAAGAATGCATAATTTAATTAAATTACCTTCTGAACATCCACAGATCGCTTTTCCAACCTCTGCAAATGGTTATCATCACGAAACTCTACTTTCAAATGGCCGCCTTCAAAACCTGGATTCTCATTGCTCCACGCTTTATACTTCGTATAGTAGTTGAGGAAGGCAACGATGGGATTCTGTTCTTCAACTGGTGTAATTTCTGGAATAATATCCTGGGTTTCATCTGGACCTTTGATTTGTCCTGATATTTTTTGGGAAGTGATACGTTTCTGGTCTTCCTTGAAGTTCTTCTTTAGAACTATCTTCTTCTCATGAACTATCTTTGATATTGGTTCGTGGTTGAAGCCTTTCTTCACCAAGGGACGCTGGTATTCGCTAGGGCGCATCTTCGAAAGGAGACCTGGATGTGGAACTGAGCGTTTCTTCCTCGGGATCGAGGTCGTAGGGTCAGCAGTGGGGATGCTCCCAGGAGAGGCATTCCCATTGGTCGATGTTGATGGAGATGGGGCACTAGGTGCAGGGCCGGTGTCTGAAAGCACAAACCTGTAGATTAGTATGTACAATATGCGCCACGAAAGATGAGACTTGACTTCACCACTTGTTTTGACACTATTTAGCGGTATGAGGTCTGAGCGCGGGAAGAAAACGGGCGTCATCGGTGGCGCTCCACAGTCCTGCATCGCGGTATGGTTTGGTATTTCGTCTAATGTATCTTAGTATGAAATCTTCCTTTTACATTACATTGTACGGAACCCTCTAAACGGGAGTTAAACACGCACTTGTCCGGTTTTCAAAAACCTACTACTTTTTGAAGTTTGTTATAAATAGCACAAATTGAAGGATAATTTAGTAATCTCGAAGGAAGAAATCTCATTTTGCGGCAAATGTCACATCTCCTATTCTCACGAAGTGATCCTCGACATAAGGCACGAGATTTCTGCGAGATGCTTACTTGCCTTTTTCGCTCGACATGACTCGAGTGGTCGGGAGCAGTCGAGTTCGGAATGACATGAGATTTTTCCTTCGAGATTTGTCAAATGCGAGATTCCTGAGACTTAGCAACCAGTTGTTGTTTTGGTTGTTTAAACGGTTGTTTTTTTGGGTTGCACCGTTCCCACCAGTAAGATTGTACAAGTCCATGATGCTCTTCGGCAACTGCACCTTGCAGCGCTCGGTGGCCGGCTCGGGCGAGTTGGCCTGGTTGGCCAGGCAGGCCATCAGCCGCCGCTTGTCCTCGTCAGAGAGCGGCATGGCCAGCAGGGCCGAAGGTGGGGGGGAGCTCGATGTTGCCGGGAGCGCTGTGGCGGTAAAGTAGACGGGTGGTTTTATCTATTAGTGAGTAAAACCAAAGAGCATGTAATACAAGCAGTGCTCACGAAAGTTTCAGTTTAAAAATAGACGGGTGGTGTTTGGAATATTTTCAATGAGCTTTCCCGCCATGCTGCTATCGTTGAAGTTTTTTTGGGACGGAGAGCTAAGGTGCCCATGTCGGCAGCCCTACCAGTGGTGTCGAGGTGGATCTAGGGTCAGGCTGAAAGGTCGCTAAGTCAGCAGCCCTACGAGTGGTGTCAAAGTGAGGGTCAGGCTCGAAGGTCGCTAAATCAGCAGCCCTACCAGTGGTCCCGAGATGGTCCCGAGGGTCTGGCTCGAAGCCCGTCAGATGGGTCAGCGTGTCCAGGAACGAGGCCAGCCGCAGCAGCAGAGCTTTATCTTCCCGGGGATCCTGCCAAACAGACATGGAGTGTTTAGTTCATAGGAATAGTACCTAGGTTCTATGATCATGCTCCTCGACTAGTAAGGGTTTCCCGCCAAGATATGCCTGTCATTGGCATACCTAATCATTCTTCAATATCAGCTCGGGCTAGGTCCTACTAGTTTATCCTGGAGCTTACATATTCTTGCTAGGCTAGACTAGATTGACCTAGGCTGAACTGGTCCTCCATACGACCTTCGGCTAGACTAGTTTGGCCTAGGAAATACCAGTTTATCTATACGGGCTTAGGTTAGACTGGTTTGGCCTAGGCGAAACTAGTTTATCCTGAAATCGGGTTTGGCCGGTAACATATCCACTGACTCGCAGTCTGCGTTTTGGCTGCATAATGATGATGATGGTGAAATTGATGACGATACCCACCCGGTGTGGATCCTGGTCGTAGGCCCGCTCCTGCAGTAGCCGCGTGGTGTGCAGCGCCAGCTGCGCGACGCGCCGCACGTGTTCGCTCTTCTGCGTCGCCTCCTTGCACGACTGATAGCTGCCAGAGGCCACCAGCTGGAATTGAGGTTGGATACATGTTTTAGAAAGACCTTGAACATAAAAATAATAAATTTTAAAATGTCGGGGAAATTTTAGCTTTTTAGCAAACATTGCTCGCTCCGTGGCTCTTTAGTCTTTGGTAAGAGTCCTGTCTCAAAACCATACATGTAAGAGTGGTCAGTACACACTGGTTGAAAACCTTGGTCTTATGGCATTGTGGTATAGTTTGGATTTAAACTTGCAAAACAGGTCAGTACTATCAGGTTAGTCTGTAACGTAATGGCGTGTAGATGGTGTCCCCCCAGTAGAAGGACAAAACCGGGGTTTCCTCGTTTTTCTCCTACAACCAGCGAGCTTAGGGTGGTATTCATGAACGATACTTAAACTGAGATCAAAATGGAACTCTGTTTAAACTTAATTTAAAGTGAGATCAGTTTTGAACTTACTTTAAACTGATTTCAAAACTGATCTCTGTTTAAACCAGTGGTTCTTAACCTATGGTCCGCGAAACACTGGTGGTCCGCGAGGGCCTCTCTAGTGGTCCGCGGGAGGGTCCTGTAGTCCAGCGCACATAGCGATAGTTGTCAATAAATTTTAATGTTGATTTTGAAAGTGATGTTTGAATAAGTTATGTCGTTAGCCCATGTTAAACCGCACGTAGACTAAATTTAGGTTAAAATCGGTGAATTTTCAAATGCGCTACGCGCGTGTCTTCTATTCAAAACAAAGGAATTCTCCATTATGAAATGTAAGACTTAAATAAGTTAATTTTCAGCCGCGCTGGGTGCGTTTGTTCAAATAATAGCTAAAACAAATCTTCATCATACACATAATTAAAAAGGGAAAAAACTGTGAATTTTCGGGCGCGCTTCGCGCGCATTTTTCACGCACCTACTACACGTGCTAAGGTAAACTTGATTTTTAAGAGTTAAATCGTAAAATTTTCGAGCGCGCTGCGCGCGCTTTTACAAACAAATGAAATCTTGGTGATATATTGACGGAAGATTATCTTCGGCTTAAAAAAGGTAAAATCGGTGAATAAGGGATTTTCTGACAGCTCAAAAAAATAAAAAAATAGTTCTATAAAGCTGTGACAGATGGCGTTGATACGACATGTTTTCTATCACAAAGTAAATTAGTGCTTACTACAGCGAAAATTTTCATCGTCGTAGCCGTCATTCCATTTTACAGTACATGAAAAAGTGCACGACATTGTTAATGTTCTTGTATAAGTGAATGGTAAATCCGGAAACACTTTATTTTGCTCCACAACTAATACCTAATAGTACATTACTGCCGCGATCTGTAATGAGTGCGTTTCTGGCGCGCTTTTGATGGCCGACAGAGCGCAGCGTAGCGCAGCTCAAGGCCCTCACAGTGCGGTCAGCATTGCAGCCCTTGATGGACAAGCTGAAATGAAGGCCGAGACCGAAGGTCGAGGCCTTTATAGCGCGGCCAGCAAGGGCTGCAATGATGACCAAACTTGAGGGCCGAGAGCGTAGCTAAGCTAAGCTCGAGGCAATCATAGCGTGGCCAGAAGCGCACTCATTGCAGACCAAGGCTTGTATAGTGCTTTACTCAAACAATGCGAGTAATTAAAATATTAATTAGAATAGTAATTAACATAGTAATTTAATTAGCTTACCATTTGTCGTAGATTAAGTACTTTTTGTCGATTTTCCATTCCGCAAACTTTTTGTTGGTAAGCTTGCTTGTATTTTTCTTTTGACTTCGGTGGCAATAAATTTCCAATTACTAATTTCGCTTGATTTTGAATGTCCGGCGGTCTTAAACACATTAAATCCGAGGATTCGTCGCTTTGAGAGTTCACTTTTTCAACAAAAACACAGAAAAAAATCACTTCGAACAACGCGCGAAAAGTCGAAAACAATATGGCCGCGCTTTTTTTTTCTGTGCAATGTGTCGACTGCCAGTACCCATACAGCCTAATTCTAAATAAATACTTTTTGCACCTGATGTTTGAGTTCTATTTATGAAACAAAACTCGACATTAATGTTTTTCTGGCCGCAAAACACAAGACATTAATGAAATTCCATACAACTTTTCTGGCGCCTAATCCAAGTAGCCCGCAAGGCCGACTTTGCTCAAAGAAGGTTGTCGAATTAATGTCCACATTACGAGCTTTTTTGAGTAAATATATTTGGACGTATGTACGAAAGCCAACGAGCGCGAACTGGCATAAAAAAAGAACATGTCTCGTCAGCGACATCTAGTTACAAATTTGGAACTACAACTTATGAGCTGTCAGAAAATCCCTTATTATCGAGGGCGCTGCCATGGGGTATCTGAGATTGTGGCCGACCGTACCATGGATCTGGTGGTCCGCACTAAGAAAAAAATTATCAAAGTGGTCCGTGGTCCAAAAAAGGTTAAGAACCACTGGTTTAAACTAAGTTCAGCGAGATCAATTTTGAACTTACTTTAAATTGAGTTCAAAATTGATATTCGAATCGAATCGAATCCAATCCAATCGAATCGAAATGAATTGAATCGAATCGAATCGAATCGAATTGAATCGAATCGGATCGAATCGAAACGAAACGAATCAAATCGAATCGAATCTAAACGAAACGAAACGAATCGAATCGAATCGAATCTAATCGAATCAAATCGAAACGAAACGAAACGAATCGAATCGAAACTAATTGAATCGAATCGAATCGAATCGAAACGAAACGAAACGAAACGAATCGAATCGAAACGACGCGAATCGTAATGAATTGAATCGAATCGAATCGAATCGAAATTAATTGAATCGAATCGAATCGAAATGAATTAAATCGAATCGAATGGAATTTAATCGAATCGAATCGAATCGAATCGAATCGAATCGAATCGAATCGAGTAAAATCGAATCAAATCGAATCAAATCGAATCGAATCGAAACGAAATGAAACGAAACGAATCGAAACGAAACGAAACGAAACTAATCGAATCTAATCGAAATGAATCGAATCGAAATTAATTGAATCGAAATGAATTGAATCGAATCGAATCGAATCAAAATTAATTGAATCGAATCGAAACAAATCGAAACGAAACGAAACGAATCGAATCGAATCGAAGCGAATCGAATCGATTCGAAACGAAACGAATCGAATCGAATAAAATCGAATCGAATCGGCTATATTCATGGTACGGTCGGCCACAATCTCAGATACCCTATGGCAGCTCTTATCGCGCGCGGCCCTTATGGGCGCCAATCGAACAAAAAGGGGTATCTGAGACTGTGGCCGACTGTACACATGGTATGACAGCACGTCAGACTGTACACTTTTGTTGTAAAATCGCCCGTAACGTAACCCAACAAAGTGCTAGCGTCAAGCGTGTAAGGGTCGACGTGCTGTCGTATGTACTGATTCAAGTATCAAAACTTTAACTGCCCATATCTCCTAAACGGCTAATGCTAGACCCATGTTTAT